>CM044105.1:0-287163 GCA_024174645.1 Lemna minuta
CAACTCCCAATCCCTAAACCCTAAACCCTAGACCCTTTACCCTAAACCCTAGTTTCTCTTGCAATCATCTTCGTGTTTATTACCTTAGATGCTTGATGTCTTAAGGACGCACAAGAGTCAACTATTTTGATAGAATCTTGAGTACGTATGATGGTATGATAATGTAGTGATATCTTAAAATATATGTTATAAACATTTATATTTGTCGAATATTCAATAAGGATATCAAATTATTCCTAACGAATAACAGTATCTAATATAACTCATATGATTAGTATAACTGATCCTTGTGTAGATAAATTAAGGATAGAGACTCGGTGCTTGACGGATCAAGACCGCGAGGTCGTAAATTGCACACTATGTCATGTTAAAATAAAGCATAAACTTAGAAATTTAATGAAAATATCTCGAATTGAGGGGTATCATGGTAAATATAGGTCGAATCCGTAAGGAATTAGGGAAATTTCTGTTGATCTCTTCTAATTTTATCCAATCGGACGATAAATTGATGATAGAAATTGGTGAAAATGGTATATTATAAAAGAGAACTTCAAAATAATTCCACGGATTCAAAAATCCTCGAATTTGACTTTGATTTTGCGAAGAAATTGAAGATCAAAGTGAGGTATTTTCCAAAAATCAAGATCGCGAAAGTAATCAAAATAAGTTCTAAATTACTTAAATTAACAATTCTAAATGGAAATTAAACAATAATAGATAATAGATTAGGCAAAACTGCTTACACTAACCCACAATTACGATCGGATTAACCGAATTAATCTCTCAAATTAAGGCTATTAATAAAAATGTGAAAATCATGATTCGTGGAGATCAAGCGTCAATTTCTTCCTTGTCTTTCCACCAAATCTTGATCTTAAGCACCCCGTGCACGTGGAATTGAGTCTAGAAGCGATTGGGATCAAGAAATTCAAGAGATTAGGTGTCTATATAGTTCAATTTTATTGAATTACTCTCGAATGCATTATAAATCGGAAGAACATCTCAATTTATAAGACATTTGGGGGTAACCGTTCGATTAAACACAGCAACGTCTCTGATGAATTGTTTGATCGAGAATAGTTAGCGTTAAATCATAGTCGTTGGATCGCGAACGGACGCTCGAGATGAAACCACGTTGACGCGCTTTATAAAACGCCTTGAAACGGTCGTGGTTGGATCGCGATCGGACGCATCAGATGCATTTCTTCGCGATTAACGATTGAGATTAGACGCATCCGGTGTAACCTGATTAAGCCTCGTGCGCCCTTCAATTTAAGTAAAGATCGATGGCTAAGATCACACGCTCGATTAGACCTCCCACATGCTGTCACGTCGCCTCCTCATCGCGATCGTTAATCGCGATCAATCGGACGGCTCTGCTCGTGCCACGTCACCTATGCGCTTTAACTATTCTAAAAAATTGATTTTAAATTAGAAAAATCATTTTTTAACTCCCGAAAATCCTTAGAAATTTATTAAAAATTCGGAAAAATTTAGAAAAATTCCAGAAAAATTCTTATAAATTAGAAAATTCATAACTTTCAAAATATAACTCCAAATTAATTGAAATTTCTTTCATTTGATCCAAAATTTAATTATCTATCATTCTAAAAAGTCAAATTTAATAAATAACAAGAGTTTTATTTTTTATTTAAAAACTACATTCATTTCTTTAAGATTTAAACTTTAGAAAGGTAAATGAATGTTTTAAAAAAGGATTTCTCTTATTATTTAACTTTAAAAACACTTATAATCTCAAGTAAAAAGATGGGTTATAAAATTATTTATCTTTAACTCATCATAACTAACCCTAAATTAAAGTATTTTAATATTATAATAACTTTTTCATAGAATGATAGATCAATACTCATAAATATGATAAAATGCATAGGAATGAAATCTTTTATGACTTAATATGTATCAATAATCATGTATTATCATGTATAATTAGCATGTTATTAGTGCTCTTTAGAGAAAGAGTTCACTGAATTGATCTGTATGAATCCCTTAATGGTAAGTATACCTAACTGTTAATCAAGTTGATTCATGTCATGGTTGTGTATGTAGTCCTTTGACTTGAGACACCAAAGATATATTGTGGATGGATGATCGTGTTTTGATTATAAATTATGAATCTCTAGCCAAAGGATATCTAAAATGTTATGCATTAGATATAACATGAAATCCCCAAAGATGATTGTGTGATCAAGATATGATCATTCACCCTCAGTATTTAAGAAGATTCACTCAAGGAATCAGATGCGATAAAATCATTGGCCAAGGTAGTTAAAATATCAGAGAAGAAGTTCACAATGATTTCCTAAACGCATTAGTACTAACTTAAGTGACCAATTAGGGTTTGACAGTTGAGCATATACTAAGTCATTCATGAGTCTCGTGCAGATGAAAGGTTCTATAAGTGAGTTCTTACATACTTCATATCTTCTAGAGTACGTGGCGTAGCTTGACACCCAATGGGCTGGCAACTCAACTTATCAATTGGGTTAATTCAATCGTTGATTCATTAATCTATATGTTGATGTGGATAATTAATTAAGGTTAACCAAAAAGATGTTATTTGGTCTATAGAGTTATTAACTAGTGAGATATATTCATCTAGAGGGTCACACACATAAGGTCTACGGATGTTGGTGAATATAAATATAATAATGAGGGTTTTTATAAAAAATCCACATACTAAATCTCTATAAATAAGGGGAGAAGGATCACAACTCAAAGTGCACATGCAAGCTTTATGCGAATTCTCTCATTTCTTCTCTTTCTCTCTTCTAAAGAGCTTTAAATAAGCGATCCAACCATCAAGAGACCATGTGGATACCACTAGAGGCTAGACACTTAAATAGCTTCAAGAACTCTCTAAAGGAAACCCTGTAAGTATGTTTTATCATATATAATAGATGATAAGATCATCTATTCTTGGTGGCTTAGTGTTTTGAATATTCGATACAATTTATTCCGTTGCATTCGATGTTTTGATCACAATTTTAAAAATTTCTCGACGTCAAAACCTAACAATACCCACCCCCAAATAAGGTAGCTGATAACATGCTATTTATACTTGAATTTACATGATTATTAATGCAAATAAAGGCATTAATCATTCCAAATGTATACATGTTATCATATTTTAAATATATTTCTATCATTTTGTACAATTTCATGTTATGATCTAAAAACACATCAATTTAGGGATTTTTATACATAATTAAACATTATAATTTTTAATCCTAATTATATTTAAGAACATAATCATGTTTTAATGATGAAAATATAAGAGAAAAGATCTTTATTAATATTTATGTATTTTTATAAATTTATTTTATAAGATACATGAATGTATTAATTTAATTAGTATTTATTCTCTTATTATTTTAATAATTTGAATTTTTATAATGATAGATTATTCAATTTCTGATCCAACAAAACAAATTTGAATTAATTTGGAGCTGTATTTTGAAAGTTATATTTTTTTCAATTTATAGGAATTTTTCTGGAATTTATATGAATTTATTTCGATTTTTAAAGGGTTTAAATTAATTAAAAAATGAGCAAAAAGGGGGTATATATCGCGCGGGACCCACGTGGATGCGACGTGGCACGCAAGGCCACGTAGCAGAGCCACGCAGACCCACGCGAGTGCGTGCGTGGCACGGATGTGATGTGTACATATATTATATTATTGTACATATGGTTATCGTACTTACAAGCATTCCATAGAGGAACTCGCTAACCGTCATATGTGCTCTACCTTATAAACCTGACCGTTTCCCTTGTTTTTCTCCGTGTGGGACTATGTTCCCTTCTTTTATTTTATTTTCAAGATGTGTGGCGCAGCGTGGAGCGTCGGATCGAAAGCTCGAGAAACGGCGCGCGTTGATGCGGTGGACCTTGGATCCACCTGATCTTCAAATCGCGCACGTGGCTTAATTTGGAGTTAACTGTATCATCGCGACCATTCATCTCCGGAGTTATAACGGTCGATATTCCACGCATCCGATGAACCTCTAATCAATCGCGATCGTTGGATGAAGATCCAACGAACGATCGAAGCGACGCGCCTCTTCACACGATTAGACGCGGATACATCTTGAACCTCCATCAAAGATCGAACAGATGCGACTTAATCGCACCGTTTCAATCAATGGATGCCTCATCGCGACCGTTGATCGCGATGCGCCTCTTCATCGGAAGGTCGCGCCCAAATCTACCCTTTAAATACATTGTTCTTCGCGATGGAAAGCTTTGTCCTTTAATCTTCGAGAAATTTCGAAATGTCCAAACACGAACTCAAGTGCCAATTCAATTTCTTTGTGTTCTTAATGCATTTCCACATCCAAGGAATACTTAAAATCAAAGTTTGATCGAGAGATTTGAGAGAAATCACATCTTGAACTTCAATTTCGTCTTCAAAAACCCGAAATGAAAAGCCATGCATCTGGCAATTAATTGGATCATTTCAAAGGCTACTTTGGGTTACATTGCGTGTTTTTATCTTAATCTTTCATCATTTAGTGTTAATTTTATATTTTGAATCATAGTTTCAGTTTAATTTTAGTTTAATTTCGGTTTTAATCATTTTCGCGATACGAATTTCTAGCCCATTTTCAAACTTTGATTACTCAACGAATTCTCATCCAAATCACTTGATTTTTTATTCTATGGATTTGCAATTGAGTTATCTTTCTTAATATAATAAATTGCCCAATTTCTAATCTCAATTCGTTGTCCGATTTGATCGAATTTGAAAAATATCTCTCAAAATTCCCTAATTCTCCGTGGATTCGACCCGTAATTACCATTATACTCTTTAATTAAATTTATTAATCATAAATTTGTAAGTTTAGGACTTTGATTTGACATTAAATCGTGTGTATTCAACAACAATACGAATTAGTCTCGTTAGTAGCCTAGAGATTAGGCGGCCTAAAGACAACCTTGACATGCTTAACAAGGGGATACTTGATACCATGCATATATAACTTAAATCCTTATCTTATTTAACTAATATCGACGCTTATTTTATGTAATTATGATGCATGTTATCCTAATTTTATAAATTTTCTCCATTGGTATGTTGATAACATACATTTATAACTTGAATTCTTATCTTAATTAACTCATATTCATGCTTATTTTATGTGAATATGATGCATGTTATCATACTTTTTAGGAATTTTCTCCATTGGCATGTCATTTCACTAAAGTTGATATTTATGCATAAATTAGAGATAATTTCATGTTTAATAGATGATTAATCTTTTGTTTAAATTAATAGAAGTTAATCTCTGTTATTGAATGATTTTTGACTTTAGTAAGTGTTTGGAAGGATGATTTTAGGATGAATTTATGATTTAAAATGTTTAATGAGAAATGATTTAAGTAAATTTTAATTCATCTAGATTTCTTCTTTCAAAATATATTTTAAATGACATGATATTAAAAAGAAAAGAATTTGTGATCCAATGGAGAAAATTTGGATTAAAAAGGAGTTGTATATTTTAAGATATGATTTTTAGAAGTTTTAGCCTTTTTCCGATTTTTTATTTGAGTTTTAAATTGAATTGTTATTTAATAAAACCGCAAAAAGGGAAATTTACCTGTAGGTGCTGACATGGCGAGCGGGGAAGTCAGCGAGCCGACACGTGCCGCGCGGGACCACCTCGCGGATGCGACGCGGCTCTGAGGCCACGTGGCAGGGCTGCGGGTGGCCCACGTAGGGCGGGAGGCCACGCTGACGTGTGCACGCAGACGCCCTAGGAGGGGCGCCACGTGGCATAGGGGTTCGCATGTGGAGGGCCCACGGGTATAGTGGGCCCTGGTAAGTAGTTGGGGGCGGTAACGCAACTGGCGTTACCACGCCCGAAATTTAACCACGGGAAATTCAATTATTTTCTCCGTGTGCGACTATATCCCACATGGTTCTTACCTTTTGCAGATGACGTGGACGCACGGCGAACGTTAGATTCAATTAGAATGGTGGGAATCAAGACACACGTCAATCAAAGAAGAATGTTGGCCCAATGATTGAGCACGCGTTTTGTTGTGACTGACACGTCTAAAACCGAGACGTGCCAGTCAAGAAGCGCGGCGGCCAATGAAAAAAAAGGAGGGATTTTATCCCGCCTAATAAGACAAAACGCATTTAATTCTCTCTTTTTCAGGAGCAGCGGTCGAGCTACGTGGACCAATGAAAAAAAGGATTACCTGCATTTAATTGATTAATTTATTTTTTAAGACAGGTGGCGGCGCATCTCATCAGCACGGTTGGATCGCCATCGGACGGACGAGGAAAGTGGATCGCGATCGCGCAATCGTGACCCTCCAGTCACCTGACGATCGATCGGACGGCGTGGAGGGGTTGTGGAAGAACTCCACGATCGCGATTGGGGTGATTACGTGGTTGAATCGCCGCCATTCGAGCAGAGGATGATCGTCGAAGCATCCATGCCATGATCGACGCCCGATCGTGGCCCAATCGTGGCCCGATCGTGGCCTCATTTTGAAGCAAAGTCAATCCAACTCACCGCTAATTCCGGGCCAATCCGTCGCGACATTGAAGCCACGATCCATGCTGACGGAATCCCACCCTCGACGCTGAAAATCTGCGCTCATGACCCGCTCCATCACCCACAATTTCAAGCCCAATTTCCTCTTTAAAACCAATGTATTTCTCTTTTTAAAACTTAACTTTTGATCGATTCGTGAAGGAATTAGGCGAATTTCGAAGAAGATCTCTAGTTCATCGTTATCCCCCTGCGTTTAGACTCGATTGCGAAGCAATTGGAGCGGGATTGATCGCGAATTTCTCCTTGATTTCATCAAATTTTCCCCTTGAATTCCGAACATCCACGAGGAAGAATTCGAGCAAATTCGCTTCAATCCAAGAGACTTGGAGCCCCATCCTTGCGGCAATCGGGTTAGTAGTGAGATTCGATCGATTATTAGGAGGTAATTTGAGTTTTTATTAGATTTAGAAGTTTTATTTTGCAAATTAGTTCACAGTGTTCTTCATTTTCCCTAATTTTAGGTCCGAAAAGTTTCTGATTTTGAAAATATGATATCTCTTTGATTATAATTCCAAATCAATTGATCTTCTTCGAATTCTGACTTCATTGGATTCCTCTTTTCATCAGCTTTCCGTGGATAGAAAATTCATCAAATTCTGACTTCATTTGACCCTCTAATTTGACATTTGACCAAGGACTGTTCATCTTTCATCAAAAGTCAAACGTTGAATTTCGGGGTCAATTACTTTTGATTTACAAATCAGAATTTGATAATTGTGGTCTTTTTGTATTCCTCTGGTTCTTAGCTTTCCATTTACATAGAAATTTCAAGATTTGGATTTCATTTGGGCATTCAATTTGAAGATTTCCTCTGAGGTGTTAATTTCAGGGATTTTCTGATCATTGATTTTCAATAATTCATAATAAATCCATTTCTTTTCCAAAAATTACGAAAAATATATCAATAAATTCCATTTTCTCTCTAGTTTCCAAATATCTAATTTTTGTAATCTTCTGACTCTTTTTGATTCTCTGGTTTTGCAGAACATCTACTGCTAGTCAAAGTCAACTCTTTGACTTTGACTTTTGACTTTTCTCTGTCAAATCCGAGATTTCAATTCTTAAAACTTCTTATTTACCTTATTTATATCATTTCCATATCTTACATCTTATTTTCTCTTATTTAAAACTCCTTTTAAACCTAAGTTTTTACCAAGTCAACTCTGCGATTAAAGTCAACCCTGCTCTCTATGGATCGACCCGATACTTACCCAATAATTGATTATTATGTCTTGTCTTTGTGAGTTTGGTTTTATAAATTTTTTTTACCATCGTCTTTGTGTTTTAACGACGCACGAAAACGACACGTCATGTCCTTTTACTAAAGTTTATATTTTTGCATAATTTAGGGTTAATTATGTGCTTTGATGATTTATGACCTTTTATAAGATCAAAAAATCAAAATTAATCACCTTTTAGTGATTTTTATTTTGTCTTTGGTGAAGATTAAGAAAAGAAGAAAGAGAAGAAGAAGATGATAAAGGAATCAAAGAAAATGAGTGGATGATAGGATTCACTTATTAATATTTTTTTATTGTTTATTCTTCTTTTAATTTATATTTTAGATGGCAGAATATTAAAAATGAATAAATTTTTGATCTAATGGAGAAAATTTGAGTTAAAAAAGTTGTATAAATTAAGTTATTAATTTCTGAATTTTCTAAATTTTTCTCGAATTTATTTCGATTTTTAAAGAATTTTTCAGATTTACTTATTTATTAAAAATTGTAAAAAAAGGGTTGTATTTTCGTGCAGGCATGCGGAGCTGACGTGGCGCGATGTGGACACGTGGTGGGGCCACAAGAGCCCACGGGGATGCCTATGTGGCGCCTGCATGGCGTGAGAAGGTCTTCGGGCTAGCAAGTCATGGGCCCACGGGTTAGTGGGCCCTGGTAAGTTTATTGGGGTCGGTAACACAAAAGCTTTAGGGCCTTTCCTCTTTTATACGCATCTTTCTTGCCTATTTCTTCCTTCGGGACTATGTTCCCTTTAATTTTTGAAATTGCAGGACACGTGGCATCGCCTAGCGCATTGGATGCGATCACGTCAACTGAAGCACGTCAATCGCGTGGACTCTGGTCCACCTAATCGGCATCAAATGCACGTGCGCAAAGGAGGACCGTCGATCGCGTAATTGAAAATTGGGCACGCGAAATTAAATCGCATTTTCGATGATTGTGGGGTGACACGTAGACGGATTAGGATCTTCCAAGAAATATTAGATGGGCGATATTTACGGGATCGTGAGATCGTGGCCCACGACGATCGTGCAATCGCGGCTGTCGATCCGTCTTCACCGAATCAAACGGCCCACATTTTTCGTGGAAAATTTCCTATAAAACGTTGTTCTTCCTCTTTTGTAAAGGAACTCTTGATTGAATCGTGAAGGAATTAAGTGGTTTTTTGGCAAAATCCTGAGTTCTTCGTGATCCCGCATTTAGAATCGATTACAATCCAATTGGGAAGGGATTGATCGGGAATCATTGCAAGATATGATCGTATTCTCCCCTTGAACGCCGAAAGTATGCCGAAGGAGAAACCGATCAAATACACTTCAATCGACGCGATTTGGAGCCCAATCCTTCGCGTTAGTTGGGTTAGTAGTGTGAATCAATCATTTATCTTGAGATAATTGTAATTTAGATTAGACTTAGATAGTCAATTTTAGTTTTTAAATCGATTTATTCTTCATTTTCACCCAAATTGGGTGCGGATTTTTGATGATTTATAAACAAGGATTTCTCCCTGATCTTAAGTCCGAATCATTTGATCTTGGTTCTATTGGACTCTTTGTTTCATCAGCTTTCAGTGGATAGAAAAATTTTAAAATTTCATGTTCAATTTGACCCTTCAAATTTCATCATCATAATTTTATTTGACTGACATTTGTATGTTTTTAACGACCGCATGAATTGCTTCGTCAATACCCACCCCCACATTTTGTCAAGTACGGACCTCTTACCTTGGCAAAGGTTGGTACTTTGGGCATGTACGTGTTTGGAGTGGTCTTTGAGCTACGTCACAACCACACTAAATAAAATCTGCAAATATCTTATTAAAAAAATCCTAAACCCCAAACCCTAAGCCTAAGCCCTAAACCTAAGCCCAAAACCCTAAATCCCTAACTTGAAACTCTAAACGTCAAATGCAAAACCCAAACCTTGAATCCTAACCCATGATTCCTAAACCCTAAACCTAAACCCAAAAATCTAGTATGAGAGAGGAGAACTTCGAGTTCACCTTTGGGCCTTTTTGTGTTGCCTAAATATGGCGAATGGGCAAGCCAACTTTATGGCATTTAAAGGCATGAAAAAGTGGGCAGCTTGACAAAGACATTGGCTTGAGATGGTATTATTGATCCACTAGCAAGTGGAATGGGTTAGTGCTTGGTACGACACATGGGTTAGAGAAGCACCCTCAATTGTCACTTCCAGCTTCATACTAACCTTGAGAGACTCAAGCATTAAGATGAGAGGAAATCTTTGTCCAAGGTAATGGATAGATTGAAGAAGGTGGTTTTAATGATTTCCATATGCATTAGTGATAACTTGAGTGACTAATTAAGGTTTGCTCATTGCACATGCCCTAAGTTATTCATTATTCTTGCATGGTTGGAGAATTATATGTACACGATAAATTGAAGCAACTCAATTGCTAACCTATAGAGTTGAGGAAAATATAAATAACACATCTAAAGCTTGGCTGCTAAGAAGTACATAACTATGAATTTGAGAAGCCATAGAAGAATAAAGGTTGCTAAGATATTCAGCGATAAGAACCTTGCGATATCATTCAAACACACGACAGTCAATTGGTGAACTCAATTATGCATGTGTTCTACGTCATCATTGTGTACCAATTTCATGTAATAAAATTTGAAAATTCTTCACTTAGTATAATTCTAAATTAAGGATTAAATCCATAGAGGACAAAGATAATGAGATTAGATACTTGAAATGAAAGAGGAAATTGCATATTGGGGGTGTGAATGTGGAATGGAGCATGTAGAGATGAGTGTGAGTTATAATTTTTGTGGTTTCTTTTTTAATTAAGAGATGAATCAGAAATAAGAGTATATCATTAGAGTAAAAGAGATTTAATGAAGAGTATATGATGGCAAGATGAGAAGGATGGATGGAGGTAGTGATGTATCAATGTGTGGTGATGGATTAAGAAATTTGTGATAAGTAATAATGACAGTGCTACCCACAAAGACTAAATCGCCACTATTGATTCAAAGGAACATCTCAATCTAGCATATGAAAGAATCTTCTTCTTCCTTTTTTATTATGTTTTGGCTCTCTCTTAGCATCAAGCTACTAGAAGAAAAAAGAGAGGCTTAGGCTCAAGCTTCGCATTGTCTGGTCTTCAAGTTTGTTGTGGAGGCAAGATAAAGTGGAGGATCGAGATCGAAATGAGTCAAGCATCACTTGGCCTAGTACTGGTATCAAAGCGGGTTTGTTTGAGGATTTGGATATGATTTTCTCTTGTAATCCCCTGTATGGATAGTATAGAACGTATTTCCCTTTTTCTATTTTTTATTTTTTCTCTTTTCTCTTTTCTTTAACCAATCTCTCATCATTACCCAATTTTCCGATTTCTCAATTTTTCACCATTCTTCCATCATCTTCCATTTTGTCATTCTCCTTTCTCTATTTCATCATTTCATTCTCAATATTTTTATCAGTATTTATCAAAAAATATAAATATATCTATTTAGAATTTTGTTCATACCATATTCTATTTCTTTATCCCTCCATATTTCTCTAAAATCTCTTCTACCATTAGTTTTTCCCTATAATATTATCTCTACTTCTTAAAAGCACTAATCTCATTACCTAAGCTCCTTAAGCATTCGACCCTTACTTTACCATTATACAATGTGAGGAATTATAAATATTATTGCATGAAATCAATTTAAAACAATGATTAATATACCCCAAAATCAAGAACATCAGTACCCCAGCCTCAAGGGGGTCAACCAAGTACCATACATGGATTTGATGTATGTATTATATCTCTTAATTCATCACTTCTTTCCATTTCTTAGAGTTGGAATCATTCACCGCTTCATCAGCATCATCCGTGACAATATGTTCCACATATCAATTTGGTAGTCTCAGTACGCTACCAGACCTATGTGGTGCCTTTGTGTGTGCTTGAAGATTTTCAAGGACTAAGTTCTCATCTAATGAGGTAGAATTTATGTCCAGATCTACAACTTCTAGTATCTCTTCTCAACAAATACTTACCTTCCGATAAGATGACCCTTTTTGCAACAAATATAGATTGTTCTTCACGGCAGTAAAAGTAGTATCAAATCGTCTCTCTTGAATATCCCACAAATCTACAAAACTCAGTCCTTGACTCCAACTTATTTGTATCATATTTCTTAACATGAGCAAGACAACCCCATACTCTAAAGTAAGACAAGTTCGCCTTCTTCCCTTTTCAAATCGCATATGGAGTAGAAGCTATAGATATACTGGGTAAGACGTTAAGGACACAGGTTGCTCTCTCAAATGTATATCCCAAAAGGGTATTGAAAGTTTTGAGATTCATCATAGATTACACCATCTCCAACAAGGTACGATTTCTCCTCTCTGACATACTATTCATCTGTGGTGTCTAGGGATGAGTAAATTGAGCTAGGATACCATTATCCTTCATGAATTGTGTGAACTCTATACTTAAGTATTCATCTCCTCAATTTGATTAAAGATTCTTGATACTCTTTCTTGATTGCTTCTCCTCTTTGTTCTTAAACTCTTAGAATTTCTCAATTGATTTGAACTTATAAATCATAAGGTATACCCATCCAAACCTAAATAAATCATCAATAAAAGTGATGAAGTAAAAGCTATCACCTCTAGCCTGGACAGTAATAGGATCACACATATTAGAATGTATTAGCTCCAAGGTGCCCTTGGCTTGCTCTCTACTCCTTGAGAATTCAAATTTTCGGTAGTTTACCCATGATAGAAGATTCACCAGTTGCAAATGATTCACAATCAAATGCACCCAAGCATGCATCTCAATACAAATTTTGTGATCTTCTATTGTCAATCTGCCCAAGTCAGTAATTTTAAATGGTAGACCTTGACGAGACGAGACGAAACTGCGAGGTCGTCAATTTCAAGCGGTATCACGTCAAAAATTATACTGAACTTACCAATTTGATGAAAATGTATCGAATTCAAGGGTATAATGGTAAATACGGGTCGAATCCACAGGGCATCAAGGAATTTCTTGACGTAATCTTCAAATTTGATCAAATCGGATAAGAAATTGATGGTACAAATTGGGGAAAATGGTATTTTTAGGAAGAAGACTTGAAATCGATTCCACGGAATCAAAAATCGTCCAATTTGGACTTGATTTCGCGGAGAAATCAAATTTCAAAGTGGAGCGAAAATTCGGAAGATCGAAATCGCGATTTTGAGCTAAATCCTATGAAATTAATCTCTAAATCCTAATCTAATCAAAAATTAAACATGATAGGAGGAGAAATCATGCAAAACCGCTTCCACTAAACTCGTTTTGCGATCAAATCGCCATGATTAAGCCGATTAATCGCGGAGAAAATCAAGAGCGCCTCGACGAACTTCAAGCTGCGATTTCTCACTCAATACTCCACCAAATCTCGACTTCTACCCCTCCGTGGACGCGGAATTAAAAGAGGAAGAGGAAGAACTCGAGAGAAACGAGAGAAAGAGGTGTCTAGACAGTCAATTTGATTGAATCTCAAACTCGGATGCTTAGGAACGTGAAGAACACCTCGTTTTATAGGAGGAAATTTCGTAACCGTCCGATCGAAACGATCGACGGTTACGATAAATGGTCCATGATGGACCGTTTTCGGAAATATCGCGATCGTCGGATCGCGGATGGAGGGCTCAGATGCTCCCGTCGATAGGCGTTATAAAAACGCTTGAATCCCGTTCGTTGGATCACGATCGAACGGTCTGGATGCGCCCCGCTAGATCGCATCACGACCGTTATAACGCCTTGAATAAAGGCACGTGCTTGATGATCTTTTCGTGATCCAGCGTCCACGCGATCGACGCATCTCATTTGATCGCTCGTTCAATCCAGCGGTCCTCATCGCGCCACGTCGCTGAAATCTAGCCGTTATAACTCGCCCAATCAAGCACGTGTTTGATCAAGTTCGGTAGTCCACGCGTCCATTTGATCGGCGTCCTCCGATCGCGATCTATCGCTCCTCGTCGTGCCACGTCACCTGAAAGGTAAGTAAAGTGTGGGTTAGTCCCACACGGAAAAATAAAAAAGAGATCGTCGGGTTTATAAGACCCGACGATCTATAAGGGTATGACCCTTCCCATATAGGGGAGGACAAAGACCCCTTTTATATAATATAAGTAATAAATATATAATATATATAAGCGCGCCACGTAGGCGCGCTGCGCGGGTCCGCGTGGCTCTGCCACGTGGCCTTGCGTGCCACGTCGCACCCGCGTGGGCCCCGCGCGCTTTTTGCATTTTTTATATTTATTTTAATCTATTTTTAAATCAAAAATTAAATCGAAAAAAATCAGGAAAAAAATCCAGAAAAAATCCCTAAAAATTGTAAAAAAATCATATCTTTTAAAAATACAACTCCAAATTAATCCAAATTTCTTTCATTTGATCAAAAAAATTTAATCATCTATTATTCTAAAAAAATTCAAAATTAATAAATAATGAGAGTTTTTAAATTTTATTTCAAAAAAATATAGTTATTTTTTTAAGAGATTTTAACTTAGGAAAAATATAAATAAATGTCTATAAAGGCTTTCTCTCATTATTTTAACTCTAAAAACATCTATAATCTCAAAATAAAGATGGGTTATTAATTTATTCATCTTAAAATCATTATTTTTAACCCTTATTTAAAGTATTTTTGAGAATATATTGACTTTTCATATAATAATAGAAAAATACATATAAGTATGATAACATGCATGAAAATGAAATCATTTATACTTAAATATGCATCAAAAATCATGTTTTATGATGTAAATATCGCATGTTATCAGACCTCATTCACATCATGTTCACTCTTCTTAAGAGAAAAATCTATTCGAAGATTATAAGAAGAAACATCAATCAGATATAAACCTTTAACTAAAGGTGAAATAGAAACCAATTTACTTCTTAAGTAAATAGATCAACACTTGTCCTTAATAATCAAGGTATATTTCATATTATCCAAATAAGAAACTAAAATAGTGTTCTTCATTATACTAGGAACATACTAACATTCTTTTAAGGAAAGACAATCTCTGGATAATAGCTTGAGGTTCATAACCCCTAGTGCCACAGTTATAACTCTTGCGACATTTTCCATCGTCAATTTGACACAGCCTTAGTGCAAGAACAATGAAGAACAGGGGCTTGAATCCTCAAACCTTGATCTTCAAGAATGGTTAGGTTCTGAGTCCAGAGAACTAACATCTTCAACCCTTGAATCCACAAGGGGTTGTACTTGAATCCACAAGCACAGGAGCACTCTCAAAACAGGAGAACACTCAAAGGGGAGAAAGCAAAGCTCTCAAAAAGGAATAACTTCAAATTGTGAGTTCAAGTGTTACAATGGGGGGCCTTATATAGGCCTCAAAAAGTAAAGGGTCATCCAAGTGACATGACCCCTGATAAAGACAACTCAATTCTAAGTATTGAAACTATGACTATTACACCATAGCTGTGTCAGGAGATGGGCTTGACACAACAAAAAGAAGTTTCTAGGCCTGACAAAAGACATTTTCCCGATTCTGGGAACTATAGAATCTGACACACACTTTTGTGAGTCTCTAGGTGATCTTCTGCAAACAAGTGATAGCTCCTCGAGATTCGCTCCTGGCCCAATAAGCTCTAATTGGGCCTCATAAGTGGGCCTTGTGTGATGGAGAATTATTTCGAAACATGAACACAAGGGTTCTAAGTGAACCTATCCTCCTCCTCCTCCTACTTATCTACCAACTTGAGAAATTATCCATTTATTAAATGGATGAAGAAGACCTCTCTAAATACTTGAAAGAGAGAGTAGATCTTAAGGGAATTATCTTCCCTCATTTCCCTATTTTATACTGATATAAAGATTGACTTGGTCAAAGCATTTAATCCTTATCTTTAGAAACCTAGAATTCCTTAAGTGGACCAAGTCAACCACCTTCTACCTTGATATAGGTTCCTGATTTACAAACCATATCCAATATATCATAGGTACCTTGTATAATTATAAGTAATGATCTCAAGAAAGAAAATTAGTAGGAACATCTTTGTGTGATAATTCCTTCTATCTTTGAAAACCACCCTTAGTAAGAATTTAGGAGAGATCTAAACTATTACTATTTATGGAAGCATGGCCATCGAATTCTTTTTCAAGCCAAGCATAAATGAAGAGGAAATAAAATGTGATCTTCTTTCCATTATGAGATCAAAGAAAATACCTACAAACCACATGAGAAGCTTGAAGGAAGACTCAACAAGGAGGATTACCTCCCTTCTAAACAAAGTTATGATGGAGATCAAAGTCTACTGCACGTCCTATCTCCCTACTGTCGTGGAACGCAGATAATACAGAAGACAATGTCCCCTGAATATTATAGAATATCGAAGTCATGGCTCATCTTGACGTCGGTAAGACATCAGCACGTATAGAGAGTTTTAAAGAACAAAGAAGACATCGACGGCCACCCGTATGAAGCAAAATCACCGAGATGCTTAAAGAATATTTGTCATTACCCTCTGCCGAATGATCGATACAAGACAGCAGAGTCAAAGTTCAAAACACAGCGTCCTTTACCTTCACCGGAAGCGTAGTTAAGCACTCATTGACACACCGTAAGTCACTCGTCGAGCTCCCATCCAAGATGAAGAAGATTGAAGACTCCTTGCAGAAGCGCATCACCGGATATGATCATGAAATCCCCGAGCAGCTGCATATAGATATCCACAACCGTTGACGACCCTGCAAGCCTCCAAGATTGTCGCAAGAGAACTGATGACACCCGAAAACAGAGAAGAAACAAGAAATCTCTCCCAAAGATAAGCCATGAACGTCCAACATCGCGCGCAGACACGCG
Source organism: Lemna minuta (assembly GCA_024174645.1). Lineage (NCBI taxonomy): Eukaryota > Viridiplantae > Streptophyta > Magnoliopsida > Alismatales > Araceae > Lemna > Lemna minuta. Next base: position 16,673 of record CM044105.1, read on the forward strand.
GATGCTCTATACAAACCCACGCGAGAAGTAACCGTCACGCCGTGACGCTTCGTCATAACCGGTCTTCTCTTATTTTCTATAAAGCATAAATAATGGCAACATGTCTGCTCATCTACTTCCCAAGTGAACGCTACAGGATGCCATGCACAGTCAACCCATCAACCGGCGTGAAGAATAACCGACGCGAAGCGATCTTCCTTCTCTTTCTATAAAATGCATAGTTGTAAACAAAAAAGACATGTTGTTTATTGATAAAATTGGTTACCGGTTACGTTTACCCATTTGTGTTCATCATTTCTCCCCGTGTCTCCATGAAACTCTTCCCGCATCTTCTTCTCTCCGCGTTCTATCTCCCTTCCTTCTCTCCCCCCTTTCTGTCCACTTTCAAACACTTCAAGTCCGCTGGAATACGAGGATAACCCGGATTAGTTGGCACAATCCAATGGCTTTGCTTCTCCTCCATTCAAGGTATTCGTTCTCTCATCCTTTCGTGATAATGGTTCGCATCCAAAGATCGTAAGTCCACGTTAGATGCATTTCTTATCTATTCTTTCTATTTCTTCCATATCCCTTCCGTTATTCCTGTCTTATCCATTCCCTACTTCTTCTCCTCTTATTTATCCTCCCTATTATCATTATTATCCGAAAGCCATCTCCACGCTACAGAAATACATAAATAATATTCTACTCTATCAGATATAATATCTCTATATTCTACATACGTAATACCTCTCATTTCCTCCATTATAAACTTCTATTCAATATTATATATTTTATGTTTCATATTCCCATATCATCTATTTATCTTACCCACATATTCTCTATATTATTTTCTCTAAATTCTAAACCTATTCTCACTGATATCGCTTCATATATCCTCCCTCATATGTAGGATTATTATCTAATTCATAACAGTAGATATTCATATATTAATTACCTCATCTATTCCTCACATAATCATTTCATTCATATTCATATTATAATAATCATCCACTTCTAAAATATCCTACATCATTGTGACTTTCTGGGTTTTTATGAGTCACAATTGGGCAATGGAGGCCCTTGGCCTACATCACAATTCCACCTCGCCCTTTCTTAACTTTTGCTTACTTGTCTACCTCTATGAATCATTGTTGATATAAAAAATACATCTAATATCTAATACACAAGATGCATAATCTCTATAAGACAAGTGAGTATATCTCATATAGATACATGGAGTATTACTATGCTTCCATTGAGCTTTCTCGTTGAGGTACTTTTTACAGTTCCTCTTCCAATGTCCTTTCACTCCATCATGAAAATTTGTTCCCTTGTCATCACTGTCCTTCCTTTTTGGAGTTGTTTTCACTTGCTTCTTCACTATGCCCTTTTTACGTGCAGAGGTTGCCTTCCTCTTCTTGTTGGTCCCACCAACAAAGAGAACATATGGCTTTTCCTTTTGAATGTTCTCCTCTGTAGTGATAAGCGTGATAAGCAACTCTAGGAGGGAGGTCTGAATCTTGTTCATATTAAAGTTAACAATGAACAGAGAAAAAGAGTTCAGAAGAGATTGAAGAATAAGTTCTATGCTCATCTCAACAAGGAGTTCAACTTTGAGCATTGCCAACCTCTCAATTTACTTTATCCTATTTAGTACATTTGCTTGCACTAAAGATGATTCAGCCATCTGAGCTCTAAATAGACTCTTTGATATCTCATATCTTTGAGTTCTACTTTTCTTAGCAAAAAACTTCATCAATCAAGTAGCATGGCTCTTGGTTACGTGTCTTCATGCTGACTTTGCAAATCATTGCACATCGAGGCTAGAATATAACATCGAGCCATGGTAGAATCTTTTTGCCACTTCGTGTACTCTCATATCTCATCCTCAAGCGCACCTAATGCGAGCCCAATAGGGTCATCCTCCTCTAGGACATAGGCATTGTGCTCAAACTTAAGTAGGATCTTTAAGTTTCTAAGCCAATTAATGAAGTTTGGACTAGTTAAACGGTTGGCATCAATAATGCCATGTACTCGATGACATTTCTCTTGTAGGAGATGAATTAAAATTAATGAATAATTTTTTGCAGATATATGTTTACTGAAAATAATGTTCTCACTAAAATTAAGTAATTTATACAACCCTCATGTGCATGAAAAGAGAAAATCTACAATCTCCTAGTGGGGATCACAATTTTAACAACTATATTCTGACTTAGAGTGGAGTCTACGAACCATGATCCATTATTGAGCATTCATCTCATAAAACTTGGAATATTTTTAATATCTGATCATACTTTGGTCCCCGATGCCCATGCTGCATAAAGTGAACTCCACCAACCATTGAATTCAGTCTGGATCATACCTTTGTTACTTGACAAAAATAGATTTGTGAGTGGTTCTATAGAGGACTCCACCAAACCAAATGGTTCTTCTACCTCGACCTTGAGTCATACACTAATTCTTAGTTCCTCTTCTTTGATAAGCATGCCTAGAGTGGACTCAACCAAACCAACTTAAAGTGATTTGGATTCTAAGTTTATAACAAAGGAAGACTACACGTTAGTTTGTAACTCTTGCGGTTTAGCCCAGAGTTTATCACGTGAAGGGTTTTATATTTTATCTGATCTCTTCTTTAGGGTATGTCATAGTCATCTATATAACCATACCCTAAGATATGATTATCTCAATAATCATATACATGTATCACATATGATAAGTCCAATTATGGATATAGATCTTGTGTCATTGTAATGGTTTTATTGGGCTTATGAAATTTTATTATTTTCAAATCTTTTCCCTTAATTTATATCTTCCAAAAGTATAGCTCATTAAGGGGTTGAATCCAAGGGAGGTATTTCTAATCCTTCTTTTACTTATGCAATGTTCTTCTAATACATTTTAATTATGTAAAACTACTCAATCATTCTTATTTGTAACTAAATCCTATTGCTACTATCAATAGAATGGCTGAATAATTGAGAATTATATATTTCTTTTCCTTTTTTGTAAGAACACTTCTCTAGATATTACTGTGGATATCAATCTTATACAAATAAGTCAATCTTCTTTGTTTATGTTATCATCATGTCACTAAATTTTTTCTTATCCTACTACTATGATTAGGTATTTTATTTTTATTCTTCCTAGATGGACTGAGTCACTAAGGATCTTATCTTGGTGTTGAAACTTCTCTATATTCATTGTATCCACTCTTACTAATTTTCTTGTGCAGTTTCCTTTAATCTTAGCAGAAAACAGAGATGATGAGAAGGACTTTTGGTTAATTATCTTATGTTTAGTGTAATTTCCTATATATCTTTTCTAAACCAAACATAATCTGAGGCTTTCAGTAAAATTTCTCGTATTGTAATCTACCGTAATAGAACTAAAGAAAGGAGAGGTTTATGAAAAGATGACCAAGAATATTTCATTTGCATGTACTAATCTCATATTGATTATGCACACCTTCACGCAAAAAAGGAAAATAAAAAAAATTACTTAGACTATGAAGTATGCGTTGAAATTAAATTCAATTTAATTATCTCAGACTATGAAGAAAATAATCTCGAAAGTAATGTAAAACTAAGTTTAAATCCAAGAAAACAAAGAGGATGGAAATAAAATAAAATTTCGTGATACCTAAAACACAAGGTAAACCTTAAACGCTCCTTCAAGATCACGTCGCAACTTTGAATCGATTTTAATTTGATGTGTGCTTTGCTTCGAGATCTTCCAGATCAATCCTAGGCTCTTCTCTCCACTGTGTCCTCCCGGCCAAGCTTAGTTGGGTAGGAAGTTAAGAACGCTTCCTTATTTTTCGTTCTTTCTATTTAACCTAACTGGTTCGCACTTTAGAGAGTATGCGAGTCAATTAAGATATTGATGCTTGCCACGTTGCACCCTTGTCGTGCTTTGTATCACATTCACTTAGTTCTCTGTATATGTTGCTTTATACCCAACATTGTGCTTTCATTCTATATTGGTCCATGATTTTTGCATACATATCGTGCCCACAATGCTACTAAAGCCCATCAGATCTGAAGAGCCCATTAAAGGGCTTTAGTTAAAATCAACACATTTATTTTGCTAACAAGATTGCAGTAATTAAAAGGAAATTCATTAAAGAAAACAGGCAATTAAAAGAACTTCAAGTTGTCTTGAATATCTAAAAATCACCTCTTTAAAGACTTTTACCTCATTCATCTAGAAGCTATTCATCTTGATAAAATTATATAATAACATGCAAAAGATAAATGATTTTAACAGTTGTAATTGAATTATGACAAAGATGAGCATCCTTACTTGCTCACTTTTGCATGTTATCAACATACATGTCATATGTGGTGAGTGAATATGAATGTATCAATAAACTAACAAAATTAAAATATGGGATCGTACAGTAGATCCATTTATGTTATCGGTTCTACATTCAAATATAATAACACCACAAATAAATAAATAAATCCAATTCAATGTAAAAAATTAAGCACATTAAAGTTTTGTAAAATAAACATGACAATTATGCTTAATGACAAGAAAATAATCATTTAAACACTTCAAAATGATTTCTGGAATTTTTCTCAATTTTAATATAGTTTAACTATTAAATTATTCAATTGAATAAATCCCAAAATCAATAAAAAAAATGAACTAAATGACCTCAAAAATTAACAAAATAATTTATTGAGTGAAAATCCATTTTATATTTTCCTAATTTTATTCAATTTTTTTTGGGTTTTGTCAAAAAATTAGAATTTTTAAGCAGTTTAAAAATCTAAAAAAATACCTTTAAAGGTGCACATTAAAAATTTTCTAGTTAGAGAACTAGGCCTATTAGGGACCTTGGTTCGAATCACATCTCCCACAAACATTAATATTTTGTGCTCGGTTTGGTCTGAGTTGACTCAAACCGATTAGGTTGATTTTGCCACATCAACTTGTGGGCTCAAGTTGACTAGGTCAATTCTTGATCTATTGCCACTCAACCATGTGGATCCGAGTTGATTGGGTCAACTCTAGATCCGGTTGTCATGTCATCCATGTTGCCCCAGGTTGTCCAAGTCAACTATTGACCTCGCTACCACATCATTGATAACATGCTATTTATACATGAATTTACATGATCATTATTGCAAATAAAGGCACTAATTATTCCAAATTTATGCATGTTATCATATTTTAAGTATATTTCTATCATTTTGTATCATTTCATGTTATGATCTAAAAATATATCAATTTATGGATAATTATACATAATCAAAACATTATGATGTTTAATCCTAATTATATTTAAGATCATGATCATGTTTTAATGATGAAAATATAAGAGAAAAGATCTTTATTAACATTCATGTATTTTTATAAATTTATTTTATAAGATACATAAATGTATTAATTTAATTAATATTTATTCTCTTATTACTTTTAATAATTTGAATTTTTATAATGATATATTATTCAATATCTGATCCAACAAAACAAATTTGAATTAATTTGGAGTTGTATTTTGAAATTTATGATTTTTACAATTTATAGGAATTTTTTTGGAATTTTTTTGGAATTTATATGAATTTATTTTGATTTTTAAAGGGTTTAAATTAATTTAAAAAATTGGCAAAAAGGGGGTATATATCATGTGGGACCCACGTGGATGCGACGTGGCACGCAAGGCCACGTGGCAGAGCCACGCAGACCCACGCGCGTGCTTGCCTGGCGCGGATGTGACATGTACATATATTATATTATTATACATATGGTTATAGTACATATAAGCATTGCATAGCGGAACTCGCTACCCCTTAAAATCGCTTCACATTATATACCCGCGATGTTCTTTTAATTTCCTTCGTGTGGGACTATTAGTCTTCTTTTACTTTGTTTTCAGACAACGTGGCAACATTCCGCGCATCAGATCGATAGCGCGTGGAACATCGCGCGTAGATCACGTGGAATCAAGGTCCACCCGATCAAAGATCGCGCACGTGGCTAAATTTGGACTTAAGTGAAACCATCCAGACCATCCATCAAAGGAGTTATAACGATCTACATTCAACGCACCCGATGGATCTCCGATTAAATCATGATCGCCCGATCAAGCTCCGACGCACGAGATGAAACAACGCGCCTCTTCAGACACAAAATGTGGAAAAATCTCGGCCCTTCATCAAAGATCGAACGGATGCGACTTAATCGCACCGTTTCGATCAAACGAAGCCTCATCACGACCGTTGATCGCGATGCGCCCCTTCATCGGACAATTACGCCCAATTTGTTCTATAAATACACTAATCTTTGCAAATGGAAGACTCGCCCTTGAATTTTCGAGAAATTCGAACTGTCCAGACACCAAATTCGATTGCCATTTGATTTCTTCATGTTCTTGACTCGTTTCCACGTCCAAGGAATGATTGAAATCAGAATTTGATCAAGAGATTGATGAAGCATTTTGTGCGGTTGTTAAAAACACACAAACGTCGGTCAAACAAAATTTATAATACCGAACTCACAATGACAAAGATATTAAATCGAGTAAAGAATAAGTATCGGGTCGATCCATAGACCACAAGGTCGACTTTTATTGCAGAGTTGACTTGGTCAAACTTAGGTTTAAAAGAGGTTTTACAGAAGTAGAAATAAGATGTTATGAATAAAAATCATATAAATATACTAAATAACAAATTTTAAGATTTAAGATCTCGGATTTGACAGACAAACGTCAAAAGTCAAAGTCAAAGCATTGACTTTGACCAATAGTCGAAATTCTGTAAAATCAGATAATCAAAAGATGTCAGAAGATTACGAAAATTATACATTTAGAAACTAGAGAAAAAATGGAATTTATTGATATAAATTTCGTGATTTTTCGATAAGAAATATATTTACTCTGAATTATTGAAAATCAAAGATCAGAAAAATCCCGAAATAAACACTTCAGAGAAAATCTTCAAATTAACTAGTCAAATGATATCCAAATCTTGAAATTTATATCTCAATAAAAATCTAAGGACTAGAGAATTCTAAAGAGACCAAAATGATCGAATTCCGATTTATATTTTGAAAGTAATTGACCCCGAAAGTCAACACTCAAATTTGGATTGAAAATAAATAGTGCTCGGTCACACGTTAAATTCAGGGGCCAAATATTCTCAGAATTTGACGAATTTACTATTCACGGAAAGCTAATGAAAAAAAGAATCCAATGAAACCAAAATCAAGTAATTCGAATTATAATCAAATAGATATCCTTATTTAAAGATCAACAAAAATCTATCACTAAAATTGGGCAAAAATATGAATTTAACTACTTTCTACAATCTAATTACCTACCTAATTCTAATCTAAATTACATGAATTGCAAAAATGATGAAAGAATCACGCTACTAACCCGATTGAAGTGATGATTTGGCTTCAATTCATGTGGCTTGAAGAATATTACTCGGTTTCATCTTCCACGTACGTTCGAAAATTCAAGGGGAGATTACGATCGTTTCTTGCAATCAATTCGTGATTATCATGCTTCAATAGGTGCAGAATTCAACTCTAGGAAGCAGAGGATCACGAAGAACTTAAGACCATCTTTGAAATTCGGTTAATTTCTTCACAAATCGATCAAAAGTTGAGTTTACAAAGGGAGAGAACATCTATTTATAAAGAAGTTTGTGCGAAATCGGTGGATCGTGGCCCACGGCACGGATTTCACTCCGTGTGATTTCAGCCATCAAATCGCGTGAAATCGGTGGGATAGTGGCCCATGATGCGGATTCCACTCCATGTGATTTCAACCGTCGGATCGCGCGAATTGGTGGGATCGTGGCCCATGACGTGGATTCCATTCCGTGTGATTTCAGCTATCCAATCGCGCGATTTAATCCCGACCGTCCAATTGCACGATTTAATCCCGACCGTCCGATATCATTGTTCACGCCACGTAGGCACCACGTAGGCATCCACGTGGGCTTGCGTGGCCCCACCATGTGTTCGCATCGCGCCACGTCACCTCCACGGGTCCCGCGCGATTAAATAAATCCTGAAAAATAAAAATAAAATCCAGAAAATTCTCAAAAATTAAGAAATTTATAAATTCATTTATATAACTCCTTTTTAACTAAAATTTTCTCCATTGGATCAAAAATTCCTTCATCTTTAATATTATGCCATCTAAAAGTACAAATTAAAAGAATCATATAGGATGAATTTCAAATAAACATAGATAATTTCTTAAGAAGTCTATCATCCAACATTCTCTTCTTGAAATTAAATCTTTCAATCATCTACTAAAGTCAAAGTAAATTAAGAGAATTAATTAACCTTTTAAAATATTAAACATGTATAAAGCACATAATTAACCCTAAATAATGCATAAATATGGACTTTAGTAGAATGGCATACCAATGGAGAAAATTTATAAAAATTATGATAACATGCATCATATTCACATAAAATAAGCATGAATATGAGTTAACTATGACAAGAATTTAAGTTATAAATGCATGTTTTCAGAGATCGAGGAGAAATCACATCTTCAACTTCAATTTCATCTTCGAAAATGCAGAATGAAAAGCCATGCATCCGACGATTAATTGGATCATTTTGAAGGCTACTTTGGGTTAGATTGCGTGTTTTCATCATAATCTTTCATCATTTAGTGTTAATTTTACATTTTGAATCGTAGATTTGAAATTCCCTAATGAGATGGTGAAATTACTAAGAGGGGGGTGAATTAGTTTCTTTTTAATCTTTATGTTATTCTAATTCTTTTTCAATTCGTTGATTATCTCTCACCTTTCTTACGTCACTCGTAGGCCAGATTTTTTTATACTGGACAGGGTTCCAGACCCCTGCGCCAGTCCCAGGAGGAGACAGTCCCCCTAGAGTCTCTCCTCACCCTTTTTTAATCCCCTAGTAGTAACTACTAGCTGGCCGGGATTAACAGATCAAAAAGTTCTACACGATCTTTCGATCTGACTCACACTCTCGGCTAGTGACCTAACTCGCCGCCGTCCTCCGGCACTCCGTCCACTCGTCCCCGTCCCCGGGCCGACTCCCAGAGCTCCGCGTGCCGCTCCCTACTCTCTTTCAGGTTGGCCTGCCCCTCTGTAGTCACCGAGTCTCGGCACCAATCCACGCACGCACCAGGTAAGTCGCTCCTCCTCGAGTCTGAGTGATCGTGCCAGGTGAAGAATAAATATCCCTCGAGTTGACTATCTAGTCAACTCCCTAAAGTCGTCCTGACTCACTACGATTCCTAAGGAATCTCCCCCTTACCCTCACGGGTAACTACGACTCACCAAGAGTCCACCTAAAGTGTGATGATATGTGTAATTATCCTATTACTTTAATTACGCTTATAAAATGGAAAGCTGTAAAGAAATTATTTAAACAAACTAAACTAATTAGAGCAAACTATAAAAAATGATGTAACAAGAGAAATATTTTAAAAACTTATTAAAAATAAAACAAATTAATATAACCCCTTGATTTACTGATTTGACTTTGACTGTTGATGTTGACTTTGACTTTCTATGGTTGACTTTGACTATTTCTGTTGACTTTGACTGTTTCTGCTTGACTTTGACTTTCTGATCACTTTGATTGCTATTGACTTTGACTGCTGTTGTTGACTTTGACTTTCTGATCACTTTGACTTTCTGCTGACTTTGACTTTTCTGCCCACTTTGACTTTCTGCTGACTTTGACTTTCTACCTGTGAATCTGACTTTCTGTTGACTTTGACAGTTGACTTTCACCTGAAACGTAACACTGATACACGTACAACAATAACAATGCTTATTCCTACCTAAGTGCGAGCATGTATGTCTTTAAATAAAAGTGAGAATAAGGAAGCTTTTACCTGATATTTTACCTTAACGATACTCGCCTTAATTCTCTCTCTAATTCAAACAAAATCTACTCAACCGAGAAATGAACCAGGAAATAGAGATTGTCAAGATGATAATAAAGATTAAACTGGATTAATCTATCTTTGAAAGGATGGAAATGAACCTAAACAAATTAACCTAAAATATCAGTAAATTAAATAAAAAATTCGACAGAGTTCTGTTTGAATTTTCTTGTAATGCATAGGGTTACCTGATGAATCGTACACCACCTGGAAATTTGATATATATAAAAACAAGGCAGTAATAAAAAGGAATCAGATGTATTAAAAAAAAGGAAGAACTGTTCTATTAATATAAAGGAAATAGATATAGCAGAGCAATATAGAACAAAAATAATATATTTAATGAATAAATAAAATAAATGAGATGTGATAATAGATAATCGATAATCAGAGAATCAATCAATACGAAATACAACGATTGTGAAATAAAAGAGAACCGATAATCACTACCTCGAAATAAGAGAAACACGAAATCGGAAAAAACTAAATAAATAAAGAAATCAGAAAATCAGAAACGAAAATAAAAATAGAAACGAGATTTCAGAAACCGAGAAATGAAACCGAAAAATCGCAGAACGAAAATAAAGAAAAATGAAATCAGAAAATCGAATCAAAAATGAAAATTTGAAATCAGAAACCGAAAACCGAAAACTAAAAACTGAATCAAAAACGAAAACCGAAATCAGAAACAGAAAAACGAAAACCAAAATTGGAAATAAAAACTAAAAACCAAAATTACAGAAATCGTTCCTCAGTCAACCACAGGAAGAGAAAGAAAGAGAGAGAGAGCTCGACGAAGAGGGAGAGCTTCCGATGGAATGCAGTCGCCTCCCTTTAGAACTCGTTGAAGATCGCACTTTCTTCACCAGCTTAGTATTTCCGTAATCACCTTCTTCCCCGTCGCTGGAGAAAAAAATTTCGGGAGCAAGAACCCTAGCTTTTTGAATTTTCTTTCACGTGATAGAGAGAGAGTGTTATCTTCCTTGTTTTTCGGTTTTCTTTTTATTGGGTTTTCTGGATATATACACAATTAAAGGAACTACCTGAAAATAAAATAACATTAAAAAATTAGATACAACGGTAATAAAATTCAGTAATGACAATATCTATATATATACATATATAAATACATATATATATATATATAAGAAGACATATGATTAAAAATAAAATAAAAGAAAATAATAGTATGACTAAGCAAATAAATAAGAATACTATGAATTTTTAAGAATAATTCATGGTCCTACAAAGAGTTAAATCATGTCTTCAAAAGATCTTAATTAAATGTTTTAATAGTAGATTATAGATTAGGTAATCCCGTTCTAATTCGTAGCGATGTCTGCATTTCAAGATCGACGAGGGTCAATATATCAGTCCATCAGTACCTGCACTAACACAAACATACCTTTCTCAAGTCATTTTGACAAACAAATATTAATCAAAGTTTAAACACTACTCAAGATACTATTTCATAAAAATTAAAAGCACACCTAAGTAAAGCATCAAACTTAGGTTAAACTAACAAGATTAAGTTTCATTTCGTTTTAATTTCAGTTTTAAATCAATTTCGCAATACGAATTTTCTCCTATTTTCAAACTTCGATTACTTAGCGAATTCTCATCCAAATCACTTGATTTTTGATTCCGTGAATTCGCAATTGAGTTATCTTTCTTAATATCATAAATTGCCTAATTTCTAATCTCAATTTGTCATCCGATTTGACCGAACTTCAAAGATATCTCTCAAAATTCCCTAATTCTCTGTGGATTCGACCCTTATTTACCATTATACTCTTTAATTAAATTAATTAATCATAAATGGGTAAGTTTAGGACTTTGTTTTGACACTATATCGTGTGTATTCAACGGCCATACGTAATAGTTTCGTCAGTCATCTACATGGAACCCATCACTCTAGTCAACACGGATGGTTGACTTGGGCCCTTGAGGCGCCTCTGCCAGATTCCAACAGCATTTGCGGCACTCCAGTGAGATTTCTTCTTAATCATGGTCTAATTTTTGAAATGGTCGTATTGACGATCAATGAAGCGTGCAATCATTGAAACACACAATCGTTGGTCAAAAGATATAATTCTCAACTTACGATGATTTCAAAATCAGTAATCAATTACAACGATAAGATCGGGTTGAATCCATAGATAGCACAATTCACTTTTATCGAAAGAGTTGACTTGGTCAAACTTAAGCCAAATTAAGGTTTTTAAGAGTAAAATATGTTATATAATTAATATAAATAATACTAATATATGAGAGAAGATATTTTTTTTAGGGTAATAAATATATCAAAAGTCAAAGTCTAAAGTCAAAGTCAAAGCATTGACTTTAACCCTACTTAGAAATTTTGTGAAATCATAGAATAAAAAGGTGAGAGGAATTATATTTTTACAATTAGAGAGAAATAGAAGAATTTTGATATAAAGATCGTGATTTTTATAGCACAATTGGATTTAATGTGATTTCTCAAAGTCAATGGACAGAAAATCACCAAATATTGGGTTTCGGTCAATATATTTCAATTGACCAGTCAAACGGTATTCAAATTGGACAAATCACCTGTGCATAGAAAGCTTGCAAAATTAGCTAATTTCACCTTCTAGATTTGTAGTAATAGCCCTCAAAAGTCGACGCCCAAATTTGGATTGATTTTGAATAGTAGTTGGTCAAAAGACAAATCAAGGGCTCAAACCTTGATGAAAATTTGTAAATCAAATATTTCACGGAAAGCTTGCTGAACAAGGAATCCAATGAAACCAAATTCGTTAGAATTGGATTTAACATCATGGAGAAATCCTTGTTCAGAAATCATCAAAAATTCGCAAAGTAAATTGGGGAAAATGAAGAATTGTCTATTCCTAAAGCTCTAATTACCTATCTAAATCTAATCTAAATGACCTAGAAAGTGAGGATTATGAAGGTATCAAATTACTAACCCAATTGAGGTGAAGATTGAGCCTCAAATTAATTGATTGTTGTAGATTTATGCAATTCCTTCTCTGGCATGATTTCGGCATTCAAGGGGCAATTACCTTCCATTTCCTCAAGATTTTCGTGAATTTTTTGCCTAAATCCATGCAAGATTGAGTCTAGAACGCAAGAATTCATGAAGAACTCAAGATTTTCCTCCAAAAATTCTCAATTCAATGTTTAATCAAGAGTTAAAATTTTCGTAAGAGGGAACATGAATTTATAAGGGAATTTCGTAATTTGATCTGAGCCGTCCAATCACTTTTAAAGAATCGGACGGTGTAGATGAGGCCATGTCACGCAGATGAAGTAGGCCATGATCCCCACGATGCAGGCTCCACCTTCTTCTTCATTTCAAGCATCAAATCCTTATCGAGGCGTCCATAAGCTGCCACGTGTCACTCCAAGATTCACCGATTGCGAGATTAAGTCAGCCATTAGATGTCACTAATGGGATTGACAGCTGCAAATTCCACACGCGTCATTGGCGCGCTTAAATCTGACGCCTTATGAGCTGCCACGTTGCCTACAAAATATAAACAAACATTAGTCCCACATGAGAAAAAGTTAAGGAATTAAGCGTTGTTATAAGGGGGGCCCCTTATTAAGTTTGCATTGCCCTAAAGGGCCTATGATGCCCCACTCTCCTCTATGCAATCTTGAGACCCACTGTGCCCGTGGCCCACTAGCCCATTATCCTACTTAGCCCACGGGCCACGTAGGGACCGCGCAGGTCTGTGCCGGCCCAGCTGGCGCTTCCACGTGGTCATGTCACCACGTCAGCACCTTGCAGGTCCTACACTAAATAAACCCAATTTTACTTTTTTGGTCTTTAAAAATCTTGAAAAATTAAAATAAGTTCCTAAAAAATTATGTAAACTTTAGAAATTTATAACTTTCAATTTAAAAGGCCTTTTTGACTCAAATTTTCTCCATTGGATCACAAATTTCTTCTTCTTTAATCCCATGCCATCTGAAATATAAATGTTAGGAGGAAAATATGATGAACTTAAATAACTCCAACTTGACTTTAAAAGCCAAATTAAGTCAACCCCACTATAGTTGACTTTTGATTCTTCCCATCATTCACTTCTTATAAAACTCTTTTTTAAAAAATTCACTGAAGTCCTGAAAGTGTAACTCAAGGAAATGGTTAGTTTCAAGTGATTTGACCTTGAAAAAGGTCAAATATCAATAAAGAACATCATTAACCCTAAACAATGCACAAATGTGAACTTTAATGAAATGGCATGCCAATAGTGAAAATTAAGCATTAATAGCAGTTAATTATGATGAAAATACAAGGTAAATATGCATGTTATCACATATCTCGCTCATTTTTCATCTATTTTGGACATTGTTTGGCTCGTTGGAAAGCTTATGATGAGTATAATACGGATCTATTTTGGGTTCTAAGGTTGATAACTTTTCTAAAATTTTGATAAGAACATCTAATGCAATAGAATACATTGAATTGGATATTCAAAATATTATGGCGCCAAGAACAGATGATCCTATCATCTATTATGTATGATAAAATATACTTATAGGATTTTCTTGAGGGAGTTATTGAAGCTATTCAAGTATCTAGACTCTAGTAGTATTCACACAGTCATTGGATGGTTAGATCTCTTCTTAAAAAGCTCTAAACCAAGAGAGAGATAAAAAAAAAGAAGAGAATTCTCACAAAGCTTACATGAGCACCTTTAGTTGTCATCATTTTCCTCCTATTTATAATATAGTGATCAATAGTCTTTTAAGGTAGAAAAATTTTTAGCCTCTAATATTGTGCTGAGTGATAAAACCAAACGATAGTTTATGATTATGAAAATATTACAAGCCTCTATTTAAGGAGAAGAAAGAGAGACAAACAAAAATATGTCCCATGTGAGACTAATGTCCACCAATGTGGCTAAGAATTATAATAGACTATATCTTACATAACTAAAATATAAATATATGATAAAGAAGAAGGAGAGACTGAAGGCCAGAGGAGGAAATTAGGTTATCTTTCTTTGACATCTATCAAGAATCTTTATATGCTAGCTCTCTAATGTAGCCCACGATTGATCCCAAGAGCCTATTTTTGATAAGGCTTATAAACCCCACTTCAAAGCCTCATTTCTAGAAAGCTTATGGGCTGGGGAGAATCTCTACGAGCTAACAATATTGACTAAGGATCACCAAGAGACACAAAATATTTATGATAGTTGATAGAATCTGCAAAATATCTTTTGTAAGACCTGATAGAGCCCATAAGCTTCTTGTTCTTTATTCAGTTCTGTTACTAACACATGCATGCTAGAAAGGATTATATTTTCAAGTTTTTGAGTTATATTTTAAAGGTTTTTGTCTTTTGGACGACCAATCACTATGTGAGGTCTATATAAGGCTCCCATTGTAACCCTTGAGAAGACAATTGAAGTTATTCCATTTTTGAAAGCTTTGTTTTCTTCCTCTTGAGTGTGATTCGAATTTGGAGTGCTTGAATGCTTTGTGAATTCAAGTGCAACACCTTGTGGATTCAAGGATTGAAGAGGTTCATTTTGTGGATTCAAACACTAACTCCTCTTATAGCTAGGCATATGGATTCAAGTCCATGTTCTATATTGTTCATGTGTTAAGGGTGCATCACTCTTTCTACGCCCACCCCTTGCAATTTCTCTCTCCCCCCTTCTCTTGTATTACCATCTCCCTCTCTCCCCACTCTCTTTCACTGTCAACTATCTCTCTCCCCCCACTCTCATTTCCAGCTTTCTCTCCTTCTATGTCAACTCTCTCTCCCCTCTTTCTCTTTGATAACTGGCTATCCCTTTCCATTCTCCATATTTATAATTGGTTGGTGATGTTTCCCTATGGACATATACGTATATGATCTGTATTATCAAAATCTATTGTAAGTCCCATAATGTGATTCAATTATGTTTATTATGGAGATTAGACACCTCTTATGAGTATGAAACATGTACAGAGACTTGTCAATTTGTTTATTTGATTGGCATAATGAGAATTTGGCAGAAAGTTGTTCAGTGGCAGATTGCCAGTTGATAGGGATCAAGTCCTTGATTCACACACTGTTGCAATGCTCTTGAGGCTCCCCTCACTTTTCTAAGCATCATGAGAAGATTGTTGGCGTCACCTTCAAGTATGTTTACGCTTCTTGTTTTTCATCTACAAGGTATTGGTGGGAGCTCTCTTTAGATATAACAAGTGCACCACCGACTTGACCCCAACTATCCCTCAAGCTTGCTACATAAGTGGGTTCAGCAAATCGAATAAGGGTGGGGTAGCTCGATTCAACCTGACCATCCAACCCTACGTCTGCTCACCTAGGCAAAACGGACTAAGGACCACAGACCCGTCCACCTACATTTGAGACAGTGGCTTGCTCATCCTTAGAGAGAGAGAGAGAGAGAGAGAGAGTGAGAAACAAAAAAAAGGGAATCTTTGCAGGTCAGCATAGCGATTGATGCAGTCGATCTGATCAGCGATCTTAGAACATCTGATAGATTCAGTTAGCGATCCAATGGCTGATCAGATTGGTTATCAATAATCACTCCCAAGATCGCTATCTTACACCGACTGCGCGGGCCGCGCCAAGGCACGACCCAGTCGGGCCGTGGGGCGTGCTGGCCAAAAACTACCACGCCGGGGTCGGTTGCGAGGCTTAGATTCTCCCAGACTTTCTCTCTCCAGCCCCCTCCTCTTTCCTCTTCCGGTCACCTAATTCCCCGCCTGCTCCCTCTCTCAAATTTTCCTTCCGATGACTCTTTCACCAGGCACGCGGTCTCTCTCTCTCTCTCTCTCTCTCTCTCTCACACACACACACACACACACACGCACGCACGCACACAAGGATCGCCATTCACTACCGTAAGCTTCGCAAGTCTCCGACTCAGCGTGACTTCATCATAGAAAGTTTTCTGCAGAAGTACACAGCTGAATGGTGCAACTCGACCTCTACGTCTGCCAACGTCTCTGAGTAGGGCCACAGTGGCGTAGATTAGCAGCTGCTGTTTATTTTGGGAAGAATAAAATAACGGAGAGAAGCGGCTTCGCCGAGTTCCAAAGTGATTCCCGACAACCAAACATCGAAAGGCCCCCGGGCGAATAAACAAACTGATCTAACTTTCATACTCAATTCGTTCATCAGGATCACGTGCCTTTCTAGGTCCTCTCTTACCATGACATCTGCCTTCCGTCTACAAGGTGCGGCAGCGCCGGATCGCCTATTAAAAAAATGGTGAGGTGGAGCGGCTGACGAAGTCTGAACCATCCTCCTCGTGTATGCCAGAAAGCTGAGACTACCTCCTCTTTATCAGTCTCCCTGAGGTTGGGATTTACGTTTCTCGCCACCAAACCTTGCTGTTAAAAATCTAACAGAAAGTTGAAACTTCAAATGCAACTAATGTTGAGAGTTACAAATCTTGGACATGAAATGTCCTCAGAAAAACTGTCATTTCTGGATTAAAAAGCGACGAAATATAGAGAGAGAGCGTGTGGTTGAGAGAGCAAGACTGACACGCACATATATGAGGGAAAGATAGATAGATTGATATAGAGAGAGATATGGGCGGGTCCCGTCCTAGTGTTGGACTGCCAAAAGCCAGATCACGCGCAGACCCACTCATCTGACGCACTGTCACCTCTCTCTCTCTCTCTCTCTCTCCACCTCGGAACAACTCTCCCCTTAAGTTGGACGCATGCTCCTGTGTCCAATCGGACCTCAAAGTCTAAAACTTGGTTTGATCTTTGGGTAAACATCATATACTGGCACGACCTTTACGGTAATGCTCAGATACTAGCACGACCTTTTTTAAGGCTTAGATACTGGCATGACCTTTTTAAAGTCTCAAATACTGGCACCACATGGCTTCTGTCCCCCACTTGGCTGCCACCTGGCTGACAAGTCACTCTCTCACTCTCTCTCTCTCTCTCTCTCTCTCTCTCTCTCTCTCTCTCTCTCTCTCTCTCTCTCTCTCTCTCTCTCTCTCTCCCGCCTCACTCTCCCTCCCTCCCTCCCCCACCTGTCTCGCCCCCGCCCCTCCCTCCCCTTTCTCCCTCCCCCGCCTCACTCTCCCGATCTCCCTCACTTTTTCTGATACATCAAATAAAGCCCTTACTATATTTTAGACGAAGAGAGAGAAACAATAGTCTCCTCTTTCGATCGATAAAGGCTCAAGATTAAATCTGGGAGAAACTAGAAAGGGAAGAACTGCCGTGAGGGTATCTCGAGAATTCAAGTGAGGCCGACGCCTTGGTATCTTAGAATTTCGCCGACAAGCTCTCCCTTTCCGGAGCCCACGTACCTGCCGGAGATCTTTCCTTCCTTAATAAAAAAAGGAAAGTAGGAACCTCCACAACTTCCATGTCTCGCAAGAACTGCATGCAGCCTCGTTCTCATCTCCGTTCATCCGCGCAAAGACGGCGACGTCCTTCATGGAACGAGAGAGCTTCATCACCGTCGGATACACCTTAACGCACAGCCCACAATGCTTGAGCCCCACGTCCAGCACCAGCATCTTTCCTTCCTCCTTGGCTTCGCCATCAGCGCCTCCACGTCTTCTCGCCGTGAAGCTGCTCCACCAGCCGAGTGATTGTCTCCGTAGTAGAGAACGTCTCCCATGAGCTGGTCGGGCCCGATCCCTTCTTCTTCGTGGATCTTCTCCATGGTCTTGTAGAAGTTGAAGTGGGGAACATTCTCGATTCCTTCTCGTTTCAAGAGCGCTCTGGTGGCGTCGGATTCGTCCCCCAACACGAGGATGAAGACCACGTCGCCGCACATGTAGCTGAGCCTCTACCATCGCCGGATAGATCTGACGGCTCGGTCGCTCTTGGTCTCCGCGAACTCCACCACCACAAGCTTGTTCTTCCCATTCTCCTCCCCATTCTCCTCGCGACGGAATTATTTTCCGTCGCGAGAGAGAGACAATCGCGGAGGAAGAGAGGAAGCGAAGAAAAATAAGAAGAGGAGAGAGAATTTTTTTGTTTCGAGAAGGAGAGAGAGAAGGGAGGAGAGGAGCGAAACCGGAGGGAGAGAGCTCCACTCTCTCACGCGCGCACGCGCGCGAGAGAGAGAGAGAGTGAGGAAATTTCTCCTCTCGCCTCTTCCTCGGGACGGAAAAATTTCCGTCGCGAGAGTGAGGGCGAGAGAGGAAGAGAGAGAGGGAGAAGGTGAGTCGGGGACTAACGCGGAAGAGAGAGAAAGAAGAAGAAAAAGAACCGACGCGGGAGAGAGAGATGAGTGTGGAAGAGAGAGGAAGGGGGAGAGAACGCTCCTCTCTGAGGAGGAGAGAGCGGAGAAGAGAGAGAGAGAAAGAAGGAAATTTCCATCGCAACGGAAATTTCCGGAAAGAGAGAAATAGAGAGAGAAGAAAGAGAAGGAGAACGGGAGAGAGGAAACCTGGAGAAAGAGCGGGAGAAGAAAGAAGGAAAGGAAGAGAGCGCGAGAGAGAGGAAGGAAAGGAGAGGGAGAAGAAATCTCCCCCCTCCTCTTACGCACGCACGCGCGCGTGCGGGAGAGAGGGGAAGGAAAAAGAAGAGAAGGAGAAGAGAAAGAGAGAGAGAGAGAGAGAGAGAGTGACTTGTCAGCCAGGTGGCAGCCAAGTGGGGGACAGAAGCCATGTGGTGCCAGTATTTGAGACTTTAAAAAGGTCATGCCAGTATCTGAGCCTTAAAAAAGGTCGTGCTAGTATCTGAGCATTACCGTAAAGGTCGTGCCAGTATATGATGTTTACCCTTGATCTTTTGATGTGAGAAGGCCAGCCGTTTCCGGCGCCAAAATTCTCTTAGGGCGAGTCAGCGAATAGCCAGCTATATCTGAAAATTAAAAAGTCCTATGTCTTGCTCGTGTAGTGGAGGGGTAATAAAAGGTTTTGCAATTTTTTCTCGAGTAGTGAGAGAGGGACAGCAAGTGCTCGAAGAGCATCGATCAATCAGTGAGTACCCAGAAACACGAGAGACAATGAGAGGGTGGTTTCTTCGAGGAGGGGAGCAAAGGTGTGGGGGGACACATGGAGGGCCGCCGCAATTATGCAGCGCGAGTCGCGCCAGGGGACCATCAACCCCTCAGTCATTCGTGTTTAAGTGTGAACCGGCTTCTCGCCCTCCTCGGCTTTCCGGATGTCTCGTTGGACCCTGTAACTAATCCTCATCGTATCAGCCGTTCTCTCTCTCCTCACCTTAAGAGAGAAAGATGAACCCGTCAGGCCTGAGTTGTCGACTGGGATCTCGTCGTTTGAGATGTAATATATATATATATATATATATGTATGTTTCGATAGAGATTTTTAGAGATATATTTATGTATTACATATGTGTTTAGGTTTTATAAAGATGGGCGGGTAGAGTAGCAGCACTTGGATTCTCGACACATGGGGGAAGCCGAACAGGATCCCTGAGGTCGGGCAGACCCACGTTCGCACGCGTAGGACATGTCCCTCCGGTTTCTCTCACTCTAGCTGATATGACTCGTCCAGCTCTCTCTCTCTCTCTCTCTCTCTCTCTCTGTGTCTTGTTCCTTTCTCGGCTCTGACTCCCCATCTTCTCCGGCAAAGATAAGAATAAAAGGGTCCCGCAGTAAAAATTCGCTGGCACATCTGCAATTGCAATCATCTGCTGTCACCAACATCAGAGCAGACAAAGAACTGGCCCCCCTATCACTCTTGAGCTTCGTCCTTCTTACCTATTATCCCTAATACTCTGTTCCTCTGCTTGAATAAGAGATTAGATGGAGCTCCGCGGAGGGCACGATGAAGACAGCGATGGGGACGAATTCGTCCCCGAACACCCCGGCGGCCGCCGCGATCAGCTTTATGCGGCGGACACAGAATTACCCTCCTCTGCCTTCCACCGCCCACTCCTCTTCCCCGCGCCTCTCTCTTCCTCCCCCGCCGGCGGTCCTTCTGCAAAAAGGATACCCAGATCGACCTCTCCTAGGTACAGAGAGTGCCAGAAGAACCACGCCGCGAGCACCGGTGGTCACGTGCTCGACGGTTGCGGCGAGTTCATGCCGGGTGAGGCGCTCAAATGCGACGCCTGCGGTTGCCACAGGAGCTTCCACCGCAAGGAGTTCCGAGACGAAGGGGGCCCACTCTTTCTCCCCGCTACTGCGACGGTCGCTCCTTCACTACCTCGCTACGCTCTTCAGATGACGCCCTATTCGTCTTTGGTGCAACTGGAACAGAAGGAACGCCAGGCGGCGGCGGAGGTGGAGAACAAGTGTATGGGGGGGGCGACGACGACGGAGTCCTCGAGCGATGAGAAGCGGAGGAAACGGCAGCGGACCAAGTTCACGGCGGATCAGAAGGAGAGGATGGCGGAGTTCGCGGAGCGAGTGGGTTGGAAGATGCCGAAGCACGACGAAGGTGCCCTAGAGCGGTTCTGTCGCGACGCCGGGGTCAGCCGCCAGGGGTTCAAGGTGTGGATGCACAACAACAAACAGCTAGCCCTCAGCTCCTCAAATAAGCCCTCAGCTCCTTTGATTAAGACGCTACATCAGCAACAGGAGCCGTCTTCTCCCTCGTGATTGATAAATAACAGCTTCTTCTTTTTCTTACAAGGATCTGAAGTCAAGATTTCTTGCCCTGAATCTTAGTTGCCGAGAGGAGGATCTTGCCCTGAATCCAGTCGGTACCTGAGCCTGCCCGTGCTTGTCAGACGACACGTTGGTGTTCCGCCAGCTCACCCCTCTGCCGCTGATTAATTGCTCCCTGTCGCTACAAGGAGAGCTTGCGCAGATCGAAAAAAACTGTTAAAATCGGAGACCGGCCAGTATTTAAGTCACGACGGATGGGGAGAGTTCCGACGCGCTGGTGAGTGCATTAACTATTTGTTATATGCTCACAGTCATGTGTCAATTTCATTAATTTATAGTCGAGAAATTATGATAGGCTTTGGAAAATTCGAAGAGAAAAACCATTAATGCTCCACAAGAATATGATCGTCAGCTGAAACGATAAAGAACCATTTTTCTTCATCTGTCGAACTGGGACAGAGTTGCAGGTTTAGAGTCAAGAGGAATAAAAACGAAAGACTCGAGGTAAGGGTGTCAATTTCAAAGAGAGTGCAATCATCTTCTTGATGCGCATTTGACTGTTCAGATGACAATATCGTATGCTACCGGTTTTGGATGCCTTTAGTACCCTTAAAAAAATATGAGCTACAATGATATCCGACACCATCATTCGCTAACTGGTATCGTTATTGCTAGGATATCAGTTGAGATTATTAAGTAACTAATTAAATCACTTCTACTAAAACTTAGGATTTTTCTCTCTAACCAAAGCCCTGATTTTTGTTTAGACTCTCTCTCTCTCTCTCTCTCTCTCTAATCACTGATGTCATTTGTGTCAGACAAGTGGTTCTGCCTGATTTTCCTATCATAACTGTCAACAGCCTGTGCCAACTTTGGAATTCGGGTACTCTTTGGTCTTTTTTCCTTGCTGGTGAATGCCATTGACCTAGTCAATGTGGGACCAATTGTGGGATATTGGCGAGTTTACTTATTTTTCATTGTGAAATTAGTTATTATTGTTAACTTTTCTTTTATTATATCTAATTCGAATTTGAATTGGGGTTTCTTTATATTATTTGTCATATTATTATTAAAATAAAAGTAAATATGGAATTTACATTTTATTTCCTCATTTAAAATCATGATAACTTGAATTATTAATTTTGCGATATTTGATAGAGCGTGACTGTGAGGTTTTTGAAAACACATGTCCACACTACAAAATAAGTCTAAACTCCCTTATAATGCTAATTAATCAAGTTTAATTTACTCTAGAGGCGAGTAACGATCGAATCTATAGACAATTAGAATGCTCTTACAATATTTTAGTATCCAATCAGATTGAATGATGAATTAGGGTGAGCAATTATAAAAATAATTATAGATTTCAAAAGAAAACTAAAAAATCTATCGATAGAGTATAAAAATCATGCAAATCAGATCAAAGTCTATGATGAAATTAAAGAGCAAAGTTAGAGAGAGAAAATCATTTATGATGAGAGAAAAAAAAAGAAAAAAATTAAATTTTGTTAATCTACCCTTCGAAATGAAAATCTAATGTTAAATGATTTTTGAGAAGGGAGAATATGTGAAAAGCAACATGAAACCCTTGCTTGAAATGGTTGGGTTTTGATGTCAATAAACTTTTAAAATTTTGATCAAAACATTGAATGCAAAGGAATACATTGAATCGGATATTCAAAACTCTAAGTCACTGAGAAAAGATGATCGTATCATCTATTATGAATGAGAAAACATACTTACAGGGTTTCCTTGAAGGAGTTCTTAACGTTATTCAAGTGTCTAGCCTCTAGCGGTATCTATCCATATAGTCTCTAGATTGTTGGATCTCCTCTTCAAAGCTCTTCACCAAGAGAGAAAGAGAAGAAATAAAAGAATTCTCACAAGTCTTACATGGGTACCCTGAGTTGTGGTCGTTCTCCCCCTATTTATAGACATTTAGTATGAAGTTTTTCATAAAAAAATCCTCATAATTATGTCTATATCCACCAACATCCATAGACTTTATGTGTGTGACCATCTAGGTCCATATATCTCACTAGTTAATAACTCTACAGACCAAATAACATCTTATTGGTCAACCTTAATTAATTATCCACATCTACATATAGATTAATTAACCAAGAATCGATTTAACCCAATTCAT
This sequence comes from Lemna minuta, assembly GCA_024174645.1. Lineage (NCBI taxonomy): Eukaryota > Viridiplantae > Streptophyta > Magnoliopsida > Alismatales > Araceae > Lemna > Lemna minuta. The sequence goes on from CM044105.1 coordinate 40,226, forward strand.
AGGTTAAGTTGTCAACCCGTTAGGTGCCAAGCTACACCAAGTACTCTATGAGATATGGAGTATGTAAGAACTCACTTATGGAACCTTTTTTGTCATTGATTACAATGTATATATATTCCTTCATCCACACGAGACTCACGAATGACTTAGGGTATGGTCAACAATCAAACCCTAATCGGTTACTCAAGTTAGTACTGATGTATGTAGAAATCATCGGAAACTCCTTCTCTGATATTTCTACTAGCTTGGTCAATGATTTCATCACATCTTATTCCTTAAGTGAATCTCCTCAAATAACGAGGGCGGATGATCCCATATTGATCACACAATCATCTTTGTGGACTTCATGTTGTATCGAACATATGACATTTTAGATATCTCGTGGCTAGGGATTTTTAAGTCATAATCAAAACACGATCATCTTATCACAAGATGTTTTTAGTGTCTCAAGTCAAAGGACCACATACACAACCATGATATGAATCAACATGATTGACAGTAAGGTATAATTGATGAAACAACTTATTCAGTCGTTAAAACACAAACAATTCTCAGTCAAACAAAATTTATAATTCTAAACTCACAATCATTTAAAGATATAAAATCAAGTACAATGTAAAGATCGGGTCAATCCACAGAGAACATGGTTGACTTTGATCGAAGAGTTGACTTAGTCAAACTTAGGTTTAATTAGGTTTTTTTTAAGAAATGAAAGTGATGTGAATATATCAGAGAATATAATATAAGATTTTTAGAAAATGATTTGATGAAGAAAAGTCAAAAGTCAATGTCAAAGCATTGATTTTGACCAAACATTGACTTTTTGTAAAATCAGATAATAAAAAGGTGGTAAAATATTACAAAATTTATATATTCATAAACTAGAAGGAAAGTGGAAATTTTGCTGTATAATATGTGATTTTTAGAGAAGAATTGACTTTATTATGATTTATTGAAAATCAATAATCAGAAAAATCCTTAAACGAACACCTCAGTCAAAATCATGAAATTGACTAACCAAATAATATCCAAATCTTGTCATTCACATATGAATAAAATTTTATGATTAGAGGATTCCAAAAAGACAAAATTGCCAAATTTAACCTTATATTTTAAGCGTAATTGCCCCTACAAGTCAATGCCCAAATTCAGATTGAAAATGAACAATTGATGGTCAAACGTCAAATTGAAGGGTCAAATGATGATAAAATTTTACGAATTAGATATCCACAGAAATATGATGAAACAAAGAATCCAATGAAAATAAAATCGAATGATTTAGACTTAAGCTCATGGAGAAATCCTTGTTTGAAAACCGACAATAATCTGCGCTCAAATTTGGGTGAAAAGATGAAAATTCCTATTTCTAAAATGAAATTACCTATTTAAATCTAATCAAAACTGCATGAATTGCAAGGCTTATGATCGAATCCCACTACTTACCCCATTGAACTGAAGTTTGGGCTATAAATCGCGTGGATTGAAGAGTATTTCTCCGGTTTATTCTTCGACGTGCGTTCAACGTTCAAGGGGAGATTCTGATCGATTCTTGCAACAATTCGTGATCAATTCTGCCTCAATATGATTGCAATTGAGTCTAGAACGTAGGGGGATAACGAAGAACTTAAGATTTTTCCCCAAAATTGCTTAATTTCTTCACAATTCAATCAAAAGTTGAGTTTACAAAGAGAAGAACATTTATTTATAGAAAAATAATCGTGATAAACGCGGTCCGTCCAATTTGCTGAAGGACTTTGGATGGCTGAGATGGCATGATTTTGATGGCCCACAATCCCACGATCCCACGATTATTGTGCGTCCAATCTTCATCAAATTCTCCTTGAGCAGCCACGTGTCAATTTCTCATTCACTGAAGGTACGATCAAATCGCAACCGTCCGATTTCATTAATGAGATCGACGATTGCAAAATTGTCACATGCTTTAATGAAGATCTGGTGGACCGGAGTCCATGCGATCGATGTGCGTCAATCCATGCGCTTTGATCCAGCACTCCGTATTCTGCCACGGCGCGTGCAATTCGAGATTCTAAGTGGAACTTAGTCTCACACTAAGGAAATGAATAGAAAAGGACAAGTATAAAAGGGGAAACTCCCTTAAGCTTTCGCATCGCCTGCATGGGCCTAGTACGCCTCCCAAATCTCACCTGGGCCCACTAACCCATGGGCCCATCAAATGTCCACGTCATGCCACATCATTAATAAAACCCTTTTTGCGATTTTTTATAAGGAAATGAATCCGAAAAATACCTAAAAAATCAAAATAAAATCCAAAAAAATTCCATAAAATTCAGAAATTCATATCTTCATTTATATAACTCCTTTTTTTTACTCAAATTTTCTCCATTGGATCAAAAATATCTTCATCTTTAATCATGCCAACTAAATAATAAATCTAGGCAAGAAAATAGGATGAATTCATCATAATATTAAATAAACCCTTAAGAATTTTATTTTGCTTCATCTCATCATTTTCTTCTTGAAATTAATTCTTTTAATCATCTACTAAAGTCAAAATAACTCAAGGAAAGTGGTTAATTTCTAATCATTTAACCTTGCAAAAAAGATCAGCATCAATAAAACACATAATTAACCCTAAATAATGCAAAAGTACGGACTTTAATAAAGTGGAATACCAATGGAGAAAATTGATAAAACTATGTTAACATGCACCATAATTACATAAGATAAGTATGAATATTAGTTAAATATGATAAGAATTCAAGTTAAATATGTATGTTATCAATAATACGATTATGAGATTCATACGGATCAATTCAGGGAACTCTTTCTCCAAAAGAGCACCCATTATCTATCCTTACTTGTTTCCACACCGATGGCTACAAGATCAAACATACTCATCATATGAGTTAGATTAGATAGTGCTATTCTTTATGGATAATTTGATGTCCTTCTCGAATATCCCACGAATAGGAATGTTTAGAACATATATTTAAAAACTAGTGATCATTATCTTATGATCTCATTATAATTTACTTTGTCATTGCACATGCTCATGGACTTTATTACAAACATCACTCAAGAATGACAATGAATGAGTTTCATGTCAATGAACATAAATAAGATACATGAAAGTGTGATTGGCCTATAGGCCACATATATTCATCAGAAATGATCCAATTAATATCTAGATAAAGGGTATCAAGGACTTTTTATTTAGCAATTTCAAAATATATATTTAGAGTTCAAGTAGTGATTTCTCCCCGTTGTCTCTAAAAAACTCTTGATCTCAAGGGTCTATAGATATAGAAACGAGTCTTGAACATGTTGAAATGAAGAAAATCAAGGAAAATGGATCGATTACTTGAAATTTCTAAGACTACATCTTCCAACAAGAAGAGAGAATTTCTAAGATTTTCAATTTGGGTGTGGCCGTCAAATCTTCTCCACAATGAGATCAACAATCATGATGAAATTTAAAGATTCAAGTTTTCATAGTTAAGTTATGACCGTTGGATAAAAAATGGAATGCCCAAATGTAGCCACGTCATTGCGTGAAGAAGAATTCTCATCTAATTTCGTTCATCAGATTTCAATCCAATGCCTCAGATCTTGCCACACATCCATAAGATTACATCGAGTAGATTGAATGGTGGTATTTCTAACTCCCCAGATCAATGAGCATGACTTGATAAAGGTTAAGTCTAAACATTGTTCAATTAGAAATTGTCACATAACCACGTCTTTAAGTGAAAAGTGCTTTATATTAAATCCCTTGATTTTTGCTTTGGGTTCCTTGGTACAAATTTTTGTGAGAAGTTAAACCTATACCTAACTTCAGTTTGGTGTCAATGATAGTATTCTTTGGCATCTGTTTGGTTAAACCTATACTTTTAGTGATGCATCCTTTGGGTTGAACACAAAATATATAAGATTTTCCTAACACCATAACACGTATACATATAAATACATGTTTCACAAACGAATGATAAGAGATCATGAATTCCCAAGAATCCAAGAGAAAATTTTTAAATAGGTAAACTTTAACCATTAAAAATAGTTAAAGCTTTAGTTTCTCAACAATACAAATAATAGAGTTTTAAGAAATCATCATTTCACAAGTCTAATTTCTTCTATTTCTTAATTAATTTAATTAGCTTTGGTAGCATCCTCATGCCTCAAAGAATTTAAGGTCATTGAAAACATGCAATTTATACTTAACATTACATGATTATTTGTGCATTTTAAGACATAATTCATACCATTCCTATTCTTATCAAGCACACTAAATAGACCCATTTTATTGACATTAAGTTTCTAGACTATTTATATTTGTGCATTTCCCTTTATTTTTTCAATGTGGAACTATGTGTGTTTTATTTTTATCATAAGTGACGTGGTGCAATAAGAAGCATGTGATCTCACAATTTAATCGCGACACTCTATTTTCACTTAAATGGAGGGGGTATACGGCAGTCTTTCAAGGGGCATTGATTCACCTTATTATTGGATAAATCTTGGTTATTGATTTGATGCATTACAACATCTAGGATTTGAAGCACCTTTGCACAATCTAAAGCGTCAAATAAAGATCCAAAGAACATGATTTAGATGTTGGGTTGTGAGGTCGATAAGCCTTTGAAAATTTTGATTAAATCATTGAATATAGCACAATACATTAAATTGGATATCCAAAACATTGAGGCACTAAGAAAAGATGATCATATGTATGAGCAAACATACTTACAATGTTTCCTTGAGAGAGTTTTTCAAGCTATTCAAGTGTCTACCCTCTATCAATATTTAGACAATCTTTGGATGGTTGGATCTCCTCTTCAAAAATCTTCACCAAGAGAGAAAGAAAAGAAATGAGAGAATTCTGATCAAGCTTGCATAGTTGGTTCATAGGCAACTATAGGCACCTTGAGTTCTCTTCAGTATCCCTCAATTTCTAAGTAGTTGGTTTGTAGATTTTTTAGATAAACCCTCATAATTTTGTCTATATCAACGAACATCCATAGAACTTATGTGTGTGACCCTCAATGTCTATATATCTAACTAGTTAATAACTCTAAAGTCCTAATAACACTTTATTTATCAACCTTAATTAATTTTCCACATCAATATATAGATTAATTAATCAAGGGTTGATTTAACCCAATCGACATGTTTAGTTCTCAATCAATTGGAAGTCAATCTACACACATACTCTACGAGATATGGACTATATTGATGGGTATTATGTGGCATGTAAGCCAATCACAGTTTCATCTTTTGTTTAAATTCATTGAAATGAAATTTTATTCATTGTCATTATTGTGTGATGTTTGCAATGAAGTCCATGAACATATGCAATGATCAAGTAAATTATGATGAGATCATAATACAATGATCGCTTATCTTTAAACATATGTTCAAAATATTCCTATTCGTGGGATATTCGAGAAGGAGATCGAATTATCCGGAATAATAGCACAATCTAATATGACTCATATGATGAGTATGGCTGATCCTGTAGCCATCGATGTTGAGACACCAATGATAGATAGCGGGTGCTCTTCGGAGAAAGAGTTCACTGAATTGATCCGTATGAATCCCTGAATGGTCTTATGCCAAATTTTCAATCAAGTTGATTCATATCACGGTTGTGTACGTGGTCCTTTGACCTGAGACACCAAAGACATCTTGTGGATGACTAGGTCTTATGAATCCCTAGCCATAGGATCTCTAAAACATCATAGATTGGATACGCCATGAAGTCTTTGAAGGTGATTGAGTGGTTAACATGGGATCATCCACCCTCGGTATATGAGGAGATCGACTCAAGGAATGAGATGCGATTAAATCCTTGGCGAGGGTAGTGGAAATATTAGAGAAGTTGCTCTCAATGATTTCCTACTTGCATTAGTCCTAAATTGAGTGATCAATTAGGTTTTGACAATTAACCATAACCTAATTCATTCATGAGTCTCGTGTGGATGAAGGATTATATGTACACGGTAACCAATGACGACAAGGTTCCATGAAAGAGTTCTAATATACTCCATATCTCCGAAAGCACGTGGTGTAGCTTGGCACCCACCGGGCTGGCGACTCAACCTGTCTATTGGGTTAAATCGATCATTAGAAAATTAATCTATATTTTAGTATAGTTAATTGATAAGGAAGACCAATAAATGTTATTGGGTTGATAGAGTCATTAACTGGTGAGATATATGAACCTAGAGGGTCATACACATAAGGTCAATGGACGTCGGTGGATATAGACATAATAATAAGGGTTTTTGTGAAAATTTCATATTCCTAAATTCTATAAATATGGAGAGAACGACCATAATAGATGTGCCCATGCAAGCCTAGTGGAACTTCTCCTCTCTCTTCTCTTCCTCTCGTAGTGACGAGTGCTCAAGAGGAGATCCAATTGTTTGGAGACTGTGTGGACACTACTAGAGGCCGGACGCTTGAACGGTTGAAGAACTCTTTCAAATGATCCATGTAAGTATGAATTTTATTCCATACTAGATGATAGGATCACCTAGAATGGATGATGAGATCATCTATTCATGGTGCTTCAACTCTGTTGAATGTTTTGATTCAACATCTTCCACTACAATTATTGTTTTGGTTGAAAACTTGGAGAGCTTGTGAAGCCTCAGATCCTAGCATATATGAGAACTCTCTTATGAACCTTTCCACCATTGGTTACCATGTATGTATAATCTTTCATCTGCACGAGACTCATGAAGGGATTAGGGTATGGTACCTTGTCAAACCGTAATCAGTCACTCAAGTTAGTACTGATGCATGTATTAAATCATCTAGAACCTTGGCCAAAAATTTCATTACATCTCATTCCTTAAGTCAATCTTTTCAAATATCGAGGGCGGATGATCCTATCTTGACCACATAATCATCTTCGAGGACTTTAATATATGATTGGTCATATGAATTCGTGCAGTCGTTCAAACACATGAAGACATGTCAATAAACTTGCCTATTTAAAGTTTTAATCAAGAATTTAATAGGATAATGGTGAATAAGGGTCGAATCCACGAGAGAAATAGGGAATTTTTAGGTATTCTTCAAATTCGATCAAATTGAATAATAAATTGAGGTGAGAAATTGGAGATTATAGTAGATTTGGAAAGAAGACTCCAAGATGAATCCACAGAATCAAATATCACTCAAATTCATTAAATGAGAGAAATTATGTAGATTTTTGATTCGGATTTGTGGAGAAATCAAGGAGCAAAATTGAGAAAAAAATTGTTTGCAAAGAGAGAGATAACATAGAAATTATGTAAAATTTGACTTATCTACAATTCAAAATTGAAACCTAATGATATAATAAGAAAGATTAGAGAGAAAATACATATTTAACCCGAAATCGTGCTTAAAATTATCCAATTCATCATCAGATCAAGGCTTTTCATTATATGTTTCAAAAATAAAAATCTAGTGTTTAAGAGACGAATTCTCTCTATTCTAGTGTTTAAGAGACGACACCTAGTCACACGCTTGCACCACGTGGCACATGCACACGTCGCCACGTGGTGACTGATAATATGCATATTTAACTTCAATTCTTATCACATTTAAATAACATTCATGCTTATTTTAAGTAATTATGATGCAATTATAAGAGACTGCTCCATGTTTTCATTCAATAGGTAGATAAAAAGACTCTTTTCCCATTCCCCCACAGTTGCCTGATCTTTTCTGTCTCCTTCCTCACTTTGCAATGGACTACGTGGTGGAGTCTTGGTGTACCGGATGGGAGTTCGACGACAAAAGGGAAGTCCAACATGGGTTGAGGTATAGAGAAGGATGAGGGGCACCGAGGATGATACCATTTCAATTATCGAGAAACCATAGTATGTCAATGGAATTTTCTGCAAGGACTACTACGAACAAGAGTGGTGAAGATTGTGTCTTTGTTTTTGCAAGATACATCCTCAAAACTAGCTCGTTTAGTTCTATTAAGATGCACAATTGGGGTCCAATGAGTGTTGAAAGTAAATTCTACACTTGTAAAGTAAGTAAATGACATAACATTACTAAATTCATCACTAAAACACCCAAATCTCTAACTAAATGACAACACTATGGTTCCAAGTATTCAAAGATTGTTGTACTTCAACGATAGTTGTTGATGAATGCAACCTCAACTCATCTTAACGCTTGATTTCATCTTAACGCTTGGTTTAGAGTCAAGAGGAATAAAAACGAAAGACTCGAGGTAAGGGTGTCAATTTCAAAGAGAGTGCAATCATCTTCTTGATGCGCATTTGACTGTTCAGATGACAATATCGTATGCTACCGGTTTTGGATGCCTTTAGTACCCTTAAAAAAATATGAGCTACAATGATATCCGACACCATCATTCGCTAACTGGTATCGTTATTGCTAGGATATCAGTTGAGATTGTTAAGTAACTAATTAAATCACTTCTACTAAAACTTAGGATTTTTCTCTCTAACCAAAGCCCTGATTTTTGTTTAGACTCTCTCTCTCTCTAATCACTGATGTCATTTGTGTTCTGCCTGATTTTCCTATCATAACTGTCAACAGCCTGTGCCAACTTTGGAATTCGGGTACTCTTTGGTCTTTTTTCCTTGCTGGTGAATGCCATTGACCTAGTCAATGTGGGACCAATTGTGGGATATTGGCGAGTTTACTTATTTTTCATTGTGAAATTAGTTATTATTGTTAACTTTTCTTTTATTATATCTAATTCGAATTTGAATTGGGGTTTCTTTATATTATTTGTCATATTATTATTAAAATAAAAGTAAATATGGAATTTACATTTTATTTCCTCATTTAAAATCATGATAACTTGAATTATTAATTTTGCGATATTTGATAGAGCGTGACTGTGCGGTTTTTGAAAACACATGTCCACACTACAAAATAAGTCTAAACTCCCTTATAATGCTAATTAATCAAGTTTAATTTACTCTAGAGGCGAGTAACGATCGAATCTATAGACAATTAGAATGCTCTTACAATATTTTAGTATCCAATCAGATTGAATGATGAATTAGGGTGAGCAATTATAAAAATAATTATAGATTTCAAAAGAAAACTAAAAAATCTATCGATAGAGTATAAAAATCATGCAAATCAGATCAAAGTCTATGATGAAATTAAAGAGCAAAGTTAGAGAGAGAAAATCATTTATGATGAGAGAAAAAAAAAGAAAAAAATTAAATTTTGTTAATCTACCCTTCGAAATGAAAATCTAATGTTAAATGATTTTTGAGAAGGGAGAATATGTGAAAAGCAACATGAAACCCTTGCTTGAAATGGTTGGGTTTTGATGTCAATAAACTTTTAAAATTTTGATCAAAACATTGAATGCAAAGGAATACGTTGAATCGGATATTCAAAACTCTAAGTCACCGAGCTAAGATGATCGTATCATCTATTATGAATGAGAAAACATACTTACAGGGTTTCCTTGAAGGAGTTCTTAACGTTATTCAAGTGTCTAGCCTCTAGCGGTATCTATCCATATAGTCTCTAGATTGTTGGATCTCCTCTTCAAAGCTCTTCACCAAGAGAGAAAGAGAAGAAATGAAAGAATTCTCACAAGGCTTACATGGGTACCCTGAGTTGTGGTCGTTCTCCCCCTATTTATAGACATTTAGTATGAAGTTTTTTTCATAAAAATCCTCATAATTATGTCTATATCCACCAACATCCATAGACTTTATGTGTGTGACCATCTAGGTCCATATATCTCACGAGTTAATAACTCTACAGACCAAATAACATCTTATTGGTCAACCTTAATTAATTATCCACATCTACATATAGATTAATAAACCAAGAATCGATTTAACCCAATTCATAGGTTAAGTTGTCAACCCGTTAGGTGCCAAGCTACACCAAGTACTCTATGAGATATGGAGTATGTAAGAACTCACTTATGGAACCTTTTTTGTCATTGATTACAATGTATATATATTCCTTCATCCACACGAGACTCACGAATGACTTAGGGTATGGTCAACTGTCAAACCCTAATCGGTTACTCAAGTTAGTACTGATGTATGTAGAAATCATCGGAAACTCCTTCTCTGATATTTCTACTAGCTTGGTCAATGATTTCATCACATCTTATTCCTTGAGTGAATCTCCTCAAATAGCGAGGGCGGATGATCCCATATTGATCACACAATCATCTTTGTGGACTTCATGTCGTATCGAACATATGACATTTTAGATATCTCGTGGCTAGGGATTTGTAAGTCATAATCAAAACACGATCATCTTATCACAAGATGTTTTTAGTGTCTCAAGTCAAAGGACCACATACACAACCATGATATGAATCAACATGATTGACAGTAAGGTATAATTGACGAAACAACTTATTCAGTCGTTAAAAACAAACAATTCTCAGTCAAACAAAATTTATAATTCTAAACTCACAATCATTTAAAGATATAAAATCAAGTACAATGTAAAGATCGGGTCAATCCACAGAGAACATGGTTGAGTTTGATCGAAGAGTTGACTTAGTCAAACTTAGGTTTAATTAGTTTTTTTTAAGAAATGAAAGTGATGTGAATATATCACAGAATATAATATAAGAGTTTTAGAAAATGATTTGATGAAGAAAAGTCAAAAGTCAATGTCAAAGCATTGATTTTGACCAAACATTGACTTTTTGTAAAATCAGATAATAAAAAGGTGGTAAAATATTACAAAATTTATATATTCATAAACTATAAGGAAAGTGGAAATTTTGCTGTATAATATGTGATTTTTAGAGAAGAATTGACTTTATTATGATTTATTGAAAATCAATAATCAGAAAAATCCTTAAACGAACACCTCAGTCAAAATCATGAAATTGACTAACCAAATAATATCCAAATCTTGTCATTCACATATGAATAAAATTTTACGATTAGAGGATTCCAAAAAGAAAAAATTGTCAAATTTAACCTTATATTTTAAGCGTAATTGCCCCTACAAGTCAATGCCCAAATTCAGATTGAAAATGAACAATTGATGGTCAAACGTCAAATTGAAGGGTCAAATGATGATAAAATTTTACGAATTAGATATCCACGGAAATATGATGAAACAAAGAATCCAATGAAAATAAAATCGAATGATTTAGACTTAAGCTCATGGAGAAATCCTTGTTTGAAAACCGACAATAATCTGCGCTCAAATTTGGGTGAAAAGATGAAAATTCCTATTTCTAAAATGAAATTACCTATTTAAATCTAATCAAAACTACATGAATTGCAAGGCTTATGATCGAATCCCACTACTTACCCCATTGACCTGAAGTTTGGGCTATAAATCGCGTGGATTGAAGAGTATTTCTCCGGTTTATTCTTCGACGTGCGTTCAACGTTCAAGGGGAGATTCTGATCGATTCTTGCAACAATTCGTGATCAATTCTGCCTCAATATGATCGCAATTGAGTCTAGAACGTAGGGGGATAACGAAGAACTTAAGATTTTTCCCCAAAATTGCTTAATTTCTTCACAATTCAATCAAAAGTTGAGTTTACAAAGAGAAGAACATTTATTTATAGAAAAATAATCGTGATAAACGCGGTACGTCCAATTTGCTGAAGGACTTTGGATGGCTGAGATGGCATGATTTTGATGGCCCACAATCCCACGATCCCACGATTATTGTGCATCCAATCTTCATCAAATTCTCCTTGAGCAGCCACGTGTCAATTTCTCATTCACTGAAGGTACGATCAAATCGCAACCGTCCGATTTCATTAATGAGATCGACGATTGCAAAATTGTCACATGCTTTAATGAAGATCTGGTGGACCGGAGTCCATGCGATCGATGTGCGTCAATCCATGCGCTTTGATCCAGCACTCCGTATTCTGCCACGGCGCGTGCAATTCGAGATTCTAAGTGGAACTTAGTCTCACACTAAGGAAATGAATAGAAAAGGACAAGTATAAAAGGGGAAACTCCCTTAAGCTTTCGCATCGCCTGCATGGGCCTAGTACGCCTCCCATATCTCACCTGGGCCCACTAACCCATGGGCCCATCAAATGTCCACGTCATGCCACATCAGCTTCACGGGTCCCACATGATTAATAAAACCCTTTTTGCGATTTTTTATAAGGAAATGAATCCGAAAAATACCTAAAAAATCAAAATAAAATCCAAAAAATTCCATAAAATTCAGAAATTCATATCTTCATTTATATAACTCCTTTTTTTACTCAAATTTTCTCCATTGGATCAAAAATATCTTCATCTTTAATCATGCCAACTAAATAATAAATCCAGGCAAGAAAATAGGATGAATTCATCATAATATTAAATAAACCCTTAAGAATTTTATTTTGCTTCATCTCATCATTTTCTTCTTGAAATTAATTCTTTTAATCATCTACTAAAGTCAAAATAACTCAAGGAAAGTGGTTAATTTCTAATCATTTAACCTTGCAAAAAAGATCAGCATCAATAAAACACATAATTAACCCTAAATAATGCAAAAGTACGGACTTTAATAAAGTGGAATACCAATGGAGAAAATTGATAAAACTATGTTAACATGCACCATAATTACATAAGATAAGTATGAATATTAGTTAAATATGATAAGAATTCAAGTTAAATATGTATGTTATCAATAATACGATTATGAGATTCATACGGATCAATTCAGGGAACTCTTTCTCCAAAGAGCACCCATTATCTATCCTTACTGTCTCCACACCGATGGCTACAAGATCAAACATACTCATCATATGAGTTAGATTAGATAGTGCTATTCTTTATGGATAATTTGATGTCCTTCTCGAATATCCCACGAATAGGAATGTTTAGAACATATATTTAAAAACTAGTGATCATTATCTTATGATCTCATTATAATTTACTTTGTCATTGCACATGCTCATGGACTTTATTACAAACATCACTCAAGAATGACAATGAATGAGTTTCATGTCAATGAACATAAATAAGATACATGAAAGTGTGATTGGCCTATAGGCCACATATATTCATCAGAAATGATCCAATTAATATCTAGATAAAGGGTATCAAGGACTTTTTATTTAGAAATTTCAAAATATATATTTAGAGTTCAAGTAGTGATTTCTCCCCGTTGTCTCTAAAAACTCTTTGATCTCAAGGGTCTATAGATATAGAAACGAGTCTTGAACATGTTGAAATGAAGAAAATCAAGGAAAATGGATCGATTACTTGAAATTTCTAAGACTACATCTTCCAACAAGAAGAGAGAATTTCTAAGATTTTCAATTTGGGTGTGGCCGTCAAATCTTCTCCACAATGAGATCAACAATCATGATGAAATTTAAAGATTCAAGTTTTCATAGTTAAGTTATGACCGTTGGATAAAAAATGGAATGCCCAAATGTAGCCACGTCATTGCGTGAAGAAGAATTCTCATCTAATTTCGTTCATCAGATTTCAATCCAATGCCTCAGATCTTGCCACACATCCATAAGATTACATCGAGTAGATTGAATGGTGGTATTTCTAACTCCCCAGATCAATGAGCATGACTTGATAAAGGTTAAGTCTAAACATTGTTCAATTAGAAATTGTCACATAACCACGTCTTTAAGTGAAAAGTGCTTTATATTAAATCCCTTGATTTTTGCTTTGGGTTCCTTGGTACAAATTTTTGTGAGAAGTTAAACCTATACCTAACTTCAGTTTGGTGTCAATGATAGTATTCTTTGGCATCTGTTTGGTTAAACCTATACTTTTAGTGATGCATCCTTTGGGTTGAACACAAAATATATAAGATTTTCCTAACACCATAACACGTATACATATAAATACATGTTTCACAAACGAATGATAAGAGATCATGAATTCCCAAGAATCCAAGAGAAAATTTTTAAATAGGTAAACTTTAACCATTAAAAATAGTTAAAGCTTTAGTTTCTCAACAATACAAATAATAGAGTTTTAAGAAATCATCATTTCACAAGTCTAATTTCTTCTATTTCTTAATTAATTTAATTAGCTTTGGTAGCATCCTCATGCCTCAAAGAATTTAAGGTCATTGAAAACATGCAATTTATACTTAACATTACATGATTATTTGTGCATTTTAAGACATAATTCATACCATTCCTATGCATATCAAGCACACTAAATAGACCCATTTTATTGACATTAAGTTTCTAGACTATTTATATTTGTGCATTTCCCTTTATTTTTTCAATGTGGAACTATGTGTGTTTTATTATTATCATAAGTGACGTGGTGCAATAAGAAGCATGTGATCTCACAATTTAATCGCGACACTCTATTTTCACTTAAATGGAGGGGGTATATGGCAGTCTTTCAAGGGGCATTGATTCACCTTATTATTGGATAAATCTTGGCTATTGATTTGATGCATTACAACATCTAGGATTTGAAGCACCTTTGCACAATCTAAAGCGTCAAATAAAGATCCAAAGAACATGATTTAGATGTTGGGTTGTGAGGTCGATAAGCCTTTGAAAATTTTGATTAAATCATTGAATATAGCACAATACATTAAATTGGATATCCAAAACATTGAGGCACTAAGAAAAGATGATCATATGTATGAGCAAACATACTTACAATGTTTCCTTGAGAGAGTTTTTCAAGCTATTCAAGTGTCTACCCTCTATCAATATTTAGACAATCTTTGGATGGTTGGATCTCCTCTTAAAAAATCTTCACCAAGAGAGAAAGAAAAGAAATGAGAGAATTCTGATCAAGCTTGCATAGTTGGTTCATAGGCAACTATAGGCACCTTGAGTTCTCTTCAGTATCCCTCAATTTCTAAGTAGTTGGTTTGTAGATTTTTTAGATAAACCCTCATAATTTTGTCTATATCAACGAACATCCATAGAACTTATGTGTGTGACCCTTAATGTCTAATTATCTAACTAGTTAATAACTCTAAAGTCCTAATAACACTTTATTTATCAACCTTATTTAATTTTCCACATCAATATATAGATTAATTAATCAAGGGTCGATTTAACCCAATCGACATGTTTAGTTCTCAATTAATTGGAAGTCAATCTACACACATACTCTACGAGATATGGACTATATTGATGGGTATTATGTGGCATGTAAGCCAATCACAGTTTCATCTTTTGTTTATATTCATTGAAATGAACTTTTATTCATTGTCATTATTGTGTGATGTTTGCAATGAAGTCCATGAACATATGCAATGATCAAGTAAATTATGATGAGATCATAATACAATGATCGCTTATCTTTAAACATATGTTCAAAATATTCCTATTCGTGGGATATTCGAGAAGGAGATCGAATTATCCGGAATAATAGCACTATCTAATATGACTCATATGATGAGTATGGCTGATCCTGTAGCCATCGATGTTGAGACACCAATGATAGATAGCGGGTGCTCTTCGGAGAAAGAGTTCACTGAATTGATCCGTATGAATCCCTGAATGGTCTTATGCCAAATTTTTCAATCAAGTTGATTCATATCACGGTTGTGTACGTGGTCCTTTGACCTGAGACACCAAAGACATCTTGTGGATGACTAGGTCTTACGAATCCCTAGCCATAGGATCTCTAAAACATCATAGATTGGATACGCCATGAAGTATTTGAAGGTGATTCAGTGGTTAACATGGGATCATCCACCCTCGGTATATGAGGAGATCGACTCAAGGAATGAGATGCGATTAAATCCTTGGCGAGGGTAGTGGAAATATTAGAGAAGTTGCTCTCAATGATTTCCTACTTGCATTAGTCCTAAATTGAGTGATCAATTAGGTTTTGACAATTAACCATAACCTAATTCATTCATGAGTCTCGTGTGGATGAAGGATTATATGTACACGGTAACCAATGACGACAAGGTTCCATGAAAGAGTTCTAATATACTCCATATCTCCCAAAGCACGTGGTGTAGCTTGGGCACCCACCGGGCTGGCGACTCAACCTGTCTATTGGGTTAAATCGATCATTAGAAAAATTAATCTATATTTTTAGTATAGTTAATTGATAAGGAAGACCAATAAATGTTATTGGGTTGATAGAGTCATTAGCGGTGAGATATATGAACCTAGAGGGTCATACACATAAGGTCAATGGACGTCGGTGGATATAGACATAATAATAAGGGTTTTTTTGTGAAAAATTTCATATTCCTAAATTCTATAAATATGGAGAGAACGACCATAATAGATGTGCCCATGCAAGCCTAGTGGAACTTCTCCTCTCTCTTCTCTTCCTCTCGTAGTGACGAGTGCTCAAGAGGAGATCCAATTGTTTGGAGACTGTGTGGACACTACTAGAGGCCGGACGCTTGAACGGTTGAAGAACTCTTTCAAATGATCCATGTAAGTATGAATTTTATTCCATACTAGATGATAGGATCACCTAGAATGGATGATGAGATCATCTATTCATGGTGCTTCAACTCTGTTGAATGTTTTGATTCAACATCTTCCACTACAATTATTGTTTTGGTTGAAAACTTGGAGAGCTTGTGAAGCCTCAGATCCTAGCATATATGAGAACTCTCTTATGAACCTTTCCACCATTGGTTACCATGTATGTATAATCTTTCATCTGCACGAGACTCATGAAGGGATTAGGGTATGGTACCTTGTCAAACCGTAATCAGTCACTCAAGTTAGTACTGATGCATGTATTAAATCATCTAGAACCTTGGCCAAAAATTTCATTACATCTCATTCCTTAAGTCAATCTTTTCAAATATCGAGGGCGGATGATCCTATCTTGACCACATAATCATCTTCGAGGACTTTAATATATGATTGGTCATATGAATTCGTGCAGTCGTTCAAACACATGAAGACATGTCAATTTTTTTTAAACTTGCCTATTTA
This sequence comes from Lemna minuta, assembly GCA_024174645.1. Classification (NCBI taxonomy): domain Eukaryota; kingdom Viridiplantae; phylum Streptophyta; class Magnoliopsida; order Alismatales; family Araceae; genus Lemna; species Lemna minuta. The sequence continues at coordinate 57,069 of CM044105.1, forward strand.
AAGTTTTAATCAAGAATTTAATAGGATAATGGTGAATAAGGGTCGAATCCACAGAGAAATAGGGAATTTTTTAGGTATTCTTCAAATTCGATCAAATTGAATAATAAATTGAGGTGAGAAATTGGAGATTATAGTAGATTTGGAAAGAAGACTCCAAGATGAATCCACAGAATCAAATATCACTCAAATTCATTAAATGAGAGAAATTATGTAGATTTTGATTCGGATTTGTGGAGAAATCAAGGAGCAAAATTGAGAGAAAAATTGTTTGCAAAGAGAGAGATAACATAGAAATTATGTAAAATTTGACTTATCTACAATTCAAAATTGAAACCTAATGATATAATAAGAAAGATTAGAGAGAAAATACATATTTAACCCGAAATCGTGCTTAAAATTATCCAATTCATCATCAGATCAAGGCTTTTCATTATATGTTTCAAAAATAAAAATCTAGTGTTTAAGAGACGAATTCTCTCTATTCTAGTGTTTAAGAGACGACACCTAGTCACACGCTTGCACCACGTGGCACATGCACACGTCGCCACGTGGTGACTGATAATATGCATATTTAACTTCAATTCTTATCACATTTAAATAACATTCATGCTTATTTTAAGTAATTATGATGCAATTTATCATAGTTTTATTAATTTTCTCCATTGGTATGACATTTTACTTAAGTCCATATTTTTGCATTATTTATGGTTAATTATGTGTTTATTGATGTTTGACCTTTTACAAAGTCAAACAAGTACAAATTAAACCATTTTCTTTAATTTTATTTTGACTTTAGTAGATGATTAAAAGAAGAAATTAGAAAAAGAGAATGACGAGATGAATCACTTTATATAATCAAAGGGATTGATTTAAGATTCTTTTGAATTCACACCTATTTTCTTGCTTGAATTTATATTTTAGGTGACATAATATTAAAGATGAAGAAATATTTGATCTAATGGAGAAAATTTGAGTGAAAAAGGAGTTATATAAATGAAGATATGAATTTCTAAATTTTATTAAATTTTCTAGATTCTATTTTGATATTTTAGGTATTTTTTTGGATTTATTTCCTTATAAGAAAATTGCAAAAAGGGTTTATTTATTCGCAGGACCTACGCAAAGTTGACGTGATGCGGCGAGGACACAGGGCGGAGCCACACAAGCCCACATGGACCCACGTGGATGACTACGTGGTGTAAGGAGACAATTAGGCTGACAATTGATGGGCCCATGGGTATAGTGGGGCCCAGGTTAGATAGGGGGACGTACTTGGCCCATTTGGGTGACTGACGGATCAAGACTGAGTGGTCGTCAATTGCACACGGTCAAGAGTAAAAAAAATTCCAAACTTACCAATTTTATGAAAATATCTCGAATTGAGGGTTATAATGGTAAATATGGGTTGAATCCCGAGGGAATTAAGGAAAATTTAGATGATCTCTTCGAATTTTATCAAATCGGACAATGAATCGATGATAGAAATTGGGGAAAATAGTAGATTATGAAAGAGAACTTCAAGATGATTCCAGGGAATCAATAATCATCGAATTTGACTTTGATTTCGGGGAGAAATTGAAGATCAAAGTGACGGGTAATTTCAAAAAAACTTTAAATCGTGAATTAACCGAAAATCTAAACTAAAGTAAACCAAATTCCTAATCTAAACAAAAATTAAGTGGTTATAGATGAAAGGTTAGTAAAACCCCTTCCACTAACCCACAATTGCGATTGGATTAACCCAATTTATTACCGGAATCAAGGCTTTTCATAAAAATCTAAAAATTGTGATCGTGGAGTTGAAACGTCGATTTCTTCCTCGTCTTTTCGCCCAAATCTTGATCTTAAGCACTCTGTGGATGTGGAAATCGAGTCTAGAAGAGGTTAGGATCAAGCGATTCAAGACATTTGGTGTCTAAACAGATCAATTTGATTGATTTGCTCTCAAATGCTTTACAAATCAGAAGAACATCTCAATTTATAGGGATTTTGGGCATAACCGTCTAATCAAATTGATTAACGGCTCTGATGAAACGGTCCATCGCAAACTGTTACCATTAAGTTGCGGTCGTTCGATCGCGATTGGACGCTCAAGATGATGCCATGTCCATGCATGTTATAAAATGTATCAAAACTGTCGTTGTTGGCTCGCGATCCAACGCTCTTGATGCATTTTCCGTGCGTTTAATCTCGACCGTTATAACTCTTGCGATCAACGGTATAGATTAAATGCGATCCGATGAACCCTAATTTAAGCCACGTGTGTCCATGTGATTTAAGTGAAGATCAACGACCAATATCGCACGCGCGATCGGATGTCCCACACGTCGCCACGTCGCCTCCTCATTGCGATTGTTGATCCCGATTGATCGGACGGCTCTGATTGCGCCACGTCACCTGCGCGCTTTAAATATTCTAAAAAATTGATATTTAATTATAAAAATCAATTTCTAATTCCAAAAAATCCTTAGAAATTCATTAAAAATTTAGAAAAATTCAGAAAAATTCTAGAAAAATCCCTAAAAATTGGAAAATTCATAACTTTCAAAATATAACTCCAAATTAATCCAAATGTCTTTCATTTGATCTGAAATTTAATTATCTATCATTCTAAAAATTCAAAATTAATAAATAATGAGAGATTTAATTGCTATTTCAAAAATACATTTATTTATGAAAGATTTTAACTTTAGAAAATTAAATAAATGTTTATAGACATGATTTCTCTCATTATTTTAACTTTAAAAACACTAATAATCTTAAGTAAAGATGGGTTCTAAAATTATTTATCTTTAGATTATCATATTTAATCATAAATTAAAGTATTTTGAGATTATAATGACTTTTTCATAGAATTATAGATAAATAGTCATAAATATGATAACATGCATAGGAAAGAAATCATTTATGCCTTAATATGAATCAATAATCATGTATAATCATGTCTAATTAGCATGTTATCACACCCACAACTTAAGTGATTGCTAGTCTCTTAGCAATTTACTATATAATCTCCCTAGAAGGTCCTTTTATCTTTTGGTCCTACTACTAAAAAGGTGAAGTGTATGAATGTATGATTACGTTTTCCTCATAGTGTAGGCCATAATGATCTAGATTCTATCTCTAGGTTGACTTCATTAGTGCATGTTAAGTGCTCATCGACTAATGCTTGAGTCTAATTCTCAATTGTAATCAAGGTGAGCATATCTAAGGTATGGTGCTATGGTGATGAAAAGATACTCGCTCTCTCATGAGCGGATGTAAATCCTTACCCTCTCCATAAATACATCACTCCTTCCCTCAAAATGGAGGCTACTTAATATTTTAGAATTCCCTTCAACTCGCTTTCCTCCTATAAAGAGTGCAATTCAAAAGGATTCCTATGATGGAGAATTATTCCAAAACATGAACACAAGGGTTCTAAGTGAACCTAGTTATAACTTAAGGAAGAGATTTGATCATCAATTGCAACAAGATACTATACTCCTCCTCACTCATGAATTTGAGAAATTAACCATTCATTAGATGAATGAAGAAAGACCTCTCTAAAAATTGAAAGAGAGTATAGATCCTAAGGGAATTGTCTTCCCTCCTCTTTCACTTATACACTGATCCAAAGATTGACTTGGTCAAAAGAAATTAAAACTTTCATCCTTAGATAATTATAATTCCTTGATTGGACCAAGTCAAACACCTTCTACCTTGATATAGGTTCCTAATTATCCAAACCCTAACCACTATATCATAGGTAACTTATAAAAATAATGATCTCAAAGTCAGTAGGAAAACCTTTGTGATATATTCCCTTACTTCTTTGACCAACCACCCGTAGTCAGGATTTTAGGAGAGATCTACATAATAAGTACATATGGAAGACATTATCTTCTTGTTCTAATTCAAGACAAAGCATGATGCATGAATACATCCATGCAAGTATGAAGATAGATCAACAAGAAGAGCAATTAAATGTTGATAAAAGTCTAAAAGAAGATGCCATTAAAGAAGACTACAGCAAGGAAAGCCGCCCAAGGATCATCTTCCTATTATCCACGAGTAATGAGATCCCACATCTCATCTGTCAACAATTGTGGAAAACATACAAGAGGCATCATAGATGAAGAAAGCTCAAGACATGAGACTACCTCCCCTTCACGCAAAGCCCTCACGGTTAAGACAAGGAAGAAATTCAGTCTTATATCTCCCAACGGATAATTCCCTTCATCATCAAAACCTTTCATGGTGTTATATCAATGAGTTCTTCGGAAATCAAGCTTCATGAATTACTCAAGTTGACTATGAGGATATCTGCAACAAGAGAGATCCTCGCTGCTTCTAGAGATTAGGCCGACTTAGTCATAATGCTATCAACCGATCCACTACTGACGAGTCCAAAAATCATAACTGCCGCCAATCGTCAAAAGATCAAAGTCATTTCACGCATCATATTCTTGCTGACTTGGAACAGAGGAAATACAAGAAAACCTACACAAAGATGAAGACATTGAAGGATTGATCAAGAGAAAAAGAAAATAGCGGAGAAGATCATCAACATTAGCCTCTATGATGGGAGGCGTTGTGAAACGAAACGGTTTAGAAAAGGTTATTTCTCTCGGCGATGACCTAACCGGCGTTCTAGAGATAGAAAGAGAAAGCAAGGGATTGATGCAGTATCTGGAAGAAGCGGAGACACTCCAATCTTCCACGGAAGCTGAGTTCCGCGGGGATATCTCCTAAAGATCAAATCATACACAGAACAGATAACTGAGGCAAAGAATCAGACCACCACCGTTGAAGAACTGGATCATCTCCAGAATGATTTGCAGAATAAAGATGGTGTGTGTACTTCATCTTGCCAGCACAGGCGATCATACGTTCAATCGAAGAGTACGCCGTAGCGGGCGATTATTGAAGGAAAATATAGCGATTGTGGTTCTTGAGAGCCCTTTTGATGAGTCCCGCGAAGGCGCAACGGCCGACGACCCGACGACGATTCCCGCAGGACCAGACACGGTGGACGAAGGAGAAAGAGGACGTACGGAGCGACCCCGACGTTCTGCAAAGCCGACAATGCGCACAACGGAATTTCGTCTATTTTTAGAATTGGTAGTAAGGGGTCATCGAGTAGAGAGAGAAGATGGAGAGTCGACGGAGAGTCGATAAATAGGAGTCCCCGATAGTTGGGAAGTAGGTATCTACCCTTTGAGTTTTTATCTCTTGAGCTAGTTAACCTCAGAGTTGTGTTCTCCGGAATATTCTTCGGAAGAGAGTGCTATCCCACGAGGTAGAAGTTTCGTCTGCGGGCGACTTACGACGATACATCGCTGAGAAGGTGACCCACCGAATCCCTTACAATTTCCCTCCACTTTCCTTCCCCCTCTCCAACACCTCCACGTCTTTCTCTTTCGACCCTACCCTGCGAAGAAGCACACGAAGTATACATCATATTTTTGGTATCAGAGCCAATATGACACTTATGTCAACCCGTTCTGGGACCGAGTTTCGCGCCGGAAGCAGTGCTACCGTGCTACCAGATGATATGCCCGAATGGGCAAAGTCCATTCTCCGGAGCCAAGAGGACACGAAGGTCCAATTGGAATTCCTCATGACGCAGTTAGTGGAACTCAAGACGGCCAAGGCAACGGAATTATGCCCATCGGCCAACTTCGGGGGAGCGGATTCCACTTCCCCGCCACACATTGGCGGGTTGAAGGCGGAACCCCACTGGGACGCGGCGAAGAAGGGAGCCAAACCGGAGGTTACAGCTTTCGATGGTTCCTTAGACCCAAAAAGGTACATGGACTGGGAGGCGGGGCTAGACGAATACTTCGACTTGTATCAGTTACCGGAAGATCGCCGGATTCAATTCGCTCAAATGAAGCTTACCGGGCAAGGACGTATCTACTGGCGGAATTTGCAAGCCACTCTTGAACGGCGACACGAACCCATGATCACATCCTGGGAGGAAATGAAGAGCCGACTGCGGGAGAAATTTGTTCCCGCTTGCTATCGGCCAATGATCCTCGATGAGTGGCAACACCTCCGCCAAAATGAAGGAACGGTGGCTGATTATATCGCCCGCTTTGATGACCTCATGATCCGCTATAATGTGGACGAGGAGCCGATGGCAACGCTCACCCGTTTTTGGGCTGGACTGCGACAAGAATTTCAGCGTGAACTAGTGTTGCACGAGGTTTCCACCTTGGAGAGGGCTTACCGGTACGCCCTCAATATGGAGATGTACACCACCCACCACGTCGGCGGACACACGCCCTGGGTCGCAACCGCGGAGGTCTCTCGGCACACCCAAACCAATCCTCGACATCCCCTCCCAGCACCCCCACCTCCGGTTATCAGGCCGATCTCCTCCACGCCCCCTCCCCCCCGCTTACTCCTGCCTACCCCCTCAACGCACCCATCGACAACTACTAACCCTACTACAGGAAATCGCTTCGGCGCCTCTCCTGGTGCGACATTCTCACCCGGAACCAGCTTGCAACAAGCGTCGGCAAATGAATTGACAACCGCGGCTAGGGCGCCACAGGGACCACGAACGTGCGCACTTCCCACCGCTGCGAGCAGCTCGAGCGCGAGAATCGCCTGCTACAAGTGCCAAGGATGGGGACACTTTGCAGCTCAGTGCCTGTCCTCCCGCCATACGACTCGACCAGCGTGCGCACTACTGGTCGAGATACAGGACGATGAGCAACTCTCACCGCCCCGCCCCGATGACGTTCCCGCGGAAATATACGAGGCTGATCCAGAATTAGCTCAGGCCTTCCAGGGGTCCCCTTCAGTCGTCGGTTGCATTATTAAAGAAAAGACGACGATTACCATCGTCGAGTACTCCCAGGCCATAGCCGCTCCCTTAGGGACGATGATATCGGGTCCCTCGTCAGGCAGAGAAGAAGAAGCCAGACCCATCACGGAGGACCCCCTCCGCTCGTCAATTTTCTCCACGTTCACTAAGATAGGCCCTACCGTGGTCAAAATTCTAGTGGACAGCGTAAGTGTGGTGAACGCAGTGGCGGCAGCTTCCGTTCACGCCCTCGGCCTACACCCTCGGCTTCATCCTCGACCCTACAAGGCCATGTGGATCAACGAGGCATCCCTGGCGGTGACTAAGCGGTGCGTCGTACCTTTAAAGGTGGCGGGTTATCAGGAGGACGTGTGGTGCGATATTCTCCCTATGGGCGTCGGGAGCGTGCTGCTCGACCGACCGTGGGTTTACGATCGGACGTCGCGCAGTATGGGAGGACCAACTGCTGCACCTTCTACTTCGGCGGAATCCGGCAGGTCTGGCAGCCCTTCATTCCTCCGACTCAGGCAATCCCAGCACCCGCCGGGGCTCCCGAACTCGAACCGACACCCATATAGCACCTCGGAATCGTATCAGCCAGGCAATTCCTTCAAGGCATCGAAGAGGACGCTCCCATGTGGGCGATTCAGGTGCGTACCAAGACCACGTTCCCCCACTCGGGTGATCTTCCGGATTTTCTGCAGGAATTCGCCGCGGTCTTTCCCACGGAATCTCTCGCTGCGCTGCCCCCCGACAGAGCCATTCAGCACTTCATCGACTTCGTGCCCCGCTCCACGCTACCTAACTTACCACACTATCATCTCAATCCCACACAGAGCGCAGAACTCCAACGCCAAGTGGAAGAACTGCTACGTCGCGGTCTCATCCGTGAAAGCCACAGCCCCTGCGCGGTTCCCGCTCTCCTGGCCCCCAAGAAGGACGGTTCCTGGCGTCTGTGTATTGACTGCTGAGCCATCAACCGCATAACCGTGCGGTATCGGTTTCCCATCCCGCGTATCGACGACCTGTTGGATCAGTTGGCCGGCGCCGAGATTTTCTCCAAGCTGGACCTCCGAAACGGATATCACCAAGTCCGCATCCGGGCGGGGGATGAATGGAAGACGGCGTTTAAAACGTCCGAAGGGCTCTACGAATGGCTTGTCATGCCATTCAGATTATCAAATGCCCCGAGTACATTCATGCACCTCATGAATGACGTGCTGCGGCCCTTCATCGGTAAGTTCTTGGTCGTATATTTTGATGATATTCTCATCTATAGCCCGTCCGTCACCGGGCATCAAGAGCACCTCCGGACGGTCTGCGCTAAGCTACAAGAGGAGCAGTTGTACGCTAACACCTCCAAATGCTCGTTCCTGAACACATCCGTCTCGTTCTTGGGGTTCATCATCTCGGCGGTCGGAATCGCGGTAGATCCCGTCAAAACTACAGCCATTCGAGACTGGCCCACGCCCCGTTCCGCGTTCGACATCAGGAGCTTCCACGGCCTAGCTCAATTTTATCGATGGTTCGTCCGCAATTTCAGCTCCATCGCCGCTCCACTGACAGACATCTTCCGCCAACCCCAATTCGATTGGAATCCAGCCGCCGAACGCGCCTTCCAGCAACTTAAAATCGCGTTGACGTCCGCCCCGATTCTTCGGCTGCCCGACTTCGACAAGCTCTTCGACGTCGCAACGGATGCCTCCGGCACGGGCATAGGCGCTGTACTCTCGCAGGACACACACCCGGTGTCTTATTTCAGCGAGAAACTCAACGACGCGAAGGGAAGGTATTCCAATTATGACCGCGAACTATACGCCGTGGTACAAGCCCTGAAGTTTTGGCGACACTATCTCCTCCATCGGGAGTTCACTCTCTTCAGCGACCACGACGCCCTCCGCTTCCTCCAGTCTCAGAAAAAGCTTAGCGCACGACACGGGCGCTGGACGGAGTTCTTACAAGATTTCACCTTCTCCCTCCCTCATAGACCGGGCCGAGATAATCGCGTCGCCGACGCCCTCAGTCGACGAGTTCACACGCTCCAAATCTCCCAGGCGGCCATCACCGGGTTTGATCAACTGCCACTTCTATACGCTGATTGCCCCGATTTCCAAGAGGCCTGGCGGAGCGCTACTCAGTCCACCCTTACCTCCAATGAATATCGGGAGGACTCGGGGTATCTTTTCTTCCACAATCGTCTATGCATCCCCGCCGGGTCAACCAGGGATTTCCTTATTTGGGAGTTGCATGGAGGGGGACTTGCGGGTCACTTCGGCATCACAAAGACCCTCCGAGCCGTAGAAGATCGCTATTACTGGCCGCGACTCCGTCGCGACGTTCGGCGCCTGGTGGGCCGCTGCTCTACCTGCACCATTGGCAACCTGACGAAACAGACTTCGGGACCCTATCTACCCTTATCAATTCCGAACTCCCCCTGACAGGATATCAGTCTAGATTTCGTCCTGGGCCTTCTTTGCACTCGGCGGCAACATGATTCGATTCTCGTGGTCATCAACCATTTTAGCAAGATGGCGCACTTCATTGCTTGCTCCAAGACTACGGATGCGTCCCACACTGCCCGGCTCTTCTTCAACGAAGTGGTACGTCTCCACGGCATTCCCCGCAGCATCGTTTCCGACCGCGATGTGCGTTTCACTGGAAGTTTCTGGAAAACTCTTTGGCGCCTGATGGGCACGACGCTTCAGTTCTCAACGGCCTTTCACCCACAAACGGATGGACAAACCGAAGTCACCAACCGCACCTTGGGGAATCTCCTCCGATGCCTCATCCAAGAGAACACCACAGCCTGGGATGATCTTCTTCCCCGCGCAGAATTCGCCTACAACGCTTCGGAACATCGCGCCACGGGCTACTCCCCTTTCCGCGTTACTACGGGAAAAGACCCTATCCTACCTGTCGACCTCATTCCCCTACCAAATCCGGGCAAAGATTCCACCGAGGCCATCACATTCGCTACAGATCTCACCGATCTCCATCGCCAAGTGCGCGACAGACTTACTGTCTACACCAACAAGGTTAAAGCAGCGGCCGACGAGCACCATCGTTCCCGCGAATTTCAGGCGGGAGACATGGTAATGATCCGATTGCGTCCGGGAACGGTGCGCGAACGAGTCCGCGCACAAGCTACACCCTCGCGCCGCAGGGACCCTTCCCGAGTCCGTCGGAAGATCAATTCCATTGCCTATGACATCGCCATCCCCCGGACTGGAGGATTCCGCCTACTTTCAATGTCTGCGATCTCGTGCCCTATCGGGGGGCCGCTGGGACGTCCCCACTGAACCTTGTCGCCCTCTTGACTCGCCGAGCCGAGTCTTTTGGAACCCGAGGAGGATGATGGGTCCCGCGAAGGCGCAACGGCCGACGACCCGACGACGATTCCCGCAGGGACCGGACACGGTGGGACGAAGGAGAAAGAGGACGTACGGAGCGACCCCGACGTTCTGCAAAGCCGACAATGCGCACAACGGAATTCGTCTATTTTTTTAGAATTGGCGTAAGGGGTCGTCGAGTAGAGAGAGAAGATGGACGAGTCAACGGAGAGTCGATAAATAGGAGTCCCCGATAGTTGGGAAGTAGGTATCTACCCTTTGAGTTTTTATCTCTTGAGCTAGTTAACCTCAGAGTTGTGTTCTCCGGAATATTCTTCGGAAGAGAGTGCTATCCCACGAGGTAGAAGTTTCGTCTGCGGGCGACTTACGACGATACGTCGCCGAGAAGGTGACCCACCGAATCCCTTACAATTTCCCTCCACTTTCCTTCCCCCTCTCCAACACCTCCACGTCTTTCTCTTTCGACCCTACCCTGCGAAGAAGCACACGAAGTATACATCACCTTTTATGGTCAACCCTGTCACCTACTATCCTTATGCAACATCATCATCGCTCCCATTTAACTACCGTCAGCTGGACGCTCGCGCGATAAAACGACAACGTAACACCTTAAATCCAATCCAAACCACAAATATTTCATTACAATCCCACCATCGATTTCCGAGGCACATCATAACTGCTCATACGCGCCTGATCGACATGCAGCGTCAGCGACATCAAGAAATATTCCACGTCTTCTCCAAATCGATCCACGTAACTCCATCACGTGAGGACTACGTCATTGAAAATCATTACGAAGAGAAGTTAAATCCGCTAACAATACTGAAAGTCAACACGGGTTAAAGAATTTCCAATTGCCTCCCCGTCACCGCCAAGTAAAACCCCCAGAAACCCAAAACCGAAAGATCGTAACTACTCATAACCGCTTCTACTATTTGCGGTTTAAGTTCTCGCATCTCTTCATTCTAACTTCCCTCTTTTTCTTCCTATAAGAGAGACGATTGTAAATGAAACAACAGTTGTTATTGAAATGAAGTTCTTCCTTTGGAAGTTTGTGTTTATCGTGCCTCTCCCGTAAACCTCCTCTCTGAGTTCTATCTCCCTTTCCCTTTCTCCCTCCCTTTCTGTCGTCTTTCAACCACTTCAAGTCTGCCGCATTACGAGGATTAATTTGGATCGTTTGGCATAATCCGAAGCTTCGTCTTCATTGTCCTCTCAAGTATTCATTCTCTCCACCGTACTGAGATAAATAGTTCTTTCTTAGATCGTAAGTCCAGCATTAGATCGTTCTATTTATTCTCTCTCTATAAATATTATCCTATCATCTATTAATTCTCTCCATCTTCTTTATATCTCTCTCGCTATCCACCTTTCTCGTCATCGTCAACACTAATCTCTCATCCCTTGTATCCATCCTCTCTTAGTTACCATCCCGTTACCCATCATCTTCATTATATCTTCCTATCCGTCCTTCTCTTCTTCACACTCTCCCATTTTATCATTACCGTTCACTTATCTAATCACATTATTCTTCTTTCTAAATGTCCTACCCGGTTTATTGTCCTTAAAATACTCATTAATTTATATACTAATACTCCATCACATTATTAAGTTCTTAGTCATCTTCACGTCATAAATCATCATCACAAAACAGTTAAAATATTAAATAATTCATAACCTCCTCTCTTCCATATAAATTCTCTACACATTAGTATTATTACCTTCATTATTCTCCTATCATCCCTAGGTTGTTCTACATGATATATTCTCTTAATTACTCACTATTCCCTAAGTGATATCCTTCAAAGGTCCTCACACACTTGTAGGAATATTTCATAATTAATATTAGTAACTATTCATCTTAGATCACACTCACTTCTCATTCACATCTTCATACTCACATCCACTTCTTCATACATATCATCGTATTTTGAAATATCCTACATCATCCTATCTTTGGGATGCATCGTGTGAGGTGGCTGAAGGAAATAAAAATATACTATTCCTAAAGGTATGACTTGGATAAAAGTAAATATGCTGATAAAAAAAGTGGATTTTAAAAACAAGGAAGGTACTAATTATGATAATTATACTCCCAAATAAGGTGGATGGTGATGGATAGGGTAGATGGTAGAGATGATGGTGGAGGTAGAGATGAAGGTAGAAGATATTTCCCACTTATTTTCCTTCTTGTAACTTCTTATTTCTCTCTTTCTTTTGACTTTTCTCCTCTTTCTTTTCTTCTTCTTGTTTTTTCTTTTATTTTTTTTAACATTTCAGAAGACTAGTATGAGGATATGGAGGAGTTTTTAGGATTTTTGAAGAGAGTATGTAACAAAATGAAGTGTAGTGTGAAGGAATAAGTACATGTGGGAGAAATTTGGAAGATGTGGTGGATTTGTGAATCACTTGGGAGTGTTATTATCATGAGTGAAGTTTAAAACAAAGTGGTGAAAACTACTTGACTGTTTTGGAAAAAGATAGAACTACTTGCTTAACAAGGAAATATAGGTGCCTTCAAAAATTATAGATCATTGCACTCTTTAAAAAAAGAAAGTCTAGAATCGAGGAATTCCCACACTAAGCAGTTTTGGCTGATGTTAGGTAGGGGATGGAATTTTATCTTCTCTCAAATACTCTCTTTTTCAATCCCATAGCATATCAACATCTGATTACTCTTTTTCCTTGGTGTTTGTTAGGTACCCAACCCCAAAGAAGTCAACCACTAAGTATTATCTATGGTTTCTCTAGATCATTTAGCTTAATCACTCAAAATGTAATCAAATGGGCTATAAGGCCCTCACTTCTACATCTCTAGTAGGTTGGATCTCTAGATTTCAAGACTTCTAAGGTAGGGTTAGAGTAGATCAAATTTAGAAAATAGGACTTTTTATAAGGTAGAATTTTAAAATTTTTGAAAATAGTAGAGATTTTTCTAAGTCCTCACCCCCCAACTAGAATCTTTCATTGCCCTCAATGAAAACTACATGCTCATGCAAAAGATAGCAAACATATCAAATCATGGCATGACAAAGATACAAAAATGTGGTGAGAGGATAAAAGGTTAGAAAAACTCATTAATTTGTGATACACGTTCGCGGGATTTCGTGCAGGTGCGCCGCCCTTTCTTAGTGTAGTTCTTCGATATCTAAAAAGCTAAAAAATAAAGAAAACTAAAAAAAAAGTAAGATAATCTTGGGGTGCCTCCCAAGAGTGCTAAGTTTAACATCTTCAGCCAGACAGAAACTGAAATAAAATTTACGACTAATGATGGGTCGAGGGTGATACCGTCACGTCCTCGAGTGCTCGAGAAGATGCAGACTTACCTTATTTGCCGGTGCGGGTGGCTCTAATGTCAGGTATGGCTTGAGACAATGGCCGTTTACCTTGAATTGTCGACTGGATTTGATGTCGGCAATGAGTACCATTCCAGGGGAGAGCTTGAGGCGAGAATTGTAGAGCCAGACCTTGTTGTTGACCTGAAATGATTGTCGTCAGATGTGCCTATCGTGGAAGGTCTTCGTCTTCTCTTTGTAGATCGCCGCATTCTCGGACGCATCGTGCCTCAGCTCCTGTAACTCCTGAAGCTGGAGAAGTCATTGTTTCCCTACTTCGTCTAGTGATAAGTTGAGCATTTTGATAGCCCAGTAGGCTCGATGCTCTAGCTCAACCTGGAAGATTGTAGGCTTTCCCGAAGATAAGCTGGAAGGGAGACATCCCGATGGGTGTCTTGTATGCCGTCTTGTATGCCCATAGTGCGTCAGGAAGCTTGTGTGCCCAATCCTTCTCATCTGGATGAATTATCTTTTTAAGCATGCTCTTAACTTCTCATTTAGTAACCTCTACTTGCCCATTCGCCTAGGGGGTGGTATGGCATGGTGACGCGGTGGTGAACTCTGTACTTCTTCAACAATGCCCGGAAGTGAGCATTATTGAAGTGTGAGCCGCCATAGCTGATGATAGCCCTCGGACAACCGTACCGGGCAAAGATGCATCATGTGATAAATCTTAATACCTCCCAATGGATGTTTGTCCTAGTGGGGATTGCCTCGACCCACTTGGACACATAATCCACTACCACCAATATGTACTCTTTCCCGTCAGATGGTGGGAAAGGTCCCATGAAGTCTATCCCCCAAAGGTCAAAGATTTCCACTTCAAGGATCGATCGCATCGACATCTCATCTCACTTGGAGATGTTTATCACCGCTTGACACTGTAGGCATTCCGTATAAAAATGGTGGGCATCCTTGAAGATGGAAGGCTAGTAGAAACCGCTCTGTAGGATCTTATCCGTGGTCTTGCGTGCTACGAAATGTCCTCCGCAGGTCGATGAGTGACACATCGCCAAGATATCTCCTTGCTCTTCCTCCAGTATGCATTGTCTGATGATCTGGTCGTATCCTAGGTGGAATAGGAGTGGTTTTTCCCAAAAATAGTACTTGAGTTCATGGAAGAACTTATCTTTTTGATGTCCATTCCAGTGCTTCGGGATTGATCCAGTGAGAATGAAGTTGACGATGTGTGCGTACCAGGGGGCGTGATTCGAGATGGCAAGGAGATCCTCATATGGGAATGTGTCACCAATGTCTCCTCCTCCCGAGATGTGGAGACGTGATAGATGGTCTGCCACCGAGTTTTCGGTGCCCTTCTTGTCTTTTATCTCCAGGTCCAATTCTTGAAGGAGCAGCACCCATCGTATGAGTTGTGGTTTGGCCTCTTTCTTGGAGAGCAAGTACTTTAAGGCCGCATGATCAGTGTAGATGATGATCGTGCTCCCCAAGACGTAAGGCCAGAACTTCTCGAGAGCGTAGACCGCTGCCAAAAGCTCCTTCTCTGTAGTCGTGTAGTTAATTTGGGCTTTGACGAGGGTCTTACTTGCGTAGCATGTGACCGTCGGCTTCCTGTCAAGTCGTTGCCCGAAGACCGCTCCCACCGCGTAGTCCGAAGCATTGGATATGATCTCGAATGGTAAGTCCCAAATTTGGTGATGTAGGATAATTTAGAAGATGTATATAAATCCTACATATGAGGGAGGATCTATGAAGTGATATCACGAAGAATGATTAATAACATGGGTTAATAAATATATGAGAAGGATGATGGTTATAAATAGAAGAGAGAAGGATGGGAATGAAATAGATAATGTATATTAAATATATTAAGTAATGTATATTAGACGATGAGAGGAGAATCTATATTAGATAATATAATTAGTGATCGATAGAGGAGATAATATTTTTGGAGTATGAATAAAAAGGAGGGTAGATACTTTATATTTTAATATAGAGATAGAGAAAAGATAGAAGATGCGACTGAGATGGGAAAAGAGAAGATTGGGGTTGGTCGTGAAGAAGATGAAGTGAATGGGGTGGAAGCGTATGACGTAAAAGAAAGAGTGAAGAGCAAAAATGGAGGAAATAGATGGAGCGGAAGGATAAAGGGCGGCGGAAGTGGATTTTGGACTTATAGATTTCGGATGTGAACTATTTTCACGGTCAACGGTTGAGGATGTTACCTGACTGGTGACGATGAAGACGATGCTTCTGAAATCACCAAATGATCCAGATATTCCTCGAAATGCATCAGACATAAGTTGTGTGAAAGAGGAAAGAATGAAGGGAGAAAGGGAAAGAGAGATAGAACTCGGAGAGGAGGTATTACGGGAGAAGCACGAGAACACATAAACTTCTGAAAGGAAGAAATTTCAATTCAACAACAACTGCCATTTTTTTCTTCCTTCCGTCCCTTTTATAGAGTCAAAGGATTGAAGAAAGAAAAGACTAGTCAAAAAACTTCTTCATAAGATACCTAACATACTAGTATGAGTAATTCTATGCCCATGTAGATGAATTTATATTTCATGGATAATTTTATGCATATATAAGCCCATAGAAATATTAAATGTGATTGGATGATCATACTTTGTGCCCCAATGCATGAGCTTTTTAAAAACAAAAGATTTTTATATTCCATGAAATAATAATATGATTCTCTAAAAAATTTCTTATGTTTCAATGAGAATTCATAGCGCAAACAAAGGCATATGGAATGAATGTCAATTGGAGAAATATGATAAAATTTCATGCTCAATGAAATGATCATGCCATTTTGTGAGGATTAATTTCTTTAAAATATAGCTCAATAGCATAGAGTTATTGAACATGAAACATTGAAATAACATGACATTCATAAAAATATTTACCATTAGGAAGATGATCATGCCAATCGGTAAAATGGATTTTAATTATGATAGGCTCAACATTTACTTCAATAATGTTATTCTCATGTGTCATGAAGGGATGAAAAGAAAATTTCTTTAAACATAATTTCTCTTTCACAAATGTTAAAGGCATATGATTTATAGCATTCTCATGAGAAACTTTAACATCATGAATTAGATCAGTGAATTCCATTGCATTTATATTCTCATAAAAAACATTCAGAAATTTATCACCTTGATGAAACTCTTTCTCACCTTCATTTTGTCGATCTGCACATACTTCTTCATTTTTTTCATCTAAAACAATACTTTCAACATCCACAAACAACCTATGAATATCATAAATAATTTCATCCACTTCTCTCAAAGAAATTTTATCTTCTCTCTCAAGATTCATGGAATGAAGTAAAGTTTTAGAATAAAGAGCTTCTAGAAAAGGAATGGGAACTTTATAATCATCTAATTGTGGAATTCCTTCACAAACTAGCTCTTCTTCAATCTCCTTTTCATCTATTTCTACATTCTCCTCAAAAATTTCAAGAAGATGATTAGAGGATTCCTCTCCAAGTATAACTCTAGGTATGGCATTAATTTTTTCTTGATTTTCACTAAGAGATGGAAATGAAAAAGATGGTTTAGATATTTGAGGATTTTCTATGAGAAGAGTTGAAATTTTACCTTCCCTTCCACAGAATTTTGAATCGTTTTGGAGCACTTCCATCTCTTGTTCACTTTTAAGATTCTCCATCTCTAGCTTCATCTCCTCAAGGAATGCCCAATTTTCCTCTATCCTCTTGCGAGAAATCTTATTCTCCTCCTGCATTTCTCTTATAAACTCCAGAAAGGTATTGTCAACTTGATCACAATAAGGAGTAGAATAAAAATCAGATGATCTAGAGTAAGGAGATGTATTTTGAGGAACAAAAGATGAATGAGTGGAATAGGGTTGATCCTCATAAGAATTTTCAAAGCATTTAGAGTTTTTGAATGTGGGTTGAAAGCCATAATTATGAGAATTAGCATTTGAATATGAATTACAATCTTGACAAGAATCATTTCTCCTATCATAATGAATTGCATCTTCCTTATAGTAGTGAGAATGATTTTCATAATTATATTTATGCATGTCATCATCATAGAAGTGATTTTTCCTACAATGATCAAACATGATAAATTTCATTCTAAAATAGAAAAATAAAGAATCAAAATTTCAATCTAATAGACACCGACCTCCCCGACAACGGCGCCATTTTGATAGGCGCAAAAACGCGGTCGTTGAATGCGCGATTTTACGTATCAAAAAAATTTATACTCAACCCTTCATAATCTGATTTTTAAATTAGAACAGTGACAAGTCGAGGTCGAATCCACAGAGAGGAAGGTTAAAAGATTGAAATCAGAAGCTATTTTTTGGGTATTTTTAGATTTAGAAAGCGGAAATGATCGATGAAAGGAAGATAATGTGAGTGGAGATGAAATGAACCAAACAAGTGCTTCCAAACTCTTTTCAGATATTGGAAACCCTTGATTGAGGGTGAAAAAGTGATTTTTAGGGGTTTGAAATGAGAATATTGATAAACAGATGAGAGAAACATAAGAAATGGATAGAAGATAGTTCTAATCTAAAGATTTGTGATGAAAATACTATCTAGTGATGCTCCCTAATCAAAACATACCTTCGAGAGCCGTATATTTCGCCCGGACTTGGCGTCTTGCATCCGACGCAAAGAATGACTAGAAGAGGGAAGAAACTCACTGAGAATGAAGTTCCACACATGATGAATGATCCATCGTTGCTTTCTTTCCTTCTGGCTAGCCAATGCTAGAAGCATACAACAAAAACATTCATAACCCTAATTTTTTTGTCTCTGAGCCTAAATCGACCCCAGCAGATTCGTGGAGCTTGAAATGACGATCATGCCCACAAAATTTCAGCTCCTAACTCCATCAGGATCGTCAGATATCGCGATTTTAACTTGGAGCATTTGTGGCTGTTGATCTGCCATTCTCTCTCCTTAGATCACGCCGGTCAACCCGCTCAACTTCAGTATCGCGCCCGGTCAAACTTCGCTAAAAGACAAGAAAAACTAAAAACAAAATATTAGTCTCTCTCCTCTCTCCTCACTCATTTCTCCTCGCTCATCTCTCCTCTCTCCTCCCCTCTCCCTTCTCTCGTCTCTATCTCTTGTCTCTTGATCACGAAGAATACGGGCACGAAGAGGTCTCCTCTGCGCCCGTGGTTGAGGGAGAGAAATGAACAGCGAGAAACGAGAAAGGTGGATGAGAGAAGAAGATGAAGAAAGCACGAGAGAAAGAGGAGAGGTGGAAGAAAGAGAGAAGAGAAGAAGTGGAGAGGAAGAGAGGGAGAGATCTCCCACTTCTCCTGTTATGCGAGCACGCGCACGTGCGGGAGAGTAAGGGGGAGAGGAGAGGGAACAGAAATGAAAGGAGAGGGAGAGAGAAATAGAGAGAGAAGGAGAAGACTCCTCTTGCGACGGAAATTATTTCCGTCGCGGGGAGGGAGAAAGAAAGAGAAGAGAGAGAGAGAGAGGGAGGAGGTTACAGGAGAGAAAGAAGGAAAGGGAGAGGAAAAGAACAGGAGAGAGAAAATCGGGGAGAGAGGGAGAGAAGTTCTCCTCGCGACGGAAATTCTCTGTCAGCGAGAGAGAGAGAACTCCCCTCGCGACGGAAATAATTTCCGTCGCGAGAGAGATCGCGCGCACATGCACGCGCGCGAGCGAGAGAAAAAAAGCGGAGAAGAAGCGGAAGAAGAAGAGAACTTGGGAGAGACGCTTCTCTCTGAAGAGAAGAGAAGGGAGAAGAGAAGAGGAGAAATCTCTAGAAGGGGAGAGAGAGAGAGAGAGAGAGAGAGAGAGGAAGAGAGATAGAGAGAAATAGAAATAAATAGAAATTTTCATTTTAAAGAAAATTATATTCTTGATAAATCAAAATCATTAAATGCTCATAAAATGCTACTAAATTATGAAAAATCAAGAATATCCTTTAAAACATAGAAATTATCAATTTAATCATTTGTAAATCATGATAACATGCATTTATAATTATATTTCAAAGAATAAATGCATAAAATGCATGATATTAATGCATGAAATTGCATGTTATCAGTACCAGACTCACCCATTGGCTGTCGGATATGGGATAGATAATTTCTGCATTTAACCATTTAAGAATTTCTTCTTTCATGGCCTCCCATACCTTTGGGTTGAGTCATCTTTGGGCCTCCCTAACGGGTCTTGACTCATCCTCTACGAAGATGCGATGAGTGCATAGTGAAGGGTTCAGCCCTTTTAGGTCCGTCAAGGTCATCTGATTGCTTCTCCATTCCACCTTAATACTTCTAGTAATTGTTCCTCCTGATTCATATCCAGCTTGGACGAAATAATTACCAGCTTTACTAGCTTGGAAGGCGTATTTGAGTGTAGATGGGCGAGTTTTGAGCTCCAAGGTATGCTCTTCCATTGGCAGCTTGTCATATCTTGCTTCCTCGTTGATCATCATAACTTATTTTACGCAGGCGTCTATATCATGATCGTCAGCGAAGTCGATGGCGCCTAAGTCTTCGGAAGCTAGTGAAAGGTATTTCATCAGCTTGTTGATATCAACCTTCACGGTGTGCTCTCCCACCTTGAGAATAACTTCCCCTTTCCCCCAATTTGTGATGGCTTTTGCGGTAGCTAGGAAGGGTCGTCCTAATATGATCGGGGCTTGGCTAAGCTCCTTAGTCATTTTCATATCAACCACTAGGAAATCTACCGGGAAATAACAATCTTCTGTCGTAACTATGACATCTTCTACTAGTCCATGGGGTTTCCTCACTGATCCATCGGCTAAGCATAACTCTACTAGGAAAGGTTGCAACTCCCCTGCATGATGACGGTCGAATATAGCTTTAGGGAGGATGTTAATACTGGCTCCAGTATCTAGTAGGGATCTAGTAAAGGACATTCCTCCTATTTCACTCGTGATCATAGGTGCTCCCCAATCTCTCTTTTTAATCGGCAAGGCATTAATCATGATGGAACTCACCGTCTCACTAAGTTGGATCCTTCCAGGGTTTCTATGGGGAGTGCATATACCTTTGAGAAATTTGGCATAGGAAGGGATATGCTTGATGGCATCTATCAAGGGAATGGTTATGGTCACCTTCTTAAAGGCGTCTAGTAGATGGTCATTGGTTTCACTATTATTGGTTTTAAGGTGATTTAGTGCTTGAGGATAAGGCACAGGGGGCTTGTATTTTTCGGGGTTAGGTTCAGCCGTAACCTGTTCTTCCTTGTCCTCCAAGTCACTGCCTTGCTCGACGATGATTGGTGCTTCTTTTTCTTCGATCGGGCATTGGTGTATAGGATGATCCTTGTATAGATCTTGTAGGTCTTTTCCACTTTGAAGGCTCTATATGGCTAGTGTCATTTCCATAACCTCCTCGTCGACGTGTACATGGTTGCTGTTGTGCATCTGGCTTGACGAGGCCCCTTGATTCCTCGGGTTAGCTATGGCCTGCAAGGGTAATCGGTCAGTAAAAGTTACCTCTTTACTAACGATACTAAACGGTATGGTCATTGAATGCACACGATTTAGTGTAAAACAAATGTCCTAAACTTACCAATTTATGATTAATCAATTTAATTAAAGAGTATAATGGTAATTAAGGGTTGAATCCATGGAGAATTAGGGAAATTTGAGATATATCTTTGAAATTCGGTCAAATCAGATGACCAATTGAGATTAGAAATTGGGCATTTTATTATATTAAGAAAGATAACTCAATTGCAAATCCACAGAATCAAAAATCAAGTGATTTGGATGAGAATTCGTAGAGTAATCGAAAGTTTGGAGTTAGGAGATAATTCGTATCGTGAAATTGATTTAAAAGCAGAAATTAAAATGAAATTAAACTTAATCTACTATTCAAAATGTAAAATTAACACTAAATGATGAAAGATTAAGATGAAAACACGCAATCTAACCCAAACTAGCCTTCGAAACGATCCAATTAATCGCCAGATGCATGGCTTTTCATTCCGAGTTTTTGAAGACGAAATTGAAGTTCAAGATGTGATATCTCCTTTCTCTCTCAATCAAACTCCAATCTCAAGCACTCCTTGGGTGCAGAAATGCATCAAGAACACAAAGAAATTGAATTGGCATTTGAATTGGTGTTTGGACAGTTTGAATTTCTCGAAGATTCAAAGGACGTTCTTTCGTCGCGAAGAACTGTATTTAAAGAGTTAATTTTTGGGCGCGACCATCCGATGAAGAGACGCCTCACAGTCGACGGTCAGGATGAAGTGTCCTTTGGCTAATCGTTGCTTTTAAATTGTGATCGTCTGATTGCTAATGCAGGGTCGAGATGCGATTTCATCGCATGAAGAAGGAGGTGCTTTGCTTTCAATCGCCTGTTGGATCTTAATCCAACGATCGTGATGTCTCGAGGGATCCACCGATCACGAGAGATTTCAACCGTTATTACTTGCGATCAACGATTCGGATGATTTCACTTAAAGTCCATTTAACGCATGTGTGTGATCAGAGATGGGATGGACTTTGTGTCCACTACATCTACGCGTGATGTTCCACGCGCTATCGATCTAACGCACTGGATGCTGCCACGTTGCCTGAAAATAAAATAAAAGAAGATTAATAGTAACACACAGAAGAATTTAAGAGAGATTTTTGGGTATATAAGGTGAGGTGATTTTTGAGGGTTAGCGATATTCCTCTATGGAATGGCTTATATGTATTATAACCTATGTAATAAAAATATATATGTAAATGTCACCTCCGTGCCACGCACACACTCGCGCGGGTTCGCGTGGCGCTGCCACGTGGCCTTGTGTGCCACGTCTCATGCATGTGGGCTCGCGCGAAATATGCACCCATTTTTGCATTTTTTTAATTGTTTTAAATAACTTTGAAAATCTAAAATAAATCTAAATAAATTCAGAAAAATTCCAAAAAATTCCTATAAATTGTAAAAATCATAACTTTGGAAATACAACTCCAAATTAGTTCAAATTTATTTTGATGGATCAGAAATTGAATAATCTATAATTAAAAAAAGTCAAATTATTAAAATAATAAGAGGATGAATTTTAAATAATTTGATACATTCATGTATTTCTTAAATTGACTTTATAATAGAGATGAATGTTAATAAACATCATTTTTCTTATCATTTAATCATGAAAACATCATTATGATCTTAAATATAAATAGGATTAAAAATTATAATGTTTAATTATGTATAATAATCCCTAAATTGATGTTTTTTAGATCATAACATGAAATTGTACAAAATGATAGAAATATACTTAAGATATGATAACATGCATACATTCGGAATAATTAATGCTTTAACTTACATTAATAATTATTTAAATTCATGTGTAAATAGCATGTTATCACACCCCCTAACTTGAATAATTGCTAGTCTCTTAGAAATTCACTAGGTAATTTCTTTAGAAAGTCTTATCATTGCTTGATTCTGCAACTAAAGAAGTGAAGTGTATCAATGTGTGATTACTTTTCATCATAGTGTAGACCATGGTGATCTAGATTCTATAACTAGGTTGACTTCCTTAGAGCATATTAGGGTAGTGCTCATTGGCTAATAGTCGAGTCAATACTCAAGTGTAATTGAGGTGAGTATATCTACGGTTTGATGCTATGGGAATGAAAAGATTCTCACATTCTCATGAGCAGATGTAATCCTCACCTCTCTAATTCTCACATCACATCACTCCTGCAACTAGAGAAGTCTATGTTTACCTACTTTGTCCAGAGATAGGTTGAGCTTCTTTATTGCCCAATAGGATCTATGCTCAAGCTCAACCGGAAGGTGGCACATCTTCCCAAATATGAGTAGAAACGGAGACATCCTGATGGGTGTTTTGTAAGCCATTACATATGCCCATAAAGCATGAGGAAGCTTTTGCGCCCAATCCTTACAGTCTGGTCGAATGATCTTCTTTAAAATATTCTTGACTTCTCGGTTTCTCACTTCAACTTTCCCATTAGCTTGGGGGTGGTACGGTATAGTGACGCGATGATGTACTCCATATTTCTTCAATAATGCATGAAAGTGTGCATTGTTGAAGTGAGAGCCTCCGTCACTGGTTATGGCCCTCGGACAACCATATCGGGAGAAGATGTTCCTCATTACAAACCTGAGTACTTCCAGATGAGTGTTTGTCCAAAGTGGGAATAGCTTCTACCCACTTAGACACATAATCAAACGCTACCAAAATATACTCTTTTCCATCAAAAGGTGGAAAAGGTCCCATAAAATCAATCCCCCATAAAATCAAATATCTCCACCTCAAGGATAGGCCTCATTGGCATTTCATCTCGCTTGGAGATGTTTAATGATGCCTGACATTGTAAGCACTCCGTATAGAAACGGTGGGCATCGTTGAAGATGGTGGGCCAATAAAAACCGCTTTGTTAAATCTTATCTGTTGTCTTCCGCACGGCAAAATGTCCTCTACATGCTGATAAGTGACATATCGATAATATACTTCCTTCTTCTTCTTTTGCTACACATCGTCGTATGATCTGATCGTATCCTACATAGAATAGAAGTGGTTCTTCCCAATAATAATATTTGAGTTCATGGAAGAACTTATCCTTACGATGCTGATTCCAATGCTATGGGATAGATCTAATCATAAGAAAATTGATAATATGCGCGAACCAAGGAGCGTGACTAGATACTGCAAGAAGATGCTCATCAGGAAATGAATCACTAATGTCTCCCGTACCTGAAACGTGGAGACGAGATAGGTGATCCGCCACCGAGTTTTCGCTGCCCTACTTATCTTTAATCTCCAAGTCAAACTCTTGAAGAAGCAGCACCCATTGTATCAATCGTGGCTTCGCGTCCTTCTTGGAAAACAAGTATTATAAATGCTGCATGATCTGTATAAATGACAATCCTGCTTCCCATGATGTAAGGCCTAAACTTCTCTAATGCGTAGACCACTGCCAACAGCTCCTTTTTTGTCGTCGTGTAATTCATTTAAGCTTCAGCAAGGGTCTTACTCGCATACCAAATGACGGTTGGCTTCTTATCTACTAGCTGCCCCAACATCGCTCCAACTACATAGTCTGAAGCATCGCACATGATCTCGAAAGTTAAGTCCCAATTCAGACTTTTAAGAATTGGTACTTCGATTAAGGCGAGCTTCAACATCTCGAATGCGCTCTCCCCTTCTTTGTCAACAAAAAAGTCTTTATCCTTGCAAAGAAGAGTGGTTAGCGGTTTAGAAACTTTAGCAAAGTCTCATATAAACCTACGGTAAAAGCCAACGTGTCCTAGAAAACTTTGTAAATCTCTTAATGTCGTGGGAAGAGGAAGATTTTGAATAACCTCAATCTTGGCCTTATCAACCTCCAAACCTTTGCCCAAGACGAGATGCCCGAGCACTACTCCCTCTCGCAACATAAAATGAGATTTCTCCCAACTCAATAACAGTCATTTCCTGATGCAAACCTCGAGGATCTTTGTCAGGTGAGCTAGACAGCTGTCGAAATCATCTCCAAAGACAGAAATTATCCATGGAGACTTCGAGACTGTCGCCAAGGAAATTGGAAAAATATCGCCGTCATACATCTCTGGGATATCGCACGGGCGTTACACAACCCGAATGGCATTTGCCTAAAAGTGAACGTGCCAAAGGGACATGTGAACGTCGTCTTTTCTTGATCGTCAGAATGAATCGCAATCAGGTTATACCCTGAATAACCATCCAAGAAACAAAAGTAAGTCTGACCTGCTAGTCGATCAAGGGCGATGAACGGTAGGGGGAAGTGATCCCTCTTTGTTGCGGCGTTCAACTTCCGATAGTCGATACAAACTCACCACTTCGTCGGAAGGCGCATTTGGATCTCCTCGCCCTTGTCGTTCACGGTCACCGTAACTCCTGCTTTCTTGGGAACAACGTGCACGGGACTAACCCACTGGCTATCCGATATGAGATAGATGATCTCTACATTAAGCCACTTTAAAATCTCTTCCTTCACGGCTTCCCATAACTTAGGGTTAAGTCGTCGCTGGGCTTCCCTCACGGGTCTGGACTCGTCCTCCAAAAATATATGATGAGTGTATAATGAAGGGTATAATCCCCTCAAATCTGCTAGAGTCCAGTCGATTGCTTGCTCATTCTATCGTAATACGTCTAGTAATCGTTTCTCCTGCTCCTCATTGAGCTGGGAAGAAATGATCACCGGTTTAACCTACTGAGAGTCAAGAAAAGCATACTTGAGTGTAGATGGAAGAGGCTTGAGCTCCCCTGTCGGCTCGTCCAAAGGTAGCTCCTTGAAATCAGCTTCCTCGTTGATCATCATGACTTCTTCGATGCAAGTCTCTATGTCTTGGTCATCAAATAGGTCGATGGTGCCCAAATCCTCAAAAGCTTGTGAAGGATACTTCATCAACTTGTTGATGTTGACCTTCACCGTGTGCTCTCTCACCTTAAGAATTACTTCTCCTTTTCCCCAATCTATGACGGCTTTTACGGTAGCTAAGAAAGGTCTTCCTAGGATAATTGGGGCATGACTAAGCTCCTTAGTGATCTTCATATCTACAACTAGGAAGTCTACCAGAAAATAACATCCTTTCAGTTGTAACAATCACATCTTCTACTATGTCATGGGGCTTCCTTACCGATCCATCTGCTAAACATAACTCTATAAGGAAAGGCTGCAACTCCCCTACATGATGACGATCAAATACGGCTTTAGGGAGGATATTGATACTAGCTCTGGTATCTAACCAGGATCTAGTAAAAGTCATTCCTCCAATCTCACTCGTAATCATGGGAGCTCCTGGATCTATCTTTTTAATCGGAAGAGAATTCATCATAATTGAACTAATATTCTCACTTAATTGGATCCTCTTGGGGCTTCTATGGGGTGTGCATATGCCTTTAAGAAATTTAGCATAAGAAGGTATATGCCTAATTGCATCTACTAAAGGGATGGTAATGGTCACCTTTTCGAAGGCTTCTAATAAATGATCATTAGATTCACTAACCTTAGCCTTAGGCTTGCTCAAAGCTTGAGGATATGGCACGGGTGGTTTGTATGTGTCGGGATTTGGCTCAACTCGCACCCGTTCTTCCTCATCATCGAACTACTTGTCTTGCTCTACTACAATTGTCGGTGTCTCATCATCTATCGAGCTCTTGTGTAAAGGATGATCTTTATAAGGATCAGGTAAGTCTTTGCCGCTCCTAAGGCTCGATACCGCTAATGCAGCCTCCACTGCCTCCTCGTCAACATGCACATGACTCAGATTGTGTGTTTGACTCGATGAGGACCCTTGATTCCTCGGGTTGATAGTTGCATGCGATAGTAATTGGTCAGAAAATGAAACTTGCTTACCCTTCTTATTGAAAGTCGAGGTAGGGATGTTCGTCTTGACGAAATCCTTTATCTCGTCCACGAGTGAGTTCATCATGTTCATTTGCTCCATCAACTGAGAGATCGCACCCAGAATCGGATCTGCAGATGGTGTGGTCGGTCGTGGGGCTTGGTTGTACGATTGTTGTGGCGGGATATACGTCGACTGTCTTGCATTTGCGCAGGGTTGTTGTTGCGAGTTTTGTTGCTGACAAGTGCTATATGGAGGATACGTCTGATACGTGTTCCTCCTAAATCCTTGCTGCTGAAGAGGATTTTTATAAAGAGGGTTATTAAAATAAGTTGGATATGTACCTTGATAGTTCGGTCGACCCTGTTGACTTTGCCCTCCAGGTGGGCCTTGTCTATACATGCCTTGCCCTTGAATTGCCATGATAGGACAATCCATCTTGACATGGTCGAGGCGTGAGCAATGGGCTCATGGCGACGCTTCTTGTAGAGCGACGGGTGCATGTCCTTCAGATTCGTTGCGGATGTGGAACCGATCTAATAAAATATTCTGAACCTCCGCCATCTTGTCGATCTTCTCTAGGAGCATGCCCGTCTCTACCGACTTTGCGTCGATTAATCCTCCCTTTCGGCGTTGCACCTCTTCCAAATGGTATCACCGCATTATGGTGGCTATTTTTTGCCACTGTCTCGATGAGTTCCATCACGTCGTCTTCATACTTTCTCATGAAGGTGCCGCCACTTCCTGCATCTAAAAGATATCTATCTTGCGGGCCTAACCCATCATAAAATATTTGTGTAAGCTCATGGTTAGACACTCCATGGTGAGGGCACTCTCTAGTGAGGTCTTTAAGTCTCTCTCAAGTTTGATGAAATGTTTCACTCGGTCCTTGGGTAAACTCACGCATCGCCTTCCTAACAGAGGTGGTCTTTCCTACGGAATAGTACTTCCTAAGAAATTCCTCCTCCATCTCGGTCCAAGAAGTGAACTCCTTTCCTAACTTAAGAAACCAATCCTTAGCTCTATCTCTAAGGGTGGGGGGAAAGAGTTTCATCTTCATTACATCTGCCGACACATTATGAATCTGATTGATCTCACATACTTGACTAAGGTCAACGACATGTCTATAAGGATCCTCGGAAGGTTTACTATGGAAGATAGGTAATATACTCATCACATGCGAATCTATCCTAAAATTTACATTTCTAGCTAAATGCGCATGAATAAAAGTAACGGGTCTATAAAGAACATGCCTAGCATAAGCACTAAGGCGTTTGGTAGCATTTCTCTCATCATTCAGGGCCATATCACGATTTAGTGCCAAAACAAAGTCCTAAACTTAAAAATTTATGATTAATCAATTTATTTAAAGCGTATAATGGTATTTAGGGGTCGAATCCATGGAGAGTTAGGGAAATTTGAGATATATCTTTGAAATTCGATCAAATTAGACGACGAATTGAGATTAGAAATTGGGCATTTTATTATATTAAGAAAGATAACTCAATTGAAAATCCACGAAACGAAAAATCAGGTGATTTGGATGAGAATTCGCGGAGTAATCAAAGTTTAAAGTTAGGAGATAATTCGTATCGCGAAATTCATTTAAAATATAAATTAAAATGAAATTAAACTTAATATAGTATTCGAAATGTAGAATCAACACTAAATGATTAAAAATTAAGATGAAAACACGCAATCTAACCAAAACTAGCCTTCAAAATGATCCAATTAATCGCCGGATGCATGGCTTTTCATTCTGAGTTTTCGAAGATGAAATTGAAGTTCAAGATGTGATATCTCCTTTCTCTCTCGATCAAAATCCAATCTCAAGCACTACTTGGATGCATAAATGCATCAACAACACAAAGAAATTGAATTGACATTTGAATTGGTGTCTAGACAGTTTGAATTTCTTGAAGATTCAAAGGACGTTCTTCCGTCACGAAAGAACTGTATTTAAAGAGTTAATTTTCGGGCGCGACCATCCGATGAAAGAGACGCCTCACGATCGACGGTCAGGATGAAGCGTCCTTTGGTGAATCGTTGCTTTTAAATTTTGATCGTCGGATCGCTGATGGAGGGTCGAGATGCGATTTCATCGCATGAAGAAGGAGGTGTGTTGCTTTCAATCGATTGTTGGATCTTAATCCAACGATCGTGATGTCTCAAGGGATCCATCGATCGTGATAGATCTCAACTGTTATAACTCGCGATCAACGGTTCAGATGATTTCACTTAACGTCCATTTAACGCATGTGTGTGATCAGAGATCGGATGGACCTCGCGTCCACCGCATCTACACGCGATGTTCTACTTGCTATCGATCAAACGCACTGGATGCTGCCACGTTGCCTAAAAACAAAATCAATTAAGACTAATAGTCCCACATGGAAGAATTTAAGAGATACTGTCGGGTATATAAGGTGAGGTGATTTTAGAGGGTTAGCGATATTCCTCTGTGGAATGGCTTATATGTACTATAACCTATGTAATAAAAATATATATGTAAATGTCACCTCCGTGCCATGCACGCACTCGCGTGGGTTCATGTGGCGCTGCCACGTGGACTTGCGTGCCACGTCGCATGCATGTGGGCTCGCGTGAAATATGCACTCATTTTTGCATTTTTTAATTGTTTTAAATAACTTTAAAAATCGAAAATAAATCTAAATAGATTGAGAAAAATTCCAAAAAATTCCTATAAATTGTAAAAATCATAACTTTGAAAATACAACTCCAAATTAGTTTAAATTTATTTTTGTTGGATCAGAAATTAAATAATCTATCATTATAAAAAGTCAAATTATTAAAATAATAAGAGGATGAATTTTAATTAATTTAATATATTCATGTATTTCTTAAATTGACTTTATAGAAATACATGAATGTTAATAAACATCATTTTTCTTATCATTTAATCATGAAAACATCATTATGATCTTAAATATAAATAGGATTATAAATTATACTGTTTAATTATGCATAATAATCCCTAAATTGATGTGTTTTTAGATCATAACATGAAATTGTGCAAAATTATAGAAATATACTTAAGATATGATAACATGCATACATTTGGAATAATTAATGCTTTTAATGGCATTAATAATCATGTAAATTCATGTATGAATAGCATGTTATCATTTACCCTTTTTTGGGTCGTCAGTTGGACGTTTGTTTTGATGAAGTCCTGTATTTCATCCACACTCGAGTTCATCCGCGTCATTTGCTCCATTAACCGGGAGATCGCGCCGAGGATCGGATTGAATGCCAGCTCGGTCTTGCGTGGGGCGATTCGGCGGGCCGAATGATGACTGTCTTTTATTAGGATAAGATTGTTGTTGTTGCTGGCCTTTTTATGACGGAGGATAGGTTTGCTCGTTGTTCCTCCGTAATCCTGTATTCTTCGATGAATTATTAAAAATAGGGGTATTATAATAGTTAGAGTATGTACCCAGAAAATTTGGTTGTCCCTGTTGAGTTAGTCCTCCTGATGGACCTTGTCTAAACATGTTTTGCCCTTGGATCGCCATTACATGGCACTCTAATTCGATATGATCGAATCTTGAGCAATTTGCACACGACAATGCCTCTTGTAGTGAGACGGGGGCGAGTCCTTCGAACCAGTTATGGATATTGAGCAGCCCCGTCTCTGCTGATTTGTCGTCGATCATTTTCAACATCGCACCTCTTCTGAATGGTTTCTCCGCATTATGATGGCTATTTTTCACAACCGTCTCGATGAGTTCCATTGCGTCGTCTTCATACTTGCTCATGCAAGTGTGACGGATTGTTTTTGTGCGTCGTTAAAACACAAAAACGTTAGTAAAAAATTTATAAAAACCGAACTCACAGAGATAAGATATAAAATCCAAGTAATATGTAAGTATCGAGTCAATCCATAGAGAGCAGGGTTGACTTTAATCGCAGAGTTGACTTCATCAAACGTAGGTTTCAAAGGAGTTTTAAAGAAGTAAAAATAAGATGTAATGAGTGGAAATGATATAAATACACTAAATAAGATGTTTTTAGAATTTAATTCTCAGGTTTGAGAGAGAAACGTCAAAAGTCAAAGTCAAAGCATTGACTTTGATCAACAGTAGGTGTTCTGCAAAATCAGAGAATCAAAGAGAGTCAGAAGATTACGAAAATTCTGTATTTGTAAACTAGAGAGAAAATGAAATTTATTGATATATAATTCATGATTTTTGGATAAGAAATGGATTTACTATGAATTATTGAAAATCAAATATCAGAAAATCCATGAAATGAACACCTTAGAGGAAATCTTCAAATTGACCAATAAAATGAAATCCAAATATTGCAATTTATATGTCAATGAAAAGCTAAGAACCAAAGGAATCTAACAAGACCAAAATTATCGAATTATGATTTATCAATAAAAAGTAATTGACCCTGAAAGTCTACATTTGACTTCGATGAAAGATGAACAGTCCTCGGTCAAACATCAAATTGGAGGGTCAAATGAACTTAGAATTTGATGAATTTTCTATCCACGGAAAGCTGGGGAAAAGAAGAATCCACTGAAACCAGAATCAAGTGATTTAACATTATAATCAAAGAGATATCCTATTTTCAAAATCAGCTATTTTTTGGACTGAAAAAGGGTTAAAATGAAGAACACTAAGAACTAATTTGCAAAATTAAACTTCTAAATCTAATAAAAACTCAAATTACCTCCTGATAATCAATCAAATCTCACTACTAACCGGATTGCGGCAATAATGGGGCTTCAATTCTCGTGGATTGAAGCGAATTTGCTCGGATTCTTCCTCGTGGCTGTTCGTAATTCAAGGGGAAAATTCGATGAAATCAAGGAGAAATTCGTGATCAATCCCGCTCCAATTGCTTCTCAATCGAGTCTAAACGCAGGGGGATCACGATGAACTAGAGATATTCCTCGAAATTTGCTTAATTCCTTCATGAATCGATCAAAAGTTGAAGAACAAAGGGAGAATACATGGGTTTTTAAAGCGAAAAATTAGCCCAAATTCGTGGGCAATTGAAGCGGTCGTGGGAGCCATTTGAGGGCGTCGTGGGAGATGTTCCTTGGGGCGACGTCGTGGCTTCCGGATTGGCCATGAATTGAGCCACAATTTTTCTTCAAAAGAGCCACGATCGCACCGCGAATCGGCCACGATCGCACCGCGATTGGGCCACGATCGTGGGTTGATCGTGATCTCAATCCACCATTGAACGCGCTTCGAAGATCGTGGACGTGATTCCGCCATGGAGTAACGATTGGGGCTCGATCGCACCGCGATCGCGATTCGATCGCGGTTCAATCGCTCTACGATCGTGGACTTCTTCCACTCGTTTTCCCAACCGTCCAATGGAGATCGCGGTTTGGTGAAAATCTGGCGCGCAAGAGAGTTCCACGTGTCCGTAGAGAGTTCCACGTTTTCCGATTCGGATCACGATCGCGATCGAAATCTTGACGAAAATCTGATGCTTCCATCGCCTCCAGGTGCTTCGTTTGCGTCGCCCTTCCGATGGACATCGGACGCTCCTGAAGCGTCCACGATGAGAATAAAATCGGCCTTCTTAGCAGACGTCCGATCACGATCGTGCGTTACCCACGTTGATGACGATCCGGCGCTTCTCGTGTCACCACGTGGTGTCAAGTAAGCTTCTTGATCGCGTTTCACTTATGCCCTTTTTGCAGCACGTGCTTCGATGAAGATTGCGTGGACTGCGGTCCACGTGATCAACGCCATTGCGTTGATCTCCGACGGCTCTGATGTGTCCACGCGTCCTGCACAGGTAAGAAACGTGTGGGACATAGTCCCACACAGAAGAAAAGGTGGAGAAAGGCGAATATAAATTAACGGGCGGTGTAACGCTGGCGTTACCGCCCCCACTATCTTACCAAGGCCCACTATCCCGTGGGCCCTGTCTCATGCCGACCCTACCTGCCACGTGGCAGCCCCACACGGGCGCCCACGTGGACTCGTGTGGACACGTGGCCCCCCTGCCACATGGCCGAGCCCTGTGAGCCTCCTGCGCCCCACGTGGGCCACTCACAGCACTGCCACGTGGCCTCAGCGCTGCGTCGCACCCGTGCGGTGGTCCCGCACGCCACGTGTCGGCTCGCCGGAGCTCCCGCTCGCCACGTCAGCACCTCCAGGTAAAAAATTCCCTTTTTCGCGATTTTAGTAAAGAAAATATTAATAAAAAAAATCAAATAAAAATCAAATAAAAATCGGAAAAAGGCATTAACTTCAGAAATTCATAACTTTAAATATACAACTCCTTTTTAATCAAAATTTTCTCCATTTGATCACAAATTTCCTCCTTTTTAACATCATGTCATTTAAAATATATTTTTAAAGAAGAAATCAAGATGAATTAGAATTTACTTAAATCATTTCTTACTAAATATTCTAAATCATATATTCATCTTGAAATTATCCTTCAAAACATGCACTAAAGTCAAAATCATTCAAGAGAAGAGATTTACTTCTATTAATTTAAACTTAACAAAAGATTAATCATCTATTAAGCATGAAATTATCCCTAATTTATGCATAAGTATCGACTTTAGTGAAATGACATACCAATGGAGAAAATTCCTAAAAAAATATGATAACATGCATCATATTCACATAAAATAAGCATGAATATGAGTTAATTAGGATAAGAATTTAAGTTATAAATGCATGTTATGAAGGTGCCGCCACTTGCTGCATCTAAAAGATATCTATCTTGCGGGGCTAACCCATCATAAAATATTTGTGTTAGTTCATGGTTAGACACTCCATGGTGTGGACACTCCCTGGCGAGGACTCTTAATCGTTCCTAGGCCTCGTGGAAGGTCTCACTCATGCCTTGGGTAAACTCGCGGATGGCTTTTCCGACGGAAGTAGTTTTTCCTACGGAATAATATTATCTTATAAACTCCTACATCTCGGTCTAACTAGTGAATTCTTTCCCTAATTTTAAAAATTAATCCTTGGCGCGGTCTCTAAGGGTAGCGGCAAAGAGTTTCATCTTCATCATGTCGGTGGGGACATTCTGAAGATGATATTTCTTGCATTTCCCTCATCGTCTAGGCCATTTCAACTGGTTCTATCGGATCTACGGAAGAAGCGGTCTAGGTGGTGTCGAGGGATTGCGAGGATTGGTCAAAAAGATCTCTTTTTAAAGGATTATTCCGTAATCTCCAGGTCGTTTGTCGTCTCATCAAGAATGGATCGGATATTTAGATGGATAATAACTTATAAATACTAATATAATATTAAAAATTAAATTCAACCGTACCTAAATGTCGGTATTCGTGACACTGGCGCGTTCTCAATGCGAATTTCGAAGAAATGATCGCCCCTAATCCTTAGAAAAGGGGCAAAATCACTTAATCTTATCGAATTGAGGATCTCAAAGATGAATTTCTGCTTTGGATCACTCATTATACGATTGATTTGCATGAATTTCAAGGTATTAAAAGAAAACTCTGCATTGACCAAGTGAAAATTGACAAAATTGATACATAAAACTTTGCCTTAATTCCCCGAGCAATGGTGCCATTTGACGGATCAAGACCGAGTGGTCGTCAATTGCACACGGTCAAGAGTCAAAATAATTTTAAACTTACCAATTTTGATGAAAATATCTCGAATTGAGGGGTATAATGGTAAATATGGGTCGAATCCACAGGGAATTAAGGAAATTTTGGATGATCTCTTCGAATTTGATCAAATCGAATGATGAATCAATCATAGAAATTGGGGGAAATAGTAGATTATGAAAGAGAACTTCAAGACGATTCCACGGAATCAATAATCATCGAATTTGACTTTGATTTCGCAGAGAAATTGAAAATCGAATTGAGGGGTAATTTTTGAAACTTTAAATCGTGAATTAACCAAAAATCTAAACTAAAGTAACCCAAATTCCTAATCTAAAGAAAATTAAGTGGTAATAGATGAAAGATTAGTTAAAACTCCTTCCACTAACCCACAATTGTGATTGGATTAACCTAGTTTATTACCAAAATCAAGGCTTTTCATCAAAAATCTAAAAATTGTGATCGTGGAGTTCAAGCGTCGATTTCCTCCTCGTCTTTCACCCAAATCTTGATCTTAAGCTCTCCGTGGACGCGGAATTCAGTCTAGAAGAGGTTAGGATCAAGAGAGTTGGTGTCTAAACATATCAATTTGATTGATTTGCTCTTGAGTGCTTTACAAATCGGAAGAACATCTCAATTTATAGGGATTTTGGGCGTAATCGTCCGATCAAACAGCTCTGATGAAACGGTCCATCGCGAACCATTACTGTTAAGTCGCTATCGTTTTGATCGCGATCAGACACTCGAGATGATGCCACATCCATGCACGTTATAAAACGGATTGAAACTGTCGCTGTTGGATCGCGATCCGACGCTTTTGATGTATTTTCCGTGCATTTAATCTCGACCGTTATAACTCTTGCGATCAACGGTGCAGATTATACGCGATCCGATGAACCCTGATTTAAGCCACGTGTGTCCATGTGATTTAAGTGAAGATCAACGACCAATATTGCACGCGAGATCAGACGTCCCACACGTCGCCAGGTCGCCTCCTCATTGCGATCGTTGATCGCGGTAGATTCGACGGCCTTGATTGCGCCATGTCACTTGCGCGCTTTAAATATTCTGAAAAATTAATATTTAATTATAAAAATCGATTTTTAATTCTGGAAAATCCTTAGAAATTCATTAAAAATTCAGAAAAATTCAGAAAAATTCCAGAAAAATCCCTAAAAATTGGAAAATTCATAACTTTTCAAGTATAATCCACATTAATCCTAATTTCTTTCATTTGATCTGAAATTTAATGATCTATCATTCTAAAAGGTCAAAGTTAATAAATAATGAGATATTTAATTTCTATATCGAAAATACATTTATTTCTTAAAGATTTTAACTTTAGAAAATTAAATAAATGTTTATAAACATGATTTCTCTCATTATTTTAACTTTAAAAACACTAATAATCTCAAGGAAAGATGGGTTCTAAAATTATTTATGTTTAGTTCATCATATTTAATCATAAATTAAAGTATGTTCAGATTATAATGACTTTTTCATAGAATGATAGATAAATACTCATAAATATGATAACATGCATAGGAAAGAAATCATTTATGCCTTAATATGCATCAATAATCATGTATTATCATGTCTAATGAACATGTTATCAGTGACGCAAAGGGTTATATGCCTTATTCCTTTTATACCCACTGACTCTTTTTCTTTCCTTCTGTGTGGGACTAAGTTTCATCTAAAATCGCGATTTGCAAGCGAAGTGGCGGAGTATGGTGCATTGGACTAAAGTGCGCGGATTGATGCACATCGATCATGTGGAGTTTATTCACTAGATCCTCATCAAAAGCACAAGCGTAATCATGAGCCCTTGATTGCTTAAGTGACATCGGACGACCGCAATTTAATTGTGTGATCGGTGAACCACGAATCGACATGTGGCTGCTCAAAGATGCACCGATGAAGATTGGACATACGAAATTAAGAGGAGTGAAATCTGATAGAAATTATGTGGCCTATAACCTAATCACACTTTCATGTATCTTGTTTATGTTCATTGAAATGAAATTTATTCATTGTCATTCTTGTGTGATGTTTGCAATGAAGTCCATGAGCATGTGCAATGACTAAGTGAATTATGATGAGATCATAATATAGTGATCACTAGTATTTAAAAATATGTTCTAAACATTCCTATTTGTGGGATATTCGAGAAGGAAATCGAATTATCTATAAAGAATAACACTATCTAATCCATCTCATATGATGAGTATGGTTGATCCTATAGCCATCGGTGTGGAGACACTAAGGATAGATAGTGGGTGCTCTTTGGAGAAGGAGTTCACTGAATTGATGTGTATGAATCAGTGAATGGTATTATACCTAATTGTCAATCGGGTTGATTCATGTCATGGTTGTGTATGTGGTCCTTTGACTTGAGACCCCAAAGAAATCTTGTGGATGGATGATCGTGTTTTGATTATGACTTATGAATCCCTAGTCATGAGATATTTAAAAAGTCATATATTGGATACGACATGAAGTCCGCGAAGATGATTGTGTGATCAAGATGAGATCATCCATCTTTGATATTTGAGAAGATTGACTCAAGGAAAGAGATGCAATGAAATCCTTGGCTAAGCTAGTAGGAATATCGAAGGAGTTCTCGATGATTTCTACATGCATCAGTACTAACTTGAGTGACCGATTAGGGTTTAATAGTTGACCATACCATAAGTCATTCATGAGTCTGATGTAGATGAAGGATTATACATACATGGTAATCGATGACAGGAAGGTTCCATAAGTGAGTTCCCTATCTCCTAGTGTACGTGGTGTAGCTTGGCACCCAACGGGCTGGCAACTCAACCTATCGATTGGGTAATATCGAGACTTGATTAATTAATATATATGTGGATGTGAATAATTAATTAAGTTTGACCAATAAGGTGTTATTTGTTCTATAGAGTTATTAACTAGTAAGATATATGGACCTAGAGGGTCATACACATAAGATCTATGGATGTTGGTAGATATAGACATAATTATGAGTGTTTTTATGAAAAAAACTCATACCAAATGTCTATAAATAGGGGGAGAACGACCACAATTGAAGGTGCCTCATGCAAGCCTTGCGGGAATTCTCTCCTTTCTTCTCTTTCTCTCTTGGTGAAGAGCTTTGAAGAGGAGATCCAACCATCCTGAGACCGTGTGGATACTGCTAGAGGCTAAAGACTTGAATAGCTTCCAGAAATCCTTCAAGGAAACCCTGTAAGTGTGTTTTCTTATTCATACTAGATGATAGGATCATCTATTCTTGGTGGTTTGGTATTTTGAATGTTCGATTCAATGGTTTTCTGCTGCATTTGATGTTTTGATCAAAATTTCACAAAGTTATCAAGCTCAGATCCCATCAGAATTTGCGTCGTGCGATCGTGGCCCACCGATTTTGTACAATCTCAGCCGTCCAAAGCTCCTTCAATGAATTAGATGGACCGCATTTTTCAAGATAATTTTTCTATAAATAGATGTTCTTCCTTCTTGTAAACTTAACTTTTGATTGAAACGTGAAGAAACTAAGCATTTTTTGAGCAAAATCTTAAGTTCTTCGTGCTCCCCTGTGTTCTAGATTCAATTGCGATCATATTTAGGTAGGATTGATCATGAATCATTGTGAGAATCGATCGGAATCACCCCTTGAACGCCGGGGCAATTACTCTTAAAATATAACATGAAATTTAACAACTTTGGTCTCTCTGGAATCTTTTGATCGTAAGATTTCTATTAATATGTGATTGCAAGATTTGGATATCATTTGGTTAGTCAATTTCATGATTTTGACTAAGGTATTCATTTCGGGATTTTTCTAATGAATGATTTCCAGTAAATCATAGTAAATCCAATTCTTCTTTAAAAATCACATATTTTATATCTAATTTTTTTATTTTCTTTCTAGTTTATGAAAAAATAATTTTCATAATATTTTCTCACCTTTTTCTTCTTTGATTTTACGAAAAGCCAAAGTTTGGTCAAAGTCAATGCTTTGACCTTGACTTTTGAGTTTTCTTCTTCAAATATATTTTTAAAATTATTAAAATATCTTCTATCATATATTCATATCATTTATATTAATAAAATATAGTTTTCACTTCTCCAAAACCTTAACTAGATCTAAGTTGGACTAAGTCAACTCTTCGATATAAGTCAACCGTGTTCTCCGAGGTTGGACCCGATCTTTTCACTATAGTTGATTCCATATTTTTAAACTAGTGTGAGTTCGGAATTACAAACTTTTTTTTCACCTAAGATTGTGCATTTTCAGCAACCATGTGATTCACGTTGTCTTGTTAGCTTCCACATCAGTGCATGATATAAAAAATAAATCCAAATAAATTTCAGAAAAATTCTAGAAAAATCCATAAAATTTAAAAAATTTAGAACTTTAAAAATATAACTCCCAATTAATCCAAATTTCTCTTGTTTGATCAGAATTGAAATAATCTATCATTCTAAAAAGTCAAAGCTTAATAAAGAACAAGTGAATGAATTTTTATTTTAAAAATACACCCATTTCTTTTATAAAAATAAAGATAGAAAAATTAATTGAGTGTATATTAAAACATTTTCTCTTATTATTAAACAAGAAAGCTCAATTATAATCTTAAATATAAAATGTGAATAATGTAATGCCAAATATATCTCTTTAATTATTTATGATTGTCCCTAAAAATTATGCATTTTGTGATTATAACTTAATTTTTCATACAATGATAGATATGCACCCAAAATATGTTAATATGCATAAGAATTGAATGTTTTGTGCCTTAATCTGCATTAATAATCATATGTATCGATTGCAAGTTATAACACCTTCCAACTTAAATAAGTTCTAATTGATAACATGCATTTTATACATGAATTTACATGATTATTAATGAAAATAAAAGCATTAATTGATCTAATTTCATTCATGATATCATATTTTAAGTATATTTCTATCATTTTACATAATTTCATGATATGATCTAAAAATACACCATTTTATGGATAATTATATGTAATTAAACATTATGATTTTTAGTCCTAATTATATTTGAGAGCATAAGTATGTTTTCATGATTAAATCATAAGAGAAATGATGCTTATTAATATTCATGTATTTTTATAAAGTTATTTTAGAAAATACATGAATGTATTTACTTTAATTAAAAATCATTCTCTTAGTATTTTAATATTTTGACTTTAATAATGATAGATTATTCAATTTTTGATCCAACAAAACAAATTTGAGTTAATTTGGAGATTATTTTAAAAGTTATGATTTTTGCAATTTTTAGTAATTTTCTGGAATTTATCTGAATTTATCATTATTTTTTATTTTAAATCATTTAAAACTCCTTAAAAAGTACCCAAAAAGGGGTATTTTATCTTGCGGGACCCGCACGGATGCGATGTGGCATGCAAGGCCTCGTGGCAGAGCCACGCGAACCCACGCGAGCGGCTGCGTGGCGCGGACGTGACACAGATGCGCAATATTGATGTATATATATATATATATTGTTATATAGTATAAGCATTCCGATTATCGAAACTCGCTAACCATCATTCCTCTTGATTTTACCCGTGTGGGACTAATCCTCTTTTAATTTATTTTCAAGTGACGTGGCAGCATGGAATGCGTTGGATGCGAGCGAATAGATTATAGTGCGTCGATGCGGTGGCCTCTGGGTCCACACGATTACCATCAGAGCACGTGCCTTAAATCGGATTTAAGTGAAGCTTTTGATGACTTTAATCGCGACCTTCCATCTCCGGAGTTATAACGGTCAAGATTCGAAGCGCCCGATGGATCTTCGATTGATCGTGATCGTTGGATGGAGATCGAACGGATGAATCAAAAGACGCGTCTCTTCAAAATGCGCGACGTGGACGCTGATGGGATTTGAGGTAGATAACTTTCTGAAATTTTGATCAAAACATCAAATGCAGCAGAAAACATTGAATCGGACATTCAAAATACCAAGCCACCAAGAACAGATGATCATATCATCTAGTATGAATGAGAAAACATACTTATATGGATTCCTTGAAGGAATTCTTGAAGCTATTCAAGTGTCTAGCCTCTAGCGGTATCCACACGATCTCCGGATGGTTGGATCTCCTCTTCAAAGCTCTTCACCAAGAGAGAAAGAGAAGAAAGGAGAGAATTCCCACAAGGCTTGCATGGGCACCTTCAGTTGTGGTCGTCCTCCCCCTATTTATAGACATTTGGTATGAGGTTTTTTCATAAAAACCCTCATAATTATGTCTCTATCCACCAACATCCATAAACCTTATGTGTGTGACCCTCTAGGCCCATATATCTCACTAGTTAATAACTCTATAGACCAAATAACACCTTATTGGTCAACCTTAATTAATTATCCATATCCACATATAGATTAATTAATCAAGTATCGATTTAACCCAATCGATAGGTTGAGTTGCCAGCCTGTTGGGTGCCAAGCTACACCACGTACACTAGGAGATATGGAGTATGTAAGAACTCACTTATGGAACCTTCCTGTCATCGATTACCATGTATGTATAATCCTTCATCCACATTAGGCTCATGAATTACTTAGGGTATTGTTAACTGTCAAACCCTAACCGGTCACTCAAGTTAGTACTGATGCGTGTAGAAATCATCGAGAACTCCTTCTTCGATATTTCTACTAACTTGGCCAAGGATTTCATTGCATCTCATTCCTTTGAGTCGATCTCCTCAAATATTGAGGGTGGATGATCCCATCTTGATCACACAATCATCTTCGTGAACTTCATGTCGTATCCAATATATGACGTTTTAGATATCCCGTGGCTAGAGATTCGTAAGTCATAATCAAAACACGACCATCCATCCACAAGATGTCTTTGGTGTCTCAAGTCAAAGGACCACATACACAATCATGACATGAATCAACCTGATTGATAGTTAGGTATAATACCATTTAGGGATTCATACGGATCAATTCAGTGAAGTCTTTCCCCAAAGAGCACCCACTATCTATCCTTAGTGTCTCCACACCGATGGCTATAGGATCTGCCATACTCATCATATGAGATGGACTAGATAGTGCTATTCTTTACGGATAATTCGATGTCCTTCTCGAATATCCCACGAATAGGAATGTCTAGAACATATGTTTAAAGACTAGTGATCACTATATTATGATCTCATCATAATTCACTTAGTCATTGCACATGCTCATGGACTTCATTGCAAACATCACACAAGAATGATAATAAATAAATTTCATTTCAATGAACATCAACAAGATACATGAAAGTGTGATTGGCTTATAGGCCACATAATATACCTGACGCTCCATCGCCGATCGAACGGATGCGACTTAATTGCACCGTTTTGATCAAAGGACGCGTTATCTCAGCCGTTGATCATGATGAACCATTAGATCCGACGGTTACCCCCAATTTCTCTAGAAATTGAATGTTCTTCACGACGGTAAAGACACTCTTAGATTTTCGAGATTAATTAAACTATTTAGACACCATAATTCAAGTGTCAATCGATTTCTTTCCATTCTTGACATGTTTCCGGGTCTGAGGAGTGCTTGAAATCAAAATTGATCGAGGGAGTAAGGAGAAATCACATCTTGAATGCTAATGTTCGTCTTTGAAATCGCGAAATGAAAAGTCCATGCATCCGGCGATTAATTGGATCATTTCGAGCGCGACTTTGGGTTAGATTGCGTGTTTTTATCTTAATCTTTCATCATTTAGTATTAGATTTACATTTTGAATCGTAGATTAAGTTTAATTTCTATTTAATTTTGGTTTAATTCGGTTTTTAATCAATTTCACGATCAAATTTTTCTCTCATTTTCAAACTTCGATTACTCCGCGAATTCTAATCCAAATCATTTGATTTTTTATTCTGTGGATTCAAAATTGAGTTATCTTTATTAATATTATAAAATTCTTAATTTTTCAACTTAATTCGTCATTCGATTTGATCAAATTTCAAAGATATCTCTTAAATTTCCTTAATTCTCTGTGGATTCGACCCTTATTTACCATTATACCCTTCAATTCATGAATTAATCTTTAAATTGGTAAGTTTGGACTTTTTTTGACACGACATCGTGTGTATTGAGCGACCATATGCATTTGTTTCATCACTAGTCCCTTAGCAATTTACTATATAATCTCCCTAGAAAGTCTTTTCTGATAGATATTATGTGGCATATAACCTAATCACACTTTCATGTATCTTGTTTATGTTCATTGAAATGAAATTTATTCATTGTCATTCTTGTGTGATGTTTGCAATGAAGTCTATGAGCATGTGCAATGACTAAGTGAATTATGATGAGATCATAATATAGTGATTACTAGTCTTTAAACATGTGTTCTAATTATTCTGATTTATGGGATATTTGAGAAAGACATCGAATTATCCAGAGATAATAACACTATCCAATCCAACTCATATGATGAGTATAGCTGATCCTTTAGCCATTGGTGTGGAGACACTAAGGATAGAGAGTGGGTGCTCTTTGGAGAAAGAGTTCACTGAATTGATCCGTATGAATTCCTGAATGGTATTATACCTGATTGCTAGTCAAGTTGATTCATGTCATGGTTGTGTATATGGTCCTTTGACTTGAGATACCAAAGACATCTTGTTGATGGATAATCGTGTTTTGATTGTGACTTACGAATCCCTAGCCACGAGATATCTAAAACGTCATATATTGGATACGACATGAAGTCCATGAAGATGATTGTGTGATCAATATGGGATCATCCAACTTCGGTATTTAAGAAGATTGACTCAAGGAAGGAGATGCAATGAAATCCTTGGCCAAGGTAGTAGAAATATCACAGAAAGGAGTTCTCAATATTTTCTACATGCATCAGTACTAACTTGAATGATCGATTAGGGTTTGATAGTTGACCATACCCTAAGTCATTCATGAGTCTAATGTGGATGAAGAATTATACATACATGGTAATCAATTTCTAGAAGGTTTCATAAGTGAGTTCTTATGTACTCCATATCTTCTAGCGTACGTGTAGCTTGGCACCCAACGGCTGGCAACTCAACTTATCAATTGTGTTAAATCAATCCTTGATTAATTAATATATATGTGGATGTGGATAATTAATTAAAGTTGACTAATAAGTTACTATTTGATCTATAGAGTTATTAACTAGTGAGATATATGGACCTAGAGGGTCATACACATAAGGTCTATGGATGTTGGTAGATAAAGACATAATTATGAGTGTTTTAATGAAAAAAACTCATACCAAATGTCTATAAATAGGGGGAGGACGATCACAACTGAAGGTGCCCGATGTAAGGCTTGTGGGAATTCTCTCCTTTCTAGTCTTTCTCTCTTGGTGAAGAGCTTTGAAGAGGAGATCCAACCATCAAGAGACCGTGTGTA
The DNA here is from genome assembly GCA_024174645.1 of Lemna minuta. Classification (NCBI taxonomy): domain Eukaryota; kingdom Viridiplantae; phylum Streptophyta; class Magnoliopsida; order Alismatales; family Araceae; genus Lemna; species Lemna minuta. Next base: position 100,832 of record CM044105.1, read on the forward strand.
TACCGCTAGAGGATAGACACTTGAATAGCTTTAGGAACTGATAACTTGCAATTTCATGCATTAATATGATAAATTTTATGAACTTTTTATTAAAATTCTAATCAGAAATGCATGTTATCATGATTTAAAATGAATAAAATGATAATTCTTATATTTTAGAGAATATTCTTGATTTCTCATAAATTATAATATTTTATGAGTATTTTATGATATTGATTTAACAAGAATAATAATTTTTTGATATTATGAGCATTTTGTTTTCAGGATTTTGTAGAATTTTCAAGAAATTTTAGAAATTAAAATTGAAATGAAAATCTCTCTCTACCTAAGTTCTACCTCTCTCTCCAATATCTCTCTCGCGCGACTTCTCCCTCTCCTCTCTCCGTTTCCTTCTCTCTTTCTCTCTCATTATTTATTTTTTCACATTTCTCTCTCTCTTCCTCCTCTCCTTCTTCCTCCTCTTTGTGGTTTCTTCTTCCCTGACTCTTTCTCTTTCTCTCTCTTGCATAACCTCTCTATCATGCGATTTATCCCTTCTTCTCCTGCTCTATCTCCACTTCTCCTACTCTTCTTCCTTCTTCTCTCTCCCTCTTCCGATTGCTTTCCCTCTCTTCCTCGCTCCCTTTCTTCTCTCTCCCTCCGGATTCCTCTTGTCTTCTCTCCTTCTCCCTTTTTCTCTCGCTCGCGCGCGTGATCTCTCTCGCGGCAGAAATTATTTCTATTGCGAGAGGAGTTCTCCCTCTCTCGGTCTCGCGACGAAAATTATCCCATCACGAGACTGGCTCCTCTCCCTGCGCGTGTGCACGCATAGGAGGGAGGAGGAGGAGGAGGAGGAGGAAATTTCTTCCTCCTCCACTTCTCTCTCTCTTCCGAGTTCTTCCTCTTTCTCTCTCTCTCCCGTAACCTCTCTCTCTTCCGTAATCTGTCTCTCTCCCGTAACCTCTCTCTCTCTTTCTACGTCTTTCACGGTCTTCTCTCTCTCTCACGTTCTCGCCATCTCTTCTTTCTCTCCCTCTTACTTTATTTCTCTCTCTTCCCCTCGCTCTCTCCCTCGCGATGGAAATTTTGTCGCAAGGACAGGTGGGAGGAATGTGAAAGCACTTGATCAGTTACCCAGTTCAAACCGAGAACCGGCTCACAAAGTAGACCAGTTCGCGAAAGTTAAGTGAATTGCGTAACGGCTGTCAGCTCGACCGTGCTACGTGGACCAATCTACAAACATCAACATTAGTGGCGATTGCTCCCAACTTCTCCAACGGTCCTTTCCTCTCATATAATCTCTATAAATACCTCACATTATGTACCAAAAGATTCATCAATAGAAGTTCAAGAATTCAGTTACTATTTCTGAGAGTCTCGTGATCCCTCTTCTCTCTTCTCCTTCTTCCATCTCTTTCTATTCATGTTCTACTTTGCAAGAACAGTGATTCCTCTATTCTTACATGGTATCAAAGCCAAGAGCTACACAACATTGAACAAGAATGACCGAACATATCGAGAAGCTGCCTGTCAACACAACTATTCCACAGCAAATCTCTGTCGATGGTATCAATCCTTCAGGTTTGGCTGTCTCTCTTAAACTGACTAGAGACAATTTTTTGCTATGGTGCACACAAATCTTGCCAGTTCTTGCTGCCTATGAAGTTACATATTATATTGAACAAGATCCTCTAGAAATGTCAAGTCTGGATAAAGATGGACAGACATGTATAAATCCAACTTATAAAACCTGGTTCAAAACAGATAAGGTAGTTCTGGAAATTATTAATTCATCGCTCACAGAATCTACCATGCCTATTGCTATCGGCAAAGAAATTGCGAGGGAAGCCTAGGGACACAATTACTCAAAATTTTGTAGGTAAATTGCAATCAAGAATTATGGAGCTTCAGACAAAATTGCATAATTTACAGAAAAACTCAATGACGGTTGAAACATATGTTAAACCGTTAGAACTCTTGGAGATGAACTCCACGCCAATGGCAGCAACATCGACATGCATGATCTTTCATTCGCATTACTCAGGGGCTTAGATCAGCAATACAATGCATTTTATGCATCCACAAGTCACCTTCTTCATACACTAACATTCGATGATATTGTGGCAAATCTTATTACCTTTGATTCACATCTAGCAAGACAGAATAACGATCATATCACAGGTGAATTCCCTCCATCCGCTCATTTCACTCAAACTAACAATCAAGACCAAAGAAATAATCGAGGAGGGAGAAATAATCGTGGCAGAGGTCGTGGATAGAGAACCGTACCTAGATGCCAGCTCTGTTTTAAACAAGGACACAGAGTGATAAATTGCTATGAAAGATTCAATAAAGATTTCTTGCAACCGAATTACAAAGAAGTTGTTCTTGGACAACAATCCAGAAATATTCAACCGCAGGCTAATCTCACAAACACGGGCTCTTATAAAGGAAACCTCAATCCTGGGATCCTGATAGTGGATCAACCCACCATGTCACAAATGATTCCAACAATATCCAAAATCCAGTCATCTACACCGGACCTGATCAACTCTATGTCGGTAATTGACAAGGTTTGTATATCTCATCTACTGGTTCATCATCATTTCATTCAAACTCTACTCATTTTAAGTTAAATAATATTCTTCATGTTCCGACAATAACAAAAAATTTACTATACATTCATAAATTTACTCGGGATAACAATGTATATGTGGAATTTCATCCTAACTTTTGTATGGTGAAGGATATACAAACTCATCAACCGTTAATGAAAGGGGAGCATAAAGATGGACTTTATCATCTACACTTCCTGCGAAATTACTCATCATATGTAGGAGAAAAAGCATCCCCTAACACGTGGCACCATCGACTTGGGCATCCTCACTTTTGTGTTCTACAGAACATTTTGAATAAATATGGCCTTCCCATTACTCATAAAATGTCACATTTATAATGTGACGCCTGTAGAACTTCAAAATCTCATAAGCTTCCTTTTGCTATTTCTGTTCATAAATCCTCCAAACCTCTGGAACTAATTCACTCTGATGTCTGGGGTCCAGCACCCTTTCTTTCTCATTTTGGTTTTTCTTATTATGTTGTTTTTATAGATGACTTTTCTAAATACACATGGCTTTTTCCTCTACGGAAAAAGAGTGATGTTCTGTCTACCTTTAATGAGTTTAGAAAGAAAGTGGAAAATCAATTCTCAACCAGAATTGTTTCTTTCCAGTTTGACTAGGGTGGAGAATTTCAAGCCTTAACTACCTATTTAAAAGAGCATGGCATTCACCATAGAGTTTCATGTCCATACACATCTGAACAAAATGGGATTGCTGAAAGAAAACACAGACATCTTGTAGAAACTGCATTAGCTTTACACAAAAATGCCTCTTTACCAGAAATTTTTTGGGATGAAGCTATCTCTACTGCTGCTTTCATCATTAATAGAATGACCACACGACTCTTACACAACAAGTAACCATATGAAGTTCTCTTCAATATCTTACTTGATTACAAACTATTATAGACTTTTGGATGTCTCTGCTATCCTCACCTTCGACCTTACTCACTTCATAAATTGAATACACGATCTGAACAATGTATCTTTCTCGGTTATAGCAGCATTCATCTTGGGTATAGATGTTTATCTCTATCATCTAATAAACTCTTTATCTCTCAAGATGTGATCTTCGAGGAATCTATTTTCCCATACTCTCACTCATCTACTTCCTCTGAAAATACATCCACTGGAATTCTAGGATCTCATCCTACAACTCTTCCTATTATTGTGAAGCCTTATGTTCAAGACACTCCCATCAGTGCATCTACCTCAACAACCGAACCTATTTCTCCTTATCAAAATCTACTTACCTCTTCCCATGAGTCCATGAACTCAAAAGAAAATGATCTGAACTTGTCTTTAGCTGACCCAATTTCACCCCATACCACTCCTCCTTTAAAAACCAAATCCATTAGTGAGATCTACTCCAAAACTCAACCGATCACCAATCATCCTTTGCCTGAGTGTTTTATTACTAACACAAACATTCCTTGTGAACCAATATCTTTCTCACAGGCTATGAAAGATGCTCAATGGCTACAGGCAATGAAGACAGAATTCACAGCACTTCAACATAATCAAACATGGAAGTTAGTTCCTCGATCAACATTCATGTATGTTATCAGTTGTAAGTGGGTTTTCAAATTAAAACATAAATCTAATGGATTCATTGAGCGCTACAAAGCTCGGCTAGTAGCCAAAGGTTTCAAACAGGAAGATGGGTTTGACTATGATGAAACATTCAGCCCGGTTATTAAAATTACCACCGTTCGCATACTATTATCTTTACCTATCAGTCAAAAATGGTTCATCCATCAATTAGATGTCTCCAATGCATTTCTACATGGTGAGTTTGCAAGAAACCATCTTCATGGAACAACCACCGGGTTTCATCAATACAGTCTTTCCTCATCATGTATGTCAATTAAATAAATCCTTATATGGTCTTAAACAGGCACCTCGGGCATGGTTTTTAAATTTATCTACATACTTACTCTCTCTTTGGGATTTTCTGCTTCCAAAACTGACACCTCTTTGTTTTTAAAATATCATAATCACATCCCTTACTTCTTTTTGATTTATGTTGATGACATTCTACTTATCAGTCCGGACTCTGCTGGAATTAAAAGGCTCATTAGTTCTCTGAGCTCGACATTCTCTATGAGAGATTTAGGTCATGCTCATTATTTTCTTGGCACTGAATTCATCTCCACACCAACTTGCTATTTTCTTTCTCAGTCCAAGTACCTCTTATCCATCCTTCAAAAAGCACAGATGGATAGGGCTAAACCTACTTCTAATCCATGTCCATTCTCCAAATCAACGGACTCTACTAAATTCAATGATCTCGCTCTTTATCGAAGCATTGTTGGGGCACTTCAGTACCTTACCATTACTAGACCGGATATCTCCTTCTCTGCTAACAAAGCTTGTCAAGTAATGCATTCACCTACACACTCAAATTGGATCAGTGTAAAGCACTTGCTGCGCTATCTTAAAAATTCAATCCCGGACAGCCTTTTTTACTCTCGTAACTTTGATATATCTCTAGAATTATTTAGTGATGCAGATTGGGCCAGCTGTTCTACCGATCAACGCTCCACAAGTGGCCATCTCGTCTATCTTGGTAAAATTCTTATCTCTTGGCGATGTCAAAAACAAAGGACAGTGGCTCAATCCAGCACAGAGGCTGAATACAAAGCGGTGGCCAATGCCACTACGGAATTCATCTGGATCAAATCGCTTCTCCAAGAATTATGCATTCCGCTGCAACGCTCACCTATTCTGTGGTGTGACAACGTTGGTGCGACTTATCTCAGAGCTAATCCTGTTTTTCATGCCCGTACGAAACACATTGAAATAGACTATCATTTCGTCTGAGAACAAGTAAAAATGAGGAATCTTCGCATCGGCTATCTGGCTTCTAAGGATCAGACAGCCGATATTCTCACCAAAGCACTTCCAAAAAATCGTTATCTATTTCTCAAGTCCAAGCTACATCTTCTTCCCACCTTGGACTTGTGGGGGCGTGTGAAAGCACTTGATCAGTCACCCGGTTCAAACCAAGAACCAGCTCACAAAACATCAGCTGCTGGCTCACAAAATAGACCGGTTCGCAGAAGTTAAGTGAATCGCGTAATGGCTGCCAGCTCGACTGCGCTACGTGGACCAATCCGCAAACATCAGCATTAGTGGCGATTGCTCCCGACTTCTCCAACAGTCCTTTCCTCTCGTATAATCTCTATAAATACCTCACATTATGTACCAAAAGATTCATCAATAGAAGTTCAAGAACTTAGTTACTATTCTGAGAGTCTCGTGATCCCTCTTCTCTCTTCTCCTTCTTCCATCTCTTTCTATTCATGTTCTACTTTGCAAGAATAGTGATTCCTCTGTTCTTACAAGGAAAAGCCTCCCTCTCTATGTCTCTCTCTTCCCCTCGCTCTCTATCTCGCGACGGAGAGTCCATCACGAGGAGAGGCGGGAGGAAAAGTCTCCCTCTTTTTCTCTCTCCTTTCTCTTTTTTTTCTTTTTTTCAGAAAATATTCCTCTCTCTTTCCCCTCTTGAGATGAACGGGAAATTAGAAGGGATGAAAAGGAGAAATGGAGAAGGGGGAAAGGAGAGGACTGAAAATGTAACTCGAAAGAGCGAGAAAGAGTACCGAGAAGAGAGAGAACTCGTGAAAGAAGGTGATGGAGGATGAAATCGGGGAGTTCATTGAGGGAGAGGAACAAGTGTGAGAAGAGCGAATGGAAACCACAGAGCGAAGGAGGGGACCAGAAGTAGCCAATGAGGGAGAGTGAGAGGGAGGCGACGCGAACTAGAGGGTCAAGAGGAGATTCCAAGAGAAAGAAGGTGAGATCGTGAGAGATGGAGATAGAGAGAGCGATAGAGAAAGAGAGAGAGAGAAATAAGATAAACGCTGGAGAGAGGTACAGAGGTCGTGAGGAAGAGGAGGAGACAACTTTGGAAAAATAGAAGAAGGGGATCGAAAAAGGCGAGGAAGAGAGAGGGATTGAGAGAGATCATGCCAGGGAGAGAGGAAGAGAAAATGAGGTGGGAGAGAGAATGCAAGGCGCGAGCTAGATAGGGAGAGAGAGAGAGCACAGAGAGAGCACCGGCAGAAGAGAGGGGAGTCGGGAAATTGAAATAGAAAGAGGAAAGAGCAGACTGTTGTCAATTTGAGGGAGATAGAGAAAAAGGGAGAAGAGAATCAAGGGAAATAGCGGAAGTGTGAGAGCGAGAGAATGAGGGAGTGGACGAAAAAGAAAAAAATCGGAAAGGAGTTTGGGAGAGAGAGCGTGAGATCAAGATATAGAGTAGGAGAGCAAAACAAATGATGTTGAAGACGGAACGAGAGTGGGTGAGAGATGCATCGGAAGATAATAACGAAAAGAGAGGGCTAGAGAGAACTTGAAACATCGAGAAAAAGGTGGAGGGTGGAAGAGAGCAAGGGGTAGCAAAAGAGACAGATAGAAAGAGAGAAGACAGATTGAATGAGAGAGAGACAATGTGAAATCTGAGGGAGCGATAAGAGAGAGAGAGAGGGCAGGGTTGGAAGAAGCAAAGGAAGGAATGCTAGGAAGAGGGTGGATGAGAGAGAGGACGCCAAAGAACTCGCAAGTTATAGAGGCAGAGAGAGGGAGCAAACACTAGGAGAATAGAAAAGAGATGAGCGAAGAATAGATATTTTTAGGAGAATAGAAAAGAGCTGAGAGAAGAGGGTGGATGAGAGAGAGGACGCTAGAGAACTCGTGAGTTATGGAGGCAGAGAGAGGGAGCAAACGCTAGGAGAATAGAAAAGGAGATGAGAGAAGAATAGAAAAGACAAAGAACGTGGTTTAGAGGGAGATAGGGAGCACCAGAAGGGGAAAGAGGAAGAACGAATAGATAAATTGAACAAGAAGGTAAACAGGAGAGAGAGCAGTAGAGTCTAGAAGAGAGAGTTGGATTAAGAGAGAAGGCAAGATGAATCGAAAGATCCGGAAAGAGGTGATTCCAGAAGAATGCAAAAGAAAGAGAGGGTGAGAGAGAAATCCGTGACGCTGAAGGGACTTACCAAGAAGTTGGGGAGGAGGTAGACAGAGATCGCAAGAGAAGTAGTGAGGAAGAAAATGAGAGAGAACTCAAAGTAAACTGCATTAACCTCTTTCAGAATCAGTCGGGAGAGGAGTTACAGCAGGAGAGATTCTAAACCTAGAAGAGAGAAAGATCAGTAAAATAAAAGAGAAGAAAGAGGACAAGAAGAAGACGAAGAAGGTCAAGAGGCATCCGAAAAAGGAGGGGCCTCAAAAAGAGAGCTTTTCCCATTTTAAGTCCCCCATGTCTCCTCCTTGCTGGGCTCAATTTTTTTGACTGGGCTCACTTTTTTTGACTGGGCTTGCAATTGCTTGTCTTGGACAGCCCATTATGCCCTTTAAACTCTTTCATTTTGGAGGATCTTTCTATCCTTCGTCTTGTATACTTCTTGAAAATGAAAGTCATGTAAAATAAATTCCTCTCGATGTACTAATATTCTACAAACGTCAAGTGATGAGATATTAGGGGAGATGGTGTATTCAAGAGTTTAAAAGGCTTAACTAAGAGCAATCCATGAGTTGTTATAACCACATTTTGTGTTCTTATCACACCTCTTCTGAATGGTTTCGTTGCGTTGTGGTGGTTATTCTCCGCCACCGTCTCAATGAGTTCCATGGCTTCATTGATGGAGAATTACTTTCAAAAACATGAACACAAGGGTTCTAAGTGAACCTATCCTCCTCCTCCTCCATATCCATCAACTTGAGAAATTATCCATTTATTAAATGGATGAAGAAGACCTCTCTAAATAATTGAAAGAGAGTGTAGATTCTAAGGGAATTACCTTCCCTCCTTCCTCTATTTTACACTGATCTAATGATTGACTTGGTCAAAAGAAATTAGCCTTAACCTTAGATAATTAGAATTCTTTGAATGGGCCAAGTCAACCACCATCTTACCTTGATATAGGTTTCCCTATTTTCCAAAACTTATCCACTATCATAGGAAACCTTGTATAGTTATAAGTAATGATCTCAAGAAACATCAATAGGAACACCTTTGATTTCCAACTTCTTATCTTTTTGAATACCACATCTAGTTAGAATTTTAGGAGAGATCTAATAGAAGAAACTATATCTTATTTTACCCAAGAACAAAGAGGAATTCCTACAAGGCAGCATGATATCTACCATGACGGTTCTCACTTATCAACATTTTCCATGATTTCTATCAATGAGCTTCACGTGTCAGCAAGCTTCATGACTGTGGATTATCAAGACAGTGGTATATTCAAGCCAACAATGAGGTTCTTCTCGAAGCAAACTTCCATAGAATTATAAGCGCCTACCTATCTTACACTACAGATCTTGACCGAGTCTGACCGGCAAGACCATCACTCTTGAATGAGTCCGACAACACATCACGTCAAGATAAAAGCATGCATATTTATACCCACAATCAAAGTGAAGACCTATTCACTCCTGCTCTCTCTCTTTCATCAAAGTTAGCGTCGAAAATGGATGCCAAGATCGGAAACTTCTTCGAGCCAGTGAGCAATATCTTCTCCAGTGGGAATGTCACCCCGTGGTGCGACCAAGATATCATCACCGCTTGTGAAACGGAACCTGATGAAAATGATAGACTAGCGAAACTTCAACAAAAGCTTGTTGAGATTATCTCAAGCTCTTGTACACTCCCAACAACCTGAAGATGTTCAAAGAGTATTGGCATACTTGAAGCTTCTCTGGAAAATACCAACAGCATAGCACAGAAGTGAGAAGGTTCTTATCTTCTAGCAGTTAAACACTTCTGAAATGGAGATTATTCAAAAAACCACACAACAAGCTCGACAGTCAACTTCTTTGAAATCGAAGAATATCTACCTTTGTTTCGAAGGCTTAACCTGCTAAGAAGGTGATGACGAGACTACAGAATGTATCGCAACACGACTGTGCATGATGAGTACGTGCGGGAGTTTCTAAACCATCTATCACGTACACAAAGTGTCTCCGACACCTAACAAATATGAAGGTTCGACCGAAGACTCTTACAGCTTCCAATGCCTGATCATGCAACTAAGGAGTCCGAATATCAATACCGTTGACCGATCAACTTCAACCGGGTTCACCGGCAAGAGACATTTCAGTTACGTCCAAATCGAAGAAAGACTTCAACATCACGACACTGAATAAATATAAGACAAAATGGAATTTCGCAGCGTCGGAATAGCTGTCAATTCGTGAAACAACTTCCGCAAAACATTCTCTCTCCGTCAAACACTAACTTCACGGAGCTTGCGCAAAGAAGAGAAAACTGAACTTCCGTATCTTCCTTGCCAACATGGAATGTAAAATGATCCGTCATCACGGAGAGATCCCATGACTTCCCCGGTGTGTAACTACCGATTCGACACCATTCTTCACGTCTATTCGGGTTTCTCTCTCATTCTTCTCTTCTATAAAACGACGATTGTAACCGAGATAACGACGGTTGTTTTTATGAAATACTAGTTATGTTTGGTTGCTTACCCCGTGTTCGTGTTCATCTCCGTATCTCTGTCAACCCATTCCCCGCATCTTCTTGATCACCGAGCTCTATCTTCCCCCGCTTTTCTCCCTCCCATTCTCTCGATTTCAATCCCCGTCGTCAGAAATTCGCTGAGGATAACCAATATCGTTTGGAGAAATCAGGAGCGTTGCTTCTTGCCAATCAGGTGATCATCCTCACCCCGTTACCGTGATTGAAGTTCGCCTCCGATTATCTTAAGTCCAACATTTTCACTCCTTTATTATCCTCCCAGCATTAGTCTCTTCCGCTCTTCTTTTCACTTTCCCTCATCCGCTACCCAATATTATATAATATAATATCCTTACCGATATTCTTCTTATCTAATCTCTACTTTCGTCTCTCTTGCTCTTCTTACTTTCTTTCCCTAATATCTATATTATAATATAATTTATGACCTTCTTTCCACTCCCTTCTTTTACTAACCCGATCCTTCTCATTATCCATTCATTAAATAATATTAGTAATCCATCATAGTGATATCCTTCATAGATCCTTCATCACTTGTAGGATTATTTCTATTTTATATCATTATCTTCATTCATATCATTATATTTTGAAATATCCTACATCATATTTGGTATCAGAGCTCAGTTTGATTTGATATCATTTAAGTGTGAATCATTATCATGTCATCATTGATATTTATTTATTATGAATACTAGATCGAAATCCATTGCTTCTAACACTACTACTGATATGAATGCTTATAGAAATACCCCGTATATCCCTGATGAACCCACCCAAGAGGAACCCATGCCTTCTCGGGCAAGAGAGCTTTTAGAGAGTATGCAAGCCCTTATTGATGAAGTTGATCAGCATGAAAAAAAAAGATGAGAAACTAGAATCTCTAGAGGAACCAATGCCTTCTTGGGCAGGAGAACTTTTAGAGAGTTTGGAAGCCTTACTATTAGTATGCAATCCAATAATATGAAAATAGATTATCTAGACATGAGGCTTCAGAAGTTAGCATCTCCAAAGATGGCCAACTCTTGGGAAGATAACTCTCCTCAAATAGAGATTCCAAAAGAGCCTATTAATGATCATCTTGATTCCTCTAATGTTGTGCCTTCTAATGATTGTTATCCAAATGATAGGATTGATTATCAGTATAATGAAGTAAGAGTGGACATCCCTATGTTTAAGGAAGTAAATGATCCAAAAGAATACCTCAATGAGGATATGATTAGTAGCCTTCCAAAGACCACCCAATCCACAAATCTTACCCATAGAGCAAATAGTACCATTATGTGTTTTAATTGCCGACAAGTAGTGCATATTAAAACCAATTGCTCAAAATTGATCAAAGTTATGGATGATTCCAACCCTTTACCTACTAATGATAGCAAGGAATTTAAATTAGAAGATGAAATTCATGAATTAGATAAGACAATATCCATTAAGCTTGATCATATCATTCATGACATTGTTTTAAAACAATTTGCATCATCATATGAACGATTTAAAACCTTTATTGCTTTTCCTAGAAGATATAAAATTCTTAAACCAAGTGATTTAGTAGATACTAAAATTCACCCTCCTAAACTTCTTAAATTCTCTTTTACATTTCAACTCAAAAACTATCTACCTTTTAAACTTCTCTTAAAACTAATTATAATACACATATTTGGTATCTTATTTATTGGGGCATATCTACTTCACTTACTACTTTGGATGTAGTAGAATTTCATGATCATAATGATACTCACAAGAGTGGATCATATTGAAAGTTTTTCATCTCCCCATCCTCTTGAAAGTGAATTCCTTCCAAATTCTTTCCTTTCTCCTACTCTTGTGCCTAATGTTGGACTTATAGATACGATCATTGATCATTGAACTATTATCACCGATTCTAAAGAGGATGATTACTTATTTTTATTACAATAGAAAGACAATACAATAAGTGATGCTTCTTGGATTACTTCTCATGATCCACTACATTATACCCCTCGTTTGCATTCTGACTTTTCTTATATATGAAAGACACTTCCTCGGAGATGAAGTCCTCCAACCCCAGGGGAATGATGGAGAATTATTTCAAAACATGAACACAAGGGTTCTAAGTGAACCTATCCTCCTCCTCCTCCTCCTCCATATCCATCAACTTGAGAAATTATCCATTTATTAAATAATATTAGTAATCCATCACAGTGATATCCTTCATAGATCCTTCATCACTTGTATGATTATTTCTATTTTATATCATTATCTTCATTCATATCATTATATTTAGAAATATCCTACATCATTCATCTTCATATTTGCTCGTGAAGGTGCCCCCGCTTGCTGCATATAAAAGATATCTATCTCACGGGCCTAACCCATCATAAAATATTTGCTTTAGTTCATAGTTAGACACTCCATGGTAGGGACACTCCTTTGTGAGGTCTCTAAGTTGCTCCCAGGCTTCGTGAAAGGTTTCACTCGTGCCTTGGATAAACTCGCGGGTGGCTTTTCAAAAGGAGGTGGTTTTCCCTACAGAATAATATTTTCTCAAAAATTCTTCCTCCATCTCGGTCCAAGTAGTGAATTCTTTTCTTAATTTTAAGAACCAATCCTTGGCTTGCTCTCTAAGTGTATCAGGAAAGAGTTTCATCTTCATTATGTCAGCGGGGACATTCTATATATGATTGGTTTTACATACTTGGCTAAGTTCATCTTCGTGTCTATACGAGTCCTCGGAAGGTTTACTGTGGAAGATATAAAGCACGCTCATAACATGTGAGTCCATTCTAAAATTTGCCCCTCTATTTAGGGGTGCATGAATCCGGGTGACAGGTCTTCGGAGGACGGGTCTAGCGTAATCACTAAGGCGTTTCCTTACATTTCCCTTGTCGTTTCGTGCCATTTATACTGGTTCGATTAGTTCTACTGTGGAAGATGTCTCGGTAGTTGACGAAGCGTTTTGTGCGGTCGTTAAAACACACAAACGTCGTTCAAACAAAATTTATAAATCCGAACTCACAAATATAATGATAAAAAATCAAGTAAAGCGTAAGTATCGGATCGATCCACAAAGAACAAGGTTGACTTTAATTGCAGAGCTGACTTGGTCATACTTAGGTTTAAAAGAGGTTTTAAAGAATTAAAAATAAGATTTTATGAATAGAATTGATATAAATATACTATATAAGAAATTTTAAGATTTAAGATTTAAGATCTTCGATTTGACAAAGAAAAATCAAAAGTCAAAGTCAAAGCATTGACTTTGACCAACAGTCGGAGTTCTATAAAATCAGAGAACTAAAAGATGTCAGAAGATTATGAAAATTATATATTTCCAAACTAGAGAGAAAATGAAATTTATTGATATATAATTCATGATTTCTCGATAAGAAATGGATTTACTAAGAATTATTGAAAATCAAATATTAAAAAATTCCTAAAATAAACACTTCAGAGAACATCTTCAAATTGACTCGTCAAATGATATCTAAATCTTGAAACTTATATATCAATAGAAAGCTAAGAACCAAAGGATTCTAAGGAGATCAAAATGATCAAATTCTGATTTATATTTTGAAAGTAATTGACCCCAAAAGTCAACGTGCAAATTCGGATTGAAAATGAACAGTGCTCAGTCAAACGTTAAATTGAGGGGTTAAATGATCTAGGAAATTGACGAATTTGCTATCCACGGAAAGCTGATGCAATAAGAAATCTAATGAAGTCAAAATCAGGTGATTTAGAATTACAATCAAATAGATATTCTTTTTTTCAAAATCAACAAAATTTTAGACTCAAATTGTGCAAAATTGAAGAACACTAAGAACAAAAATGCAAAATTAAAGATCTAAACCTAATTAAAACTCAAATTACTACCTGATAATTGATTTAATCTCAGTACTAACCTAATTGCTGCAAGAATGGGGCTTCAATTCACTTGGAATGACGTGAATTTGGCTTGATTTCTTCCTCGCGGACGTTCGGCGTTCAAGGGGAAAATCCGATGAAATCCGATGGAATTCGTGATCAATCTTGCTCCGATTAGTTGAAATCGAGTCTAAACACGGGGGGATCACAAAGAAATCAAGATCTTTCTTTCAAATCTCTTAATTCCTTCACTATTCAATCAGGAGTTAAGAAATAAGAAGGAAGACATCGATTTCTAAAGGGGATTTTCGCCCGAAAAATTCGGGCCGTTTGATCCCGGAATAGGTGCTGATTGGTGGCCACAATTGCAGGATGATTGTGGGCCACTAATGTGCGGTGCTCGTGTGCCACAATCTTCCATGAATGAGCCACTATCGTGGTTCAATCGAGCCACGATCATAGTGCGATCGAGCCGCGATCGCGTGGAACTCTTCCGCGAATCACTCCAGTTGTCCGATCTGATCATCGCGTCGAGATGCATCCAGAGGTGTCCACGTGTCTTCCTGTTGATGTGTTGAAGTCATGGTGCATCACGATCGTCCGATGAAACTCGTGATCATCTCCGATGAAGATCGCGTGGTTCGAAGTGCATTTCCACACTCGCGTGTGGATGAAGATCAGACGCTTCCAAAGCGTCCACGTGTTACCCGGTAAGTCTCTGTTATTGATGGTGAATCCCGATCGTTCATGAAGATTGATGCCTCCTCGCCACGCCACGTGTCGCCCATCTAAAGCTCACTTCTGATTTTTTACCACACATGCCTTGATGAAGATCGCGTGGACTCGGGCTCCACGTGATCGACGCTTAGCGATCGGATATGACGCCAGTGATGCCGCCACATCGCCTACAAGAGATGAATTCTGCGGGAACATAGTCCCACACGGAATAAAAACACGGAGATTGTGAGCTTATAAGGTGGGGCGATTTAACGCTATTGTGTTACCGCCCCAATCCTATAACCAGAGCCCACTAACCCGTGGGCCCTCCAACTGCCAGCCCTCCTTGCCACGTGCTGCCCCTCACGGGCGTCCGCGTGGACCCACGTGGCCTCCTGCCACGTGTTCGCGCCACATGCGCCTCGCATGGGCCATGTGCGGTCCTGCCACGTGGCCTAAGTGCCACATTGCATCCCTGCTCTGGTCCCGCGTGCCACATCAGCTCAGAGCACCACGTCAGCTCTGCTCGCCAGGTCAGCGTTCGTGCCACGTCAGCTCCAGGGGGTCTGTGGAATAAAAAACCCTTTTTTGCGCGATTTTAATTAAGAAAAATCCTTGAAATTTTCAATAAAAATCAAATTAAAAATCCAAAATAAGGGTAGAAACTTTAGAAATTCATAATTTTAAATATACAACTCCTTTTTAATCCAAATTTTCTCCATTGAATCTCAATTTCTTTTCTTTTTAATATTGTTCCATAAAAAATATAATTTAAAAGAAGAATATAAGATGAAGGAAAAATAACCTAAAGGCATTCATTAAGATCTCTCTCTTTCAATCATCTAATAATTTCCTTCTTATAATTAACCTTTAAAAGTCATTTACCAAAGTCAAAATAAATCGGGGAAAGAACTTAATTCCTATTAATTTAACCTTGCAAAAAGATTAATCAATAATCAAACATATAATTATCCCTAATTTATGCATAATATGAACTTTAGTGTAATGACATACCAATGCAGAAAATTCCTAAAAATTAGGATAAGATGCATCATATTCACATAAAATAAGCATGAATATGAGTTAATTAGGATAAGAAATTAAGTTAAAAATGCAAAAAATAAAATCATGAAAAGTCGAAATTGAAATTGCACTTGACTCAAATTACAATTCTAAAGGGAAATCTAAAGCTATAAGAGGAAGATTAGGATCAAACACGATCCCTAACCCAAGGTTGCGCTCGAATTGATTCAATTCTTCACGGAGTCAAGGCTTTTCATTCCCGACTTCGAAAACACGATCGTTGATGTTCAAGAGCCGATTTCTTCCTATTCTATCAACAAAATCTCACTTTAAGAAACTCCGTAGACGCAGAAAATGAGTTTAGAAGCGATTGGAAGCAATGGATTGAATTCACACGAAATCGTGTAAAAAAAATACCAAACTCACAAATTTTATCAAATAATCACGAATTAAGGAGTATAGTAGTGAATTAAGGTAATTTTGAATCATCTTTTGAAATTTGGTCAACTCGGACAATGAAATGTGGATAGACATTAAGGATTTTGATATTTTTAGAAAGAAGACTTGAAGAAGAATCCATGGAATAAAAAAATACTAAATTTGGATCAAGATTTGCAGAGAAATCATCGAATGAACAAGAGAGAAATTTCTGAAAAATAAAATGGCAAAAAACCAAATTTAAAATTGAAATTGACTTAAATTACGATTCGAAATTGAAGTCTAAAACTATACAAAGGAAGACTAGGATGAAACACGATCTTTAACCCAAGATTGCACTCGAATTAATCCAATTAGTTGCCGGATCCAAGGCTTTTCATTCCCGTGTTTGAAAAACGATCGTTGATGATGAAGAGCCAATTTCTTTCTATTCTCTCAACTAAATCTCACTTTCAAGCACTCTGTGGATAAGGAAATAAGTCTAGAAGTAATTGGAGCAAAAGATTCAAGGGATTCAGTGTCTAAATAGTTTGATTACTTGAATTGCCCTGGAATGCTTTATAATGTCGAAGAACACCTCTTTTTATAGAATGAACTGGGCATAACCGTCCGATGGAGCATTTAATCTTTGATCAACAGCTCTGATGAAACACACGATTGCAAATCATTACGATGAAGTCGTGGCCGTTAGACCTCCAATAGGCTATCGAGATGATTGCACGTTGCGCGCGTTATAAGTAACGCATTGAACCGCCGCCTTTTTGATCTCGATCGTACGCTCCATATGCGTTTCGTCAGTTTTTATCTCAGCCGTTATTACTTCTCAAATCAACAGCTGAGATTAAATCAATTTAAAATGATTCACCGGCGAATGAAATTGTGCCACGTACCCCTGCCTTTAAGTGATGATCAACAGTTATGATTAAACGCACGATCGGATGCTCCAAATTTTTGCCACGTCACCTACGCACATATAAAATCAATTTTAATTTAAATAAATCGATTTTAAATTCATGAAAATTCATAAAAATCTCAAAAAATTCATTTAAAAAGCATTAAAAATTCATAAAAATTCAAAGAAATTCAGAAAAAATGTGAAAAAAATCCCTAAAAATTAGAAAATTCATAACTTTCAAAATATAACTCCAAAGTAATCTAAATTTATTTCATTGGATCAGAAATTAAATTATCTATCATTTAGTTTAATTTAATAAATAACAAGAGAATAAATTTCTATTAAAAATATACACTCATTTCTTTAATATTTTAAAACTTTGAAACTAAATGAGTGTATATAAAATGACTTCTCTTATTATTTAACCTTAAAAAGTAATTATAATCTCAAGTAAAGATGAGTTATAAAATTATTATCCTTAATTCATCATAGTTAACCCTAAATTAATGCATTTTCATATTATCATAACTTTTCCATAGAATGCCAGATAAACACTAAAAAATATGACAACATGCATTAGAATGGAATGATTTATGCCTTAATTTGCATTAATAATAATGTATTCTCATGTTTAATTAGCATGTCATCAGCAAGAAATGTGAGAATTCTACCACAATTTATTTCATATTAATTCTCATCATCATTTGTAATGAATAGGATGCAATTTTGAATAAATGTTTTCAATAAATCTCTGTTCTTTCCCTCTCATGGTCTCAACATATTTGTTCAAGTTGATTTGGTCACATCAATCTCTCTACTTCGAGGAGAGTTTTCTCCTTTCTTTCTATTCTCCTTGCATGTTTAGTTTTGTTTCGTTCTCTTCTCTATTTTTGGCAAGCTTCAAGAATAGGAGACTTGGTTCATGAATCTTCCAAAAACCAAGAATCTTCAATAAGATGTGTTTAGTTGTCACATTACACTTCGCACTCAAAGTCCTATTCTCCATAATTGACAATTGCAATCTTTTCTATAAAGGAAAAAGACAAAATAGTTGTTACCAAAATCTTGTTATGTGAGAAGGAAACAAAATGTAATTTTCACCTCATTATGAAATCAACATAACAAAGAAAATATTATTTTCTGAGGATTTTTTAGGGATATTTTGTCTTTCTTTCAATCTAGAAAGCAAGACTATGGTGTTCTCAGATACATCTATAACTTTTTAAAATGAATCATGAAGACAAAATTCATGATTACTTTCCACCAAAACAAGACCCATCCAAATTTATGAGAAATTAAATAGGCATGCTCAATTACTCCTGCCCAAAAATTTAGAAAAAATACATGAATCTCAATCTGGAAGACCAGCAGTATTCATCACTCTTCACCATTGCTCTCGCTGTCTGCCCTCAGGATGCACCGGAAGGAGAATTTTATCTTTCTTCCCAGACCAATTATTAGAATCAGCATCACCACCAATGCCGCCATCATCATCATCATCATCACCATCAGTCCATAAATCTCGCGGGTCAGCTTCCTCATCGTCATCATCCTCATTGTCATCAATATCAGACCCAGACCAGTCACCCTCAAGATCTTCCCTGGAGCGCCTGCCAGCAGTGGCTTTCACATCATCACCATAATCATCATCCTCATCATCACCATCATTAGAATCACCATCATCATCATCATCATCATAACTGTCATAATCCCTGGCATGCCTCCTGGGAAACCTGGGAATGGCAAGAAGCGCCCGCATCTTTTCTTTAAGAATAGTCAGCCTATCCTTGTCTATCAGTTGTGAGTCTCGATAAGCTTCTCTGAGGAAGACAGAATCCCTGTCACCCTTCAGCGACACATAAAACATGTCCGGATGCCTGATGATCATCCCTCTGAGCTGCTGTGAGAACCGGAATTCCTCCCTGAAGTGAGTGAGATGATCCACAAGTGTCTTCTTCTCTGTTGTTAGACTCAGTATCTCATGCACAACCCCGCATGCATGCTTCTCCTTCTCAGGTGTACCAGGCTGCAGCTCTGAGAAGTCTGAGTACGGCGATATGTACGGCATTTCCCGGAACTGCGAGATCCTCCTCATCTCCCCCTTCGAGAGATTTAGACCCCTTGGGAGCTTTACTCGCTTGAACTTGAGTGGGCGGTCAATGATCAGATCCCTCTCCTCCACCTCCTTGAGACTCATCTCCTCTGCAGATGCTTCTGCGGCTGAGACTGCCAATTCAGGATCCCAGCTTGTCAGCTCCAATGCAGGGCCACGATCTGTCCTCGCCACCTTAAAGTACTGAGGGTACCGCTCGCAGATTGTCGACCGGAACTCTGGAGGGAGACCGAGGTCAGCCCCCAGATGGGCGATCTTCTCCAGCAGAATTCTCTTGTGCAGCGACATCATCAGTAGTTTCCTCAGCTTGATCACAAGCATGTCTTCCGCCTCATTCCGCATCCTCAACTCTTCTAAGTATATTCTCTCGGCCTCAGGGGTAAGCTTGAATTTGAGAGAGAAGACGCCCTCTTCCATAATCTCGAAGACACCAGGGAAGCGCTTGAGGAGGGCAATGAAGCGGCGCTTTCGGGTGAGGCCCAGCTCCTTCCTGTACCTGCCCAGGTCCCTGAGATTCATAATTCTGTCTGGCTGGCTCACCAGGATCTTCCTGATTTTCAAGACCAGCTTCAGCTTCTTGTCGCGCTGGATAACGTTGTCGAAGGGGAGCTCCTTCCGGCGCTTGACAACAGCCATCACCTCCGGACAACGAGGATGCCGCCGAGGTCTGAACGAAACAAGATCATCGAGCCCGGAAAAGGGCAGAGTCTCCCCGAGAAAAAAAGACTTTTTCCGGAGGAGACAGGATAGAGACGACCTTGCCGACGACAACGAAGAAGAAGAAGGAAAAGGGGACGCTTGAGCGACCAAGGGGCGAGGCGGGTTAGGGAAGAAAAAAAGCATCATCTCGGACACCGTGGAGAGGAAAAGGACACGCCTCACCGCGACAGAAGAAGGGTCGTCGCCATTTCCGGAGCTGGGAGCGAGGGCAGGGAAATCGTAAGCAGGAAAGAAGGGGGGGAGCGGGAGACGGCTTAAACCCTTACCCACCAGGCCAAGCGACCGCTTTCCCCTCCTCAAGTCTCCTTCCCTATTCAAGGAAAAAATCTAATAGAAATCGACTCTACTAGACTGGCCGGTTAGTAAAGTTTAAAAGCGACGGCTCCGTGCCGACACGGAATTTTTTTTCATTTAAAATCAGCTATTTGAAAACTCGCACAACGTTTTCTTGGGCTAGGATTAAAATCATTCATAAAACTCTCAGTCAAGATACTACAAACGAAAAAATTGGAATTTTTGCGTAATAATACTCCAATAAATTTTGTGTTGACTATTTCAATTAGGTTTTGGAGTTCCTAATTGTTGCGTAGATTTCAGTTGTTATACTAATCAAGGCAAGGCAAAGTCATAACCTTCCTCTATTCTTTGAGTGTTATTTGTAGAAGTTATATCTTTGAGTCTTGCATATATAAGACAATGGAGGGCTAAAAACTATATGAATCCCTTGATGGACTCTAAAGTGTCAGTCTAACGAGGATCCTCGTTCTCGTTCTCTCTCTCTCTCTCTTCATTATCCCAACCCTATCGCCAAAATTATCCTGGTACTAGAGCCTTGGTTTACAACTATTGACATTAGAAGACATTCAAAGAAGGGCTAGAAAAAGTGAGTGAATGCACATATGATGGGGGAAAATGAGGGTCTATCTCTAAGAGAGAGAGAGAGAGAGAGAGCCCAAATATAAGGAATCACTATGCTCACCTAAGTAGTCCCAATAAGGGTACAAAAACAAGGTCCAATAAACAAAATACAAGAAATAAATATTAGCTCAAACAGACTCATATAATTAAAAACATTATATGAGGATTTTAGAAATCAAATATACAATGTTTCTCTCCTTTCCTTTTGAGCCTCTTATTTCTCCGAAATAGGAGACACCAGTGCTAAAACCTTTTATCTAGATATCTTCCAAATTGTTGGGGTCATACCTTCAGATGTTGTTCCATTGGTATAAAACTAGGTGGTTCCATAGTTTGAGAAATCTGCTAATCCCAAGTACTCCATATATATCAATCATGCCTTGCCACAAAATAAATTGTTCTGCTTGGGAGACTCTGGTGAATATATCCGCTAGTTGGTCTAAACGAGAAGTAGACATCGTAGATATTAGGCCTTATATGACTTTATCTAAAATAAATTACTATGAGTATGGGCCCAAAATGGTAATTCTATAATTATCTTCTTCTCTCACATAAGGTTTCCCCACTACAGAAGAAGGGCAGCCTCACTCTCTTTCCAACTCAATCAAATATACTGTCTCTTTTTTCCAGGTGGTGTCAGAGCAAGTTTAGCATTTGCTCATGGCGACATCTTTCCCTCTGAATTTGACAATTGCTCCTTTTATATTTGCTCCACAATTTGCGCTAGTTGCACCTTCTACAATGAATACATTCATCCATCATCTTTGAATCTGTGCTCTATCTTTGACCAGACCAACTATGTTACTTGTTCTGGCACCTTTCAACGATTTTTACAAATACATGGTCATCTCTCCTTACATAAGATCTTCTTCCATTCAAAGATCCAAGCCATTGATGATATGATTTTGTGTAGTTATTGAAAACACACTTTCTTGTGTAAAAACAATTTCCAAGCTCACCAATTTCAATATTTAATCATGAATTAGTTAATATAATGGTAAATAAGGGTCAAATCCACATAGAATTAGGGAATTTTTTTATATATATTCAAAATTCGATCAAATTTCATGATGAATTAAGATGATAAATTATGGAAATTAGAATTTTTAGAAAGAAGACTCCAAGACGAATCCACAGAATCAAAAATCACTCGATTTGGATTAGTATTTCTCACTCAACACGGAATAATTAATATATATTCAAAAATAAAAATTCAAGGAGCAAAAATGAAGAGAGAAAATTCAATCACGAAGAGAAGAATTTGACTAAAATTCATAAAGTGAAACTAATCTATGGATCAAAATGAAAAATGTATTGTCATATGACAAAAGATTAGGAAGAAAACATATAATGTAACCCAAAATTGCACTCGAAATGATCCAATTAAGTCCCAGATCAAGGCTTTTCATTCCACTCTTTGAAAAAATTTGGAGTTCAAGCTATAAATTCCTCCTCTCTCGACAAAGTCTAGATTTCAAACACTCCTCAGACGCAGAAATGAGTCTAGAAGAGGAAGAAAATAAGAGATTCAAAGATTGAGATGTCCAAAGGTTTGATTGATCGAAACATCCAAGAATACATTTTCCATCAAAGAGAGGATATGAATACGCAAAATTTGGGCGTGGCCGTTAGATTTGACAATTGGTCTTTGATCAACGGCTTAGATGAAACACTACGATGCAAATTGCCATCATTATGTCTCGTCCATCTGATTGAAGATTTATAACATGCATATGTAACTTAAATTATTATCTTATTTAACTGATATTCATGCTTATTTTATGTGATTATGATGCATGTTATCATAGTTTTTATGAATTTTCTCCATTGGTATGCCATTTTACTAAAGTCCATGTTTATGCATTATTTAGGGTTAATTATGTGGTTTCTGGATGTTTAATCTTTTTCAAGGTTAAATAAATAGAAATTAATTACTTTTCTTGAATTACTTTGACTTTTAGTAGATGATTAGAAGAATTAATTTCAAGAAGAGAATGTTGGGGTGATATAAAATAGACTTCTTAAGAGATTATCTAAGTTTATTATGAATTCATCTTATATTCTTCTTTTAATTTATATTTTAGATCGCATGATATTAAAAACGAATATATTTTTGAGCCAATGGAGAAAATTTGAGTAAAAAAGGAGTTATATTTGTGAAGATATTAATTTCTGAACTTTCTGGATTTTTCTGGAATTTATTTCAATTTTTTTCTGATTTTAATTCCTTGAAAAAGGGAAAAAAGTGGTTAATTATCGTGTGTGACTCGCGGAGCTGACGTGGCAAGGCCACATGAGGCCACGTGGATGCCTGTGTGGCACCAACGTGGTGCCTATGTGGCGCGAGGAGGGTCTTCAAGCTGGCAAGTGATGGGCCTACAGGTTAGTGGGCCCAGGTAAGATAATTGCGGGCATAGTAGGCCCATACAAGGGACGTATCCCTTAAAGAGACCTCCACCTTATATACGCGCTATTTCCCTCTATTTCTTTCCGTGTGGGACTAACCTATTTCTAAGTTTTGCAGGACATGTGGCGAAGCGTGGCGCGTCAAATCGATCACATCAAGATAGGAGCGTTAATTAGGTGGATTCCTGTCCACCCAATCATCATCAAAACACGTGCGTAAATTGCACGATAAGTAGTATCCTACGGTTGTGATATAATTGTGCTTTTGGCGATCGTGGGGCGACACATTGACGCATCAGGATTTTTTGATCAGGATCAGACGGCGCGACATTGATCATGCGATCGTGGGATCGTGGGATCGTGGCCCAGGTTAATCGCGCGATTGTGGCCGTCTATTCGTCTTCACTGAATTAGATGGTTTGCGATTTTTGCATGACTTTTTCTATAAAGCAGTGTTCTTCCTCTCTTTGTAACTCAACTCTTGATTGAATTGTGAAGGAATTAAGCAGTTTTGAGTAAAATCCTAAGTTCTTCGTGATCTCCCCATGTTTAGACTTGATTGCGATCCAATTGGGGCGGGATTGATCACCAATCATCACAAGATTTGATTGAATTCTCCCCTTGAACGCCGAAAGTATGCCGAAGAAGGAACCGATCAAATACACTTCAATCGATGCAATTTGGAACCCAATCTTCATGCCAATCGGGCTATTAGTGTGAATCAATCATTCATCTTGCGATAATTGTAATTTAGATTAGATTTTAGTATTCAATTTCAGTTTTTGAATCGATTTGTTCTTCATTTTCGCCTAAATTAGGTACAGATTTTTGCTGATTTTGAAGCAAGGACTTACCCCTGATCTTACGTCCAAATTGTTTGATTTTTATTTCATTGAATTTCTTGTTTTATCAGCTTTGCATGGATGCAAAATCGTAAAATTTCATCATCATTGGCCCCTTCAATTTGACGTTTCACCATCGACTATTTAGTTTCAATATGAATTTGGGTGTTGACTTGCGGGATCAATTACTTTCAAAATAAAAGGTGAAATTTGACAATTTTGGTCTCTTTAGAATACTTTGGTTTTCAACTTTCTATTCATATTGAGTTTCAAGGTTTGGATATCATTGGGTTAGTCAATTTGAATATTTACACCGAAGTGTTCATTTCGGGATTTTTCTGATATTTGATTTTCAATAATTCATAATAAATCCAATTCTTATCGAAAAATTACAAATTATATATAAAAAATTTCCATTTTCTCTCTAGTTTCTGAATATATCATTTTCCTAATATTTTAAGGTCTTTTTGTTCTCTGATTTTTCAGATAGTCAATTGTTGGTCAAAGTCAATGCTTTGACCTTGCCTTTTGACATTTCTTCGTAAAATCAGTTTCTTAATTCTTAAAATATCTTACTTAGTATATTTATATCATTACCATTAAATAAAAATATCATTTTTACTTCTTAAAAACCTTAATTAAACCTAAGTTTGACCAAGTCAACTCTACGATCAAAGTCAACCGTGTTCTCTGTGGATTGACTCGATCTTTACACTATACTTGATTTCATATCTTTGTGACTTTTGAGTTCAGAATTATAAATCTTTTTTGACCGACCTTTGTGTGTTTTCAACGAGCGCATAAAACGCTTCATCAAAGATGAAGCTGTGAGATTTCATCATGTCTCGAGTGAAGTTTGATTCTCACATAATGTTTGTCATTCAAACTTCATTGAACACTTCAGATGTTGCCACATGTCCAAGGAGTCCATCAATGCATTCAATCCTAACCAGTTATAACTCCTCAGATGAATGGATAGGATTTAATCACTATTTATAAAGCAAATCGTCGTCAATTCACAATGCGCCACATACTCCTTCACTTAAGTGATTATTGATGGTTATGATTAAACTTAAAAATCAGACACTCCTCATTCTACCACTCCACCTAAGATATAAACAAAACACAAATAGTCTCACATTGAAACAAACAAAGCGACGCGACAAGAATATAAGGCCACGCCCCTTATGTAGTTAGCTTATGCCCTTAATAATATAACTTAACCACTAATTATGCGCAAACACGGGCACAACATTAGCTACCACATCAGCGCATACTTACAAACCCATTTTTTGAAAATTTTTAAAATAAATTTGAAATAAATCAGAAAAATTCATAATAATTCCAAAAAATCCCTAAAAATTAGAAAATTCATAACTTTTGACATACAACTCGTTTTTTTATTTGATCATAAATTTAATAATCTATCATTTTAAGAAATAGTAAAAGAATAAATTTTATCTCAAAAATACACTCATGTTCTTTGAAAGATAAAACTTAGAAAAATGAATGAGTAAATATAAAAAAAAATTCTCTCATTATTTTACATTTAAAACTCAGTTATAATCTTAAATTTAAAATAAGAATAATATACTCTAAAATATCAATTTTAATTATGCATGATTATCCCTAAAAATAATGCATTTTTAGATTATAACTTTATTGCATAGAATGATAAATACGCACTCAAAGTATGATAACATGCATAAGAATTGAATGCTTTATGCTTTAATTTGTATTAAGAATCTTTTAACTGCAAGTATAAGTTGCATGACATCAACCATCTGACGTGATTCCTTGAAGATCAAGAAGTTATGACATGGCTGCTAAAGATTGCTATGCCTTCTATTAGTGACCCCATGTAGCTCATTACTCCAAAAAAAATCATTTGGGACAAATGGGCTTGTATGTATGAATACAATTTGAATATTTTGCATGTTGTTGATGTTTAAGATCAATTATTCAAGGTAAAGCAATCTGGGCTTCGCCTTCAGGACTATTATGCTCGGTCTATGGACTCCTCAACTAGCTTAATTTATATCAGTCCTCAACATCATTATTTTGAGGAGTTATCCATCACCATTTTTCTTGCTGGCCTGGACTCCTCGATTAGCTCTCAAATCTGAGGTTCTATTCTAAGGTTCATCTTCTTACACTCAGCACTACTTTCTCTGTTGAACTACAATTAGCGATTGAGACTCTATAGGCATCATACTTGCAGCTTCAACTTCTGTCTCCTTTTACTCTAAGGTGATCCTAAATTTTGGTATCATAGAAAGGGACATAGTGCAAATGGTGTTCATGTTCATAGTCACAGTCGTGACAAAAAAGGACATGGTTTGAGGATGCGATGGTCCATCCTTTTCTCCATGTGAGCATTGCTTGAGGTGTTGTCATCGTTCAAACTATTGTTGGTAGAAATTTGTCAAGCCCATCAGGGTTTCCCATTCCGCTTCTACTAATGTTGAATCCCTCCATCTTCTAGAACTATGACCATTTCTTGAGTGGAGTTTGATTGGGTGATGAAGCTTTTGGATAGATATGCAGCTTCTCATTCATCTCATCATGCACCCACATCTAGCACAAGTATTGTTCTTCTTACTTTCTTGTCCATATTTTGGATTATTGACTCAAGGGCCTTTGCCACATGTCAAGTACCCATTCCCTCCTTACTCATTTATCTGGCTTTACCTTTGTTTCTGGAGCGATAATAATATCTCCTTTGTTTCTAGTGCAAATAGTTTCACTTGTCTTGATGTGGGATATGATGAGGCTAATCCCACATCTTCGCCTTCGTCATCACATGTCCTTCGTGTTCCCAATTTTCCCGTCAACCTCCAATCCATTAGCGCCATCACTAAAGCCTTATTTTTTCTCATTTACTTCTTTCCTTATCATTACACTTGTTAGGATTTGTGAACGAGGAAAAGGATTTTCTTGGGTGTGCGATTGGATGCGGCCTGTAGGAGATTGTTCTAGACCACCTTCAATGCCTTTCTACCTTTTTTCCTTGTCTAATTTCACCCTTCAGTGGCATCAAAGGTTAGGCCACCCTAGCATCCCATAAGCTTCATTAAGCTCCTTCTTGGATTTCTACTTCCCATTTTGAGTGTCATTCATATCAACTAGGCAAACATTCTTGTGCCTCCTATCTTGGAATTAACTCTATTCCAAGTAAAATATTTGTTATCTTGTTTGTTGTGATGTGTAGTGATATGTCTCAAATCATAGTGATTAAAAATGGAAGTTCACATATCAAAAACTATACTCAACTCTTTGAATTTGATCATAAAATTTATAATAGTGGTGACTCAAGATAGAATCAATTGGGGGGGATGGTCAGAAGATTAAAATAAAATAATTTTTTAAATATTTTTGGATTAAGAAAGCACTATTGATCGATGAAAAGAGAGAGATAGACATGGAAGATGTAATGAACTAGTCAAATCTTTTGAACTCCTTTCAAAGATAAAAAACCTTGGATTTCATGGAGGAAATATGATTTATAGTTTGAAAATACAAAAATGTGGATGAAAAAGATTGAAAAAAATTGAAAAGATGGATAGAGAATGATCTTAATATAAAGACTCACGATGAAAACACACTCTTGTGATGCTCTTTGATCAAACATAACTCTGAGAGCCTATACATCTCAACTAGACTTGGCGTCTTACATAAAACATGAGGAATGATTAGAAAAGAGAAGAAACTCACTAGAAATGTTCCTTACATGAAAAAATATCAATAGGTGCCCTCTTTTCTTTGGATAGCCAATGCTAGAAGCACATAATGAAATGTTAAAAAATATAATTTTTCTCTCTCAAAATTTAATGCAACCTCAATGAGTATACAACTTGAAATGATGATCATGGCCATTAAATTTTAGCCCCTAACTAAATGAGAATCATGAGATATCACGATTTTCAATTTGGAGCCTTTTTAGTCATTGATTTTTCCTTTAAACTTGCATGATTTGATTGCAGCCATTGATTATGATCAAGATTAATGTTAGAATCCATCAGATTGCACTACGTGTCATGTTATGGTTTGCCAAGAGGAGAGAGAAATGTCAAATGAGATGTGGGTTGTCAGATCCTCCTTTTTAAGTGCACAACATTTCAAATTGTGCCATGTGTCTATGAACATTGGACAAGAAAAAATGTGGATATCTTGGCATACGTTGGACCCAATGGTCACATGATCCACTGAATCTAGTGCTTGTGATTAAGCCATGCATCACTAGAAGATAAAAAGAGATTTGGTGGACCCAATCCACTCTATAAGGCAATTTCAAGTTGCCACATGTTCACATGAAAAAAATTTTAGTCTCACATGGGTAAATTTTAATGTATAGATGGGCTTAGATATGTTGCAAACCATTTACCATTAATAAATAAAAAAATAAAACTAATACTCCCTTTTCAGTGCCACAAGTGTGTTGATTGAGTGTCATGTGGTGCCACGCCTTCACACAATGTGTATGCAATGTCGTGTTGACATGCACAAATAAAGTCAATGTTTTGAGTTTTTAATTCCTGAAAAATCCTTTAAAAATCTTAAAAAATAGGATTGACAAGTTGCCATCCATTTGTTAATTGCTTCAAGAAATCTCTACACAACACTCCAAAACACCAAAAAATTCTTTCATACTAATAATGCTCTTGAGTGTATTCAAACTAACCTACAAGACCTTTACATATCTCATGACACTCTCCATTAGACTATATGTCCTCACACCTCTCAACGGGTTGGCATTGTCAAATTTAATAAGGAAAGAAATATGGGGACTTGGTATTGACAAGGAGAGAGAGTGAAAAACAGAATGCTAGAGATGAAACTATAGAGAGATCAAGAGCCATAGAGAGGGAGTGAGAGATTTAGAGAGAAGATGAGAGTTATTGCGAGTGGAGAGAAAGTGAGAATGATAAGAGAGAGAGAGAGAGAGAGAGAGAATGACAAAGAGCAATAGAGAGAGTGAGAGGAATTGATCTCGAGTGAACCAAATATTTAGGGAGAGAGAGAAAGGAAAAGAGAGAAACAAGCGAGACTGTGAGAATGAGATTTGGGAAGCAAAAGAGAGGAGAATACAAGGGGGAGTGTTGAAAAAGGAGAGAGTGAGAAATTTGGAGGAAGAGAGATCACGAGAGAGGAAGAAAGAGAATGAGTGATTGAGAGAGTGGGAGAGGAGTTCTAGAGAGGGAGAGAGGTTGCAACGGAGAGGGAGGGAGAAAAACTGAGGGAGCAAAATAGATGATGAGAGAGTAACATGGCGAAGGTAGAAGAGCGAGGGAGAGAGGTTGAGCAAGAAAGAGAAGGAAAAGAGATTGGAGGAGCGATATTGATCCTACAGAAATCTGACTAGGCGAGAGGGTGAGATTGAGAGAGAGAAAATGCCAGCCCATTTGAGAAAAAGAAAATGAGAGCAATGGGGAGAGTGGAAGGGCACGAGAGACTACTAGATAGAGAAAAGGCATATTGAAAGAGTACAAGAGGGGAAATTTTCAAGAGAGAGAGAGAGAGAAGCAAATGCTAGAGAAAGAGACAAAGAGAAGATGGAGAAAAATTTAGAAGGGGAGAAAAAATTGTGGGAGAAAGAGACAAGAAAGTGAGAAATAAGGATGGTGATGGAGAATGAAATAGCAAGATTTCAAAGGAGTTGGAGAGGAATTGGAAGAGATGGAGGAAGGGAGAGGGCTAGAGAGAGATTGTAACAATTGTAAAGAGTGAGAAAGCAGAAAGAGAAAAAATGAAATCGCGAAAGAGAGAACTCGGGAGAGAGATAGGGAGAAAGACTGATGCAATTTGAGGGAAGAGTTGACAGCAAGATTCATTCAAATATGACCAATATAGGAAGAGAGGGCACGCAAGAGTGACAGAAAAAGGATATGGTGAGGTAAAAGCCAAGAGCAATTGAGAGAGAGGAAAAACTAGAGTTTGAGAGGAAATGAGGAGTGTTCATGAGAGAGTAAGGGAACGCAATGAAAAGAAGAAGAGATTTAGATAGAGAGACAAAGATAGGGACTAAAAAGAAGAGATCAAAAGAAAGGGAGAATGAGAAATGTGGAAAAAAATGAGATTGCAACATAGAAGAACAGAGAGAATGAGAGCGATGGATGGATTTAGCGAGAAAGTATAAGAGGGCGACGAACATGTTAGTTTAACTTAATTTTGATAATTTACATTGATGCACTCTTCATGTTTATGAAATATTATACTAAGCAGCTTTTAGATTTTGATTAATACCTTTTCGTCAAAATGATTTGAGAAGGGTATGTTCATATTAGTGCGGGTACTGACAGCTTGAGAGATTGACCCACTTTGACTTCGGAAGGCAAACGCCACTAAGAATAAGATCCAGATTACTTATTTTCTAATCTACTATAAAAACATTTGAATAAGAACTTCAAAAGATAGGATTAAAACCTTCATAAAACCATTAATTATCATTATTATTCCTATTATTTTTTAATTTCTACGCTTAAGTTTATATGAACATCATTTTAGAACATCAGTGTTAATATTCATTAATAAAAATATGCCATTCGTTTTCTTCTATTATCACTAATAAGTTTTCTTATATATCTTCAAGTCTTACTTTGTCATTTCTTAAATTCATACTATCTAACTATGTTATCATTTTTCAGGTAGTTATCAAATTGCATATACACCCAAGAAAGCCCAATAAAGGCCAAAGACAAGGATAACAAAAGATAGACATTCTGTCTCTCGTGTTAAAAAGAAGAAATTAGATTTTCGCTCCAATGAACAAGTGAAAAGGGAAAAGCGATCCAAACTTCCTCTCTTGCATGCGATTACAAGGCGTTCTTTTGAAGAGAAGGTGTTCTTCAATGAGCTTGAAAATGAGGCATCAAATTCTCTTCATTGAGCTCCATCTCTTTCTAAAAAAACCTAATTCTCATTTTCTCTCTCTTTATTGTGTGTTCCTGAGGATTGTGCTTGATTTCAAATTTTGGTTTTCTAAATTTCATTTTCAATTTGTTGGTTTTCTAAATTTCCCTTTCAAATTTCACTTTTCTAAATTTTGTTCTTGATTATCAATTTTCTGAATTTCTCTTTTGAATTTTGGTTTTCTAAATTTCGTTTTTGATTTTTGCTTTTCTGAATTTCGCTTTCGAATTTCAGTTTTCTAATTTTTTTTTTCGATTTTCTGTTTTATAAATTTCGTTTTTGATTGTCTGTTTACCTAATTTCATCGTAATTGTGTTTAACTCCAAGTTTCTGATATATTAACCTTAAGTT
Organism: Lemna minuta; assembly: GCA_024174645.1. NCBI lineage: Eukaryota > Viridiplantae > Streptophyta > Magnoliopsida > Alismatales > Araceae > Lemna > Lemna minuta. The sequence continues at coordinate 132,104 of CM044105.1, forward strand.
CTTTGTTTTCCTGTTTTGTTGTGTTTTGATTGTTATTCTGAATCACAAATTTTTTAAAATTGCGTTCTTGAAATCTTTGTTTATAATTTTTGTTTGTGATTATTTAAAATTCATTTGTGTTTGAAATTATTTTGTTGTGTATTTATCTAAGGTATCTTTTTTTAGTCTATTTAAAAGCTATGTGTGCTCATTCACAATCAACTTCATTTTTTAAACTTTGATTAATATTTTTTGATCTAATTGATATATGTTCTACAAGTCAATATAGCATTAATAAACCGTTTCAAGTTTAGTGAGACCTCATCAAGCTGAGGTTAAAGGTAGTTTAATTTCTAGTGAATTATCGATCATTTATTAGTCAATTTATCAAACATACACACTTAGTTCATAGTGAGGATATTTGGAAAATTAATCTAGGAGTTGTTTTGTGCTGTTGTATGTGCATTTGTTTCTTTATATTCAAAGGCAAACAGTCAAAGGCAAATACTCAAAGTCAACAACAAATAGTCAAAGTCAAAGGTAGAAGTAAAAGTCAAAGGCAACTATAGATAGTCAAAGTCAAAGATAGAAGTCAAAGTTAAAGTCAAAATCAAAGTTAAATCAGCTAATCAGGGGGTTATTTTAATTTTTTTTTATTTTAATAATTTCTTTTTAAGCATATCATATTTAAATGATTCATTGTTAGCTTTCATGCTTATTTTAGTTTTTCATTTTATTTACATATCTATTTATCTTGTGAGCTAAATTGAAGAACTAGGAAAATTAGATATACCATCATACTTTGCATCGACTCTGGGTGAGTCGTACATACCCGCGAGGGTAAGGGGGAGATTCCTTGGGAATCGCAGCGAGTCGGGACAACTCTAGGGAGTTTACTAGAAAGTCAACTCGAGGTACGTTTGTTCTTCACCTTGTAGGATTACTTAGACTGGGGGACAAGCGACTTACTTGGTGCGTACATGAATCGATGGCAAAACTGGATGAGTTCAGAGAAGCAAGCCAACACAAAAGAGAGTAGGGAGTGGCGCATGGAGCTCTAGGAGTCAGCCCGCGGGACGAGACGAGTGGAGGGGTACCAAAGGATAGCGGCGAAGTAAGGTTACTAACTGAAAGCATGAGTAAGTAAAATCTAAAGATCGTGTTAGAACTTTGATTTGATTATCTCTTCCAGCTAGTATTTGTGTTTGAGGGATTAACCAAGTGAGGAGAGACTCTAGGAGTTTGGATACCCTATCCAGTACAAAAAAATATGGCATACAAGTGACATGAGAAAGTTGAGTGATAATCAACAAATTCAAAAAGGATTAGAAAAACCTAAATATTATAAAAGAAATTAATTCACCCCCCCCCACCCTCTTAGTAATTTCACCATCTCATTAGGGAATCTCAGAAAAAGAGAGATTGAAGAGGAGAGGCTGAAATGGGCAGAAGGAAATAATTCACGAAAGAGATGATGAACAAGAGATAGAGAGAATGAGAGGAAAATTGAAAAAAAGAACGAGTGATGGAGCTTAAGAAAGATGGAGTTCGTAGGAAGAGAAATTTAGCCTGATGAGAGAATGGATGAGTGAGAAAGACCAACACTGAAATAAAGAGGGGAAATCAGAACAAGAGGGTGGAAGTTTGAGAAGGAGAGTGATACGCGTAAAATACGGTCGTTGAATGCTCAAATTTACGTATCAAACAAAGTTATACTGAACTCTTGAAATTGAGATTTAAATTTAGAACAATGGCGAGTTGATGTCGAATCCATAGAGAGGAAAGTTAAAAGATTGAAATCAAAATATATTCTTTTTATAGTTTTAGATTTAGAAAGTGGAAATGATCGATGTAAGAATACGATGTTTACAGAAATGAGATAAACCAATCAAATGCTTCCAAACTCCTTTTGATAATTGAAAACCATTTATTGATAGTAGAAAAGTGATTTTGGGGTTCTAAAAATGAGCAAATAATAATAAACTGATGGGGGAAATAGAAAAGATGGATAGAAAATGATCCTCATCTAAGTATTCATGATAAAAACACAACTAGTGATGCTCTCTAATCAAAACATACCTTCAAGAGCCAGTACATTTTGCAAGGCTAGGCGTCTTGCATCCAACATAAAGAACGAAAAGAGAAGAAAAGAAACTCACTAAAAATGGTGTTCCCTACATGAAGAATGGTCAATCACTGTCTTTTTTCCTTCTATCTAGACAATGCTAGAGGCACACAATGAAAACATTGATAACCCTAATTTTTTTGTCTCAGAACTTAAATCACCCACAGCAGATTTGTGGAGCTTGAAATGACGATCAAGCCCGCAAAATTTCAGCTTGTAACTCGATCAAGATCATGCGATATCGGGATTTTAATTTGGAGCAATATGGGTCATTGATATGATCTTTTCTCTCCTCAATTCACGTCGTTCAACTTGCTCTCATCGGTCAAACTTTGCTAAAAAAACAAAAAAATATTAAATTCCCTGCGGGTCTCTTCTCTCTCCTCTCTACTCTCTCCTGATTTTCTCTCCTCTCTTGCGATGACGGGGAGCACAAACGTGAGAGAGGGAGAGTGCGAGAGTAGAGAGACACACGGGAGCTGCAGGAAGAGTGGAAGCAAAAGAAGTAGAAGAAAGCGGACGTGTTTGCTCACGTGTGCGTGTAATGAGAAAGTGGTGGAGATAGAAAAGAGAGGTGAAGAGTGATAACATGTTATTTATACATGAATTTATATGATTTATTAATGCAAATAAAAGCATTAATTGTTCTAATTATATGCATGTTATCGTATTTTAAGTATATTTCTATCATTTTACATAATTTCATGTTATGATATGAAAATACATCATTTTATGGATAATTATGTATTATTAAATATTATGATTTTAAATCCTAATTATATTTGAGATCGTAAGTATGTTTTCATGATTAAATGATTAGAGAAATGATGCTTATTAACATTCATGTATTTTTATAAAGTTATTTTAGAAAATATATGAATTTATTTATTTAATTAAAATTCATTCTCTTACTATTTTAATATTTTGACTTTTTATAATGATAGATTATTCAATTTCTGATCCAACAAAACAAATTTGAATTAATTTGGAGTTGTATTTTGAAAGTTATGATTTTTACAATTTTCAAGAATTTTCAAGAATAATTATGAATTTATTTAAGTGTATTTTCGCTGTTAAAATTATTAAAAACAATTAAAAAAAGGCAAAAGGGGTTATTTTATCACGCGGGACCCACGCAGATGCGACGTGGCATGCAAGGCCACGTGGGTAGAGCCATGCGAGCCCACATGGGCGCTTGTGTGGCGCGGAGGTGACATGTGTGCGCGATATATATTTATATATTATTATATTGTTATATAGTATAAGCATCCCGGTTATCAAAATTCGCTAACCGCTAAGTCTGTCACACCTTATATACCCGTCATTCTTCTATTATTTTCTCCGTGTGAGACTAATCCTCTTTTAAGTTATTTTCATGTGACTTGGCAGCATGGAATGCGTTGGATGCGAGCGCATCGACTAAAGTGCGTCGATGCGGTGGATGCGAAGTCCACTGGATCATTGATCAAGCACGTGCTTAATTCGCGATTAAAGTGAGGATTCTAACGACTCACCTGGCGACACATGGACTCACCATGACTGCCCGATGAAGATCCAACGGACAATCGAAACGACGCTTCTCTTCAAGGCGCGTGATGTGGACGCATCCTGATGCTCCATCACCGATCAAATGGACGTGACTTAATTGCACTGTTTCAATCAAACGACGCTTCATTTGGACCATTGATCGCGATGGACCGTTAGATCCAATGGTTACGCCCAAAATCCTCTGTAAATTGAATGTTCTTCGCGACGAAAAATCACCCTTGGATTTTCGAGATTAATCAAACTGTTTAGACACCACAATTCAAGTGTCAATCTATTTCTTTCCCTTCTTGACACGTTTTAGCATCCAAGGAGTGTTTGAAATCAAAAATTGATCAAGAGGATGAGGAGAAATCACATCTTGAACGCCATCTTCGTCTTTAAAATCGCGGAATGAATAGCCATGCATCCGACGATTAATTGGATAATTTCGAGGGCTACTTTGGGTTAGATTGTGTGTTTTCATCTTAATCTTTTGTCATTTAACATTAGATTGACATTTTGAATCGTAGATTAAGTTTAATTTCGTTTTCATTTCGATTTTTAATCAATTTCAAGATCAAATTTTTCTTCCATTTTCAAACTTCGATTACTCCACGAATTATAATCCAAATCACTTGATTTTTGATTCCGTGGATTCGAAATTGAGTTATCTTTCTTAATATTATAAAATGACTAAATTCTAAACTCAATTCGTTGTCTGATTTGATCAAATTTCAAAGATATCTCTCAAATTTCTCTAATTCTCCGTGGATTCGACCCTTATTTATCATTATACCCGTTCACTTCATGAATTAATCTTTAAATTGGTAAGTTTGGACTTTGCTTTGATACGACATCGTGTGTATTCAACGACCATACGCATTCGTTACGTCAAAGAGATGAAGAGGATGAGAGCAAGAGGAGAGACCCTCTCTCCACTGCGCTTCTCCTCTCTCCATCGTGCAAGAGAAGAGATCCTCCTGCAAGAGTCATGCGCGAGAGGTGAAATCTCTCCTGCGATGGAAATCCAACACGCGAGAGAATCTAGAAGAGAGAGCTGGAAGAGAAGAGGGAGACGGAGAGAGAAGAAATAGAGAGAAATATAGAGACATAAGAAATAGAGAGACATCCATCGCGCAAGAGAGAGAAAAGAGAGATTCAGGAAGAGAAAAAGGGAGAGAAGAGGACGCAGAGGAAGAAGGAGGCGCGTGAAAAAAACTTACGTGTGACGGAAAATTTCTGTGTCGCGCGATAGGGAGAAAGAAGGAAGGAAAGAACAAGAGAAATTCAGGAGAAATGAGAAGAGGAGAGACACGAGCGCGTTGTGATGCGGAGAGAAGAGACTCAAGAGAGAGAGAGCAGGAGGTAGAGGGAAAGAAGAGAGAGAAAACACGCTCCCCTCTCTCACGAGAGAGGGTGGCTGATAACATGCATATTTAACTTAAATTCTTATCATATTTAACTAATATTCATGCTTATCTTATGTAATTAAGATGCATGTTATCATCGTTTTATGAATTTTCTCCTTTGATATGCCATTTTACTAAAGTCCATATTTTTGCATTATTTAGGGCTAATTATGTGTTTTATTGATGTTTGATCTTTTGCAAGGTTAAATAATTAGAAATCATACCACTTTCCTTGAGCTATTTTGACTTTAGTAGATGATTAAAAGAATAAATTTTAAGAAGAGAATGATGGGATGAAGCAAAATAGAATTCTCAAGAGTTTATTTAATATTATGATTCATTCATCCTATTTTCTTACTTAGATTTATATTTTAGGTGGCATGATATTAAAGATGAAGAAATTTGTGATCTAATGGAGAAAATTTGAGTCAAAAAGGAGTTATATAAATGAATATACGAATTTCTGAATTTTATAGAACTTTTTGGATTTTATTTTGATTTTTCAGGTATTTTTTTAGATTTATTTCCTTATTAAAAATTGTAAAAAGGCTTTATTTATTCGCGGGACCCGCGAAGCTGACGTGGTGCAGTGCGCACACATGGTGGAGCCATGCAAGGCCACGTGGACATGTGGACGCATACGTGGATGTGTGGACTCATTCGTGCTGAAAGTTTGTATGGTCCCACGGGTATAGTGGGCCCACAGAAGGCATATTGGGCCATACTTGGGCCCATTTGGGCAACGCAAAGGCTTATATGCCTTCCACCTTTTATTCCCGCTAATTCCTCTTCTTTTCTTCCGTGCAGGACTAAGTTCCATCTAAAATCATGATTTGCAGGCAGCGTGGTATAGTACGGTGCATTGGATCAAAGCGCCCGGAAGATTGCGTGTTAATTTAGTGGATCTCGGTCCACCAAATAGTCATCAAAGCACGTGCACATTTCCCAGCCGCTGATTGCGTAAGTGAAATTTAATGGTCGCGATTTGATCGCACACTCGGTGAACTACGAATCGACACGTGGCTGTTCAAGGATACGACGATGAAGATCGGACGGACAAAATCAAGAGGAGTGCAATCCATGTCGTGGGATCGTGGCCCACCAATTTGGCGAGATCATAGCCGTCCAAAGTCTCTTCAGTGAATTGGACGGCCCGCATTTTTTGTGATCATTTTTCTATAAATAGATGTTCTTCTTTCTTGTAAACTTAACTTTTGATTGAAACGTGAAGAAATTAAGCATTTTTGGAGCAAAATTTTAAGTTCTTCCTGATTCCCCTACATTCTAGACTCAATTGCGATCATATTGAGACAAGATTGATCACGAATCATTGTGAGAAATAGGATTCACCCCTTAAACACCGAATGCACGTCAAAGAAGAAACCATAGAAATCATCTTCAATCGAAGTGATTTGAAGCCTAACCTTCGTGTCAATTGGGTTAGTAGTGTGATTCCTTCATAATCATTGCAATTTATCTAGTTTAGGTTAGATTTAGATAGGTAATTATAAGCTAGAAATCGAAAAATTTCATCATTTCGCCCAAATTTGCTCGCGGATTTTTGCTGATTTTCGGACAAGAATTTCTCCTTGATCTTAAGTCCAAATCATTCAATTTTTGTTTCATTGGATTCCTTATTCCATTGGCTTTCTGTGGATCTGATTTTTAAAATCTCATCAACATTTGGCCCTTGAATTTGACGTTTGACCAACTGGTGTTCATTTTCAATTCGAATTTGGGTGTTGACTTTCGAAGGCAATTACTCCTAATTTACCTGGTGAAATTCAAAAATTTGGGTATCTCTGGAATCCTCTGGTCATAAGCTTTCAACTCATATGTGAATTTCTTGATATAGATATCATTTGGTTAGTCAATTTCATGATTTTGATAAAAATCTTCATTTCAGGATCTTTTTTATTATTGATTTTCAATAAATCATAGTAAATCCAATTCTTCCCTAAAAATCACATATGTTATATCAAAATTTTTCATTTTCTCTGTAGTTTTGGAAAAATATAATTTTCGTAATATTTTACCATTCTTTTCTTCTTTGATTTTATAGAAAGTCAATGTCTGGTCAAAGTCAACGCTTTAACCTTGACTTTTGACTTTTTTTTATCAAATCCTTTTCTAAACTCTTAAAATATCTTTCCTCATATATTCATATTATTTCTATTAAGAATATATCATTTTGTAATCTCTAAAACCCGAATTAAGATTACAAAAGTTTGACCAAGTCAACTCTTCGATACAAGTCAACTGTGTACTTTATGGTTCGACTCGATCTTTTCAGTGTACTTGATTTCATATCTTAATATCATTGTGGAATTATAAATTTTGTTTGAACAAAAATTGTGTGTTTCAACAACCGCACTAAATCGTACCATCAGTAGTGCACCTCTCTTCGCGATGAAAAAATTTCTTCCATCGTGAGAGAGAGAGAGAGGAAGAGAGAGAAAGGAAGGAGAAAGATCGACCGCGATCGAGCGATTGAGAGATTGAGATCAAGATAGAGATCGAGATCGAGATATCGAGATTGAGATTGAGATCAAGAGACAGAGATAGAGATTGATTTTCAGTATTTTAATTTCTAAACATTTCTTTTAAATTCTAAAGAAATCCAGAATAATGTCAATTCATTATATATATATATATATAATAAATAGTATTCTTGATTAAATCAAATGTCATTAAATTTTCATAAAATGTAATTAATTTATGAAAAATCAAGAATATTCTCTCAAACATAAAAATTATCATTTTAAACATTTTAAATCATGATAACATGAATTTATGATTATATTTTAAATAAAAAGTACATAAAATGCATGATATTAATGCATGAAATTAGATGTTATCAAAGAGGTAAGAGAGCATAGAACGAGGAAGGAAGAGAGAGACCAAGGGAGAGCAAGGAAAGAACAAAGCTAAAAAGAAACTAAAATTTTCTTGTGATCCTTCAACTACATAACTCCAATGGGAGGAACGTTGGGAGAAATCCTAAACCTAGGAGAGAAGAAGAACAAAAGAAGAAGATGAAGAAGAAGCCCAAAAGTTATGCTACTTTCTCCTTGTAGTGTCCCCTCACAAGTTGCATTGATGAGCCCCCTTTATGCTTTGATGGGTGATAACATACACTCTCATGCATTTTATGCCCTTTTTCTTAAAAATATGATCATAAGTGCATCTTATCATGATTTAAAATGATTAAATTGATCATTCTTATTTTTAAAAGGATATTACTGATTTTTTTTTATGAAATTAATAACAGTTTACGAGCATTAAATGACATTGATTTATCAAGATTATAAATTTATTTATAATTAAGTGAAATTTCTAGTTATTTCTCATTTAAAATGTCTTTATTGACATGAAAGTAGTTATGAATGTATTTTGTCATAAATGTTATTGCATAAATTTATTTCTATGAGGAATTTGATATTCTTTTAATTTTTCTAGAATTTAATGGGAATTTATAGAAATTAAAATCAATGAGAAATGATTTATTTTATATAAATAAAATAAATAAAAAAATAAAAAAATAAAAGAAAAAAGAGAGAAGAGAGAGAGGAAGTTATCTTTCTCTCTCTCTTGCATTGGAAAAAAAATTCAATGTGAGGAGAGGGCATGAGGAGATGCGCACATCCGCGCCATCTCCTTCTTCTTCTCCTTATTCTTCTCCTCCTCCACTGCCCTTCTTCCCTCTTTTTGCGCATGCGTCCATGTCCAAGTAAGTGGGAAATAATTTTCTCCCCCTGTCTTCCTCTTCTATCGTGCAAGCGAGCCTCTTTCCCTCCTCTCTTACACGTGACGAGACGAGACCACGAGGTCATCGATTTCACACGGTCTCGTGTCAAAAATAATACCGAACTTACCAGTTTGGGGAATTAAGAGAGAATTGAGGGGTATAATGGTAAATACGGGTTGAATCCACAGGGAATTTAGGTATTTTCGAGATATCTTTTGGAATTTGGTCAAATTGGATGATGAATTGAGGTGAGAAATTAGGGAAAATGGTGTTTTTAGAAAGAAGACTCAAAGATCTATCCGTGGAATCAAAAATCACTCGATTTGGATTAGTAATCACGGAGAAATCAAATATGGAAGTGGGAAGAAATTTTCGGAATCGCGAAGAACACAAATCGAAATTAAACTGAAATTAAATTTAAATTGAAGTCCTAATCCTAAAATTGATGATACACGACGATAGATAAGAGGATAAACTTGTTTTCTATCCCGAGATAACGATCAAATCGATCCAATTGATCGCCGGATCGATGGCTCTTCATTCCTCGAATTCAAACGTGAACATCGGTGTTCAAGAGACAAATTCTCCTCGCACGATCGTTGAAATCTCTCTTATAAACACTCCGTGGATGCGGAATCTTGTCTAGAAGTGATTACAAGAGAGAGATTCAAGAGAAGATGCGTATAGATAGGTCAATTAGATCAAATATCTCAAGAATACATCAACACGACGAAGAACTCGTCTATTTATAAGGGCGAAAAAGGAGAGCCGTTCGATCGATGCGTTAAGGCTCGATCAACGGTCGTGATGAAACGCCTCTTTAATGAAGCGTTATGAATAAATCCTGGCCGTCCGATCGCGATCTGACGCATGAGATGAGGCCACATGTGAGGCGTTATAAAACGCACGAAACGTCGTCCTTAGGATCGTGATCGAACGGCTGAGATGCGGTCCGCAAGGATGCATCTCGGCCGTTATAAATCTTTTAAAAATGTCACGTGCGTTTTGTTTGATCGTGGACCCTGCTCACGCGATCGACGCGCGACATTTTCTGCGGCGCCGATGATCCAACGCTCCGATGTGTGCCACGTCGCCTGCGATCAAACCATTATAATAATTCTTTTAAGCACGTGGGTTGATCGCGATCAGTGGTCCGCGTCTACGTGATCGACGCCCACCGCTCGATCAATCGCCCGATCCGACGCTCCTCCTCGCGCCACGTCGCCTAAAAGGTAAGAATAGTGTGGAGATTAGTCCCACACGGAGATTATTTCTGAAACAGTCGGGTTTTTAAGGGTATGACCCTTCCCATAAAGGGAAGGACAAAGAACTCTTTATATTATGTAAATATATATATATAAAAAACCGCGCCACGTAGGCGCGCTGCGTGGGTTCGCGTGGCTCTGCCACGTGGCCTTGCGTGCCACATCGCACCCGCGCGGGCCCCGCGCGCTTTTTACAGTTTTTTGTATATTTATTTTAATCTATTTTAAATCAAAATTAAATCGGAAAAATCAGGAAAAATCCAAAAAAAAATCCCTAAAATTGTAAAAATCATATCTTTTAAAATACAACTCCAAATTAATCCAAATTTCTTTCATTAGATCTGAAATTTAATTATCTATCATTCTAAAAATTCAAAATATTTAAATAACAAGAGATTTAATTTATATTTCAAAAGATACATTCATTTTCTTTTAAGATTTTAACTTTAGAAAAATTAAATGAATGTTCATAAATATGATTTCTCTCATTATTTAACTTTAAAAACCATTCATAATCTCAAGTAAAGATGGGTATATAAAATCATTTATCCTTAATTTATCATAATTAACCCTAATTTAGTGCATTTTGAGATTATGACATAAATATGCATAGAATGATAGAAATGCACTCAAAGTATGATAACATGCACATAAATGTAATGTTTTATGCCTTAAATTGCATTAATAATCATATTTTATCATATTAAGATTGCATGTTATCAACACGCACATGTGCGAACTTAAGGGGGAGGAGGAGGAAATTCCTCCTCTCTCCCCCTACCTTCTTGGCCTTCTACTTTCCTCTCCTTCATCCATCCTCTCTTTCATTTTCTTCTCTCATGCCACCCTCTCTCTCATGCGATGGAAACAAATTCTATTGTGCAAGGAGAGGCACCTCCTTCATGTCCTCTCCATCTCTCCCTCTTGTCTTTGCTCTCACACACCCATTCACTCATGAGGAGAGTATGGAAGAAAATCCTTCCATCTATCTCTCTCTCTGAGCTCCCTCACTTTCGCTCACCTTCTTCACCGCGTGTTTTTTTGCCATCGATGAGAGAGAGGAGAGAAGAGAGAGGAAACAAGAGAGAGGAGAGAAAAAGAGAAAAGATAAGAGAGAGGGTAGAGAGAAGAGAGAAAATATTTTTTACTTTATTTTTCAGGTTTGACCCAAAGTATGACCAAAGCGGTTTGGATGGGAGCGGTTTGATCAGGATAAATTGAGAACAAAGGAAGCCAAATCAACAATAAAAAAATGCTCGAAATTAAAATGACAATATCTCATGAGCCTAATCATGTTAGGGGCTGAAATTTTGTGGGCATGATCATCAATTCAAGATTTACAAATCTGTTGGAGCTGCTTTAAATTTAGAGATGAAAATTTTAGGGTTCCTAATGTTTCATTGTATGCATCTCTAATTGGCTAGCCAAAAGTAAAGAAGGAAGCGATTGATTATTCTTCGTGTATGAAACATCATTTTTTGTGAGTTTCTTCTCTTTTATATCCATTCCTCATGTTGGATGCAAGAAGCCAAGTCCAAGCAAAATGTATGGGCTCTCGAAGGTATGTTTTCATTAGAAAGCATCACTAGATGTGCTTTCATCATGAATATTGCCAACGCTTTCGCCCATGCTTGCATGCACACGTGTGCCCGAGAGGCTACGTGAGGACGAGAAGACAATGGAAAAAGCGATGGCGTAGCAGAGAGGGAGGAGCAGCTGAGGAGTTCACATGTGATGGAATCTTATGTTACATAAGAGAGAGAAGGGAGAAAGGAGAGAGAGATTACACACTCTCTCTTTTCTCTTATTACTTGTCTTTAATTCAAGATAGAGAAATGTGGCCGCCAACTGCAAGCCACCATGTCATCTGTTCTTTAAAAATCATTAAAAAATGAGAAAAATCATTTCTTAATGATTTCAACATTTATAAATTCCCAAAAGATTTGACAAAATCCAGAAAAATCTCAACTTCCTCATAGAAGTAAATTTATCAAATAAAGTTCATGATAAAATGCATTCATAAACATTTTAATATCAATAAAGAAATTTTAAATGGAAAATAAATGAATTTTATCCTATAATTAGATAAGATTGTCTTATTGATGAATAAATGTCATTAAATACTTATAAAATGTTATCAAATTATGAAAAATTAATAATATCCTTTTAAAAATGCATGATATGAATGCATTAATTTCCATGTTTACCTATGATTGAATCTTGTGTTATACGAGAGAGAGAGAGAGAGAGAGAGAGAGATTACTCTCTCTACCTCTTTTCTCTTCTATTTTTTATTTAATTTAAGAAGGGAGAGAGAGAAATGTGGCAGCCAATCGCAATCCGCCATGTCACCTATTATTTAAACATCATTAAAAAATGAGAAAGATCTTTTTATTGTTTGAAAATCATTTCTTAATGATTTCAACATTTATAAATTCTCAAAAGATTTTTAAAAATCCATAAAAGTCTCAACTTCCTCGTAGAAATATTTTTTTTAATAAAGTTCATGATAACATATATTCATAAATATTTTTGTGTCAATAAAGGCATTTTAAATGGAAAATAAATGAAATTTCATCTTATAATTCGAGAAGATTGTCTTATTGATGAATCAACGTCATTAAATGCTCATAAAATGTTAGAAAATTATGAAAAAATAATAATATCCTTTTAAAAATAAAGATTATCATTTTAATCATTTTAAACCATGATATCATGCATTTATGATCATATTTCTCTAAATAAATACACAAAACGCATGATATGAATGCATTAATTTCCATGTTATCATTTCCTAAATAGCATTCACTCTGACCGTGATCTTTTGTGCTTTGCCTTCTTGAGTGTTTGGTTTTGTGGCCTTTGTTTACGATCCACCTAAAAAGAACATTCCATCAAAGGCTAATCGCACACGAAAAAGGGCTATCATGTCCACCTTTTGGTCCAATGCAAGTATGTCAATTCTACCAATGTCACATATAACATGCAACTTATAGTTGTAATTACATAATTATTAATACAAATTAAGGCATAAAATATTATATTCTTGTGCATGTTATCATTCTATGAAATTTGAAATTATAATATAAAAATACATTATTTAAAGGAATTACCATGCATAATTAAAATTTGAAATTTTATAAAAGATTACTCCCATTTCAAAATTGATATTTTAATGTAAATAATGAGAGACATATTTTTTATAGACATTAATTTATTTCTCTAGTCTTATCTTTAAAATAAAATGAGTATATTTTTTAGTAAGAAATTTATTCTCTTGTTATTTCTTAAATTAAAATTTATAAAATGACAGATGATTTAATTTATGATCAAGAAAAAAATAGACTAAAAATGAGTTATATTTTGAAAGTTATGAATTTTTCAATTTTAGGGATTTTTAAGATTAAATTTGAATTTATTTTAATTTAAAACATTTAAAAAATAGTCTATTGTGCGCGCATTGACATGGCTGACGATATGACATGTGCACTTGCGTGTCACCACGTGGCGGCGTGTGCGCATGCCATGTGGCGCACGTGCGGCGCACATGTGTGCCCGTCAGTAGTAGTTAAGTGCTCTTTTAAGGGTATAAGCTAATCACACAAAGACTCTTCTCTATTTATAGACACCGATATCTCGGATTTCTTTAATGTGAGACTATGGTCTTATTTTCCTATGCAAGTGATGTCACACAATGAGGGCGTTTGATCATATGATTAAATAAGAAACATTGATTTTCACTTACACGAGAGGGCTGGGAGGCGCACTCTAATTCAGTGACGATTCGCTTTACAAATAGCGATAAAATCCTAGTTCTTCATGAAAGGAGTTATAACGGCTAGGATTAAATATGCTCGATGGAATCCAAGGACATGTGGCTGAATCTTGAGTGCTTGATGAAGATCAAACAATAGCTATTACATAACACTTCTTCTTCACACACCAATATGGCTTAATCATGATGCCCCATCTACAATCGAATAGATGTGACTTAATTGTAGTGATTCATATCTTGGCATTTAATTTGTGTTTTTAGTCGCAGATCAATTGTCAGATCAAACGACCATCGCTAATTTTTGCTTTTTTATACTCCCTCTCTTTGACAGTGTAAACCATTCTTGGATTTTCAAATTTTTAACCTTTGGATAACATAATTGTTGAATCTCTTATTTTCTTCATCTTATAAACTCATTTCTGTGTCTAGGGAGTGCTTGAAATCAAGATTTTGTCAAGGGAGAAGGAATAATTCACCACTTGAACTAAAAAATTTTGTCTTTCAAAATGCAAAATGAAAAGCCTTGATCCGGCAATTAATTGGATCATTTTGCGCACAATTTTGGGCTAGATTACATGTTTTCTTCCTAATCTTTTGTTCTATACCATTAGATTTTAATTTTGATTAGTAGATTAGTTTTATTTTATTAAATTTTATTATATTGTCTCTCTTTATGATTGATTTTCTCTCCTTTTTTTGCTCCTTGATTTTACCACAAATATTAATCTAAATTGAGTAATTTTTTATTCCACGAATTCATCTTTAAGTTTTCTTTCTAAAAATATCAATTTTCCTAATTTCTCAACCCAATTCATCATCCAATCTAATCAAATTTTGAATATATCTTGAAATTTCCCTAATTCTTTGTGGATTCAAACCTTACTCATCATTATCCTAATTAATTATTAATTAAATCGTAATTTCAGTGAGTTCGGAAATTATTTTGACTCGAGGAAGTGTGTTTTCAATGACCTCAAAATCTTTCTCTGTCAGTCACCTTCTTTGAGTCCACCTCCCTCTAGATTATGTTTCAATACCTCCCTCTAGATTATGCAGTACATCTGTGGGTACACTTTGTTGAATGTATTTTTTTCTACATAAATATCTAATACTTTTATTATAATCCTGGCGAGGGAAAGAGAGGATACCAGCATCACAAAATTCTTAATGAGAGATGATTCTTAGACATCAATGAGCATAAATTTTTAAGAAAGAGAGTTAAGAGTGGAAGGAGGGACCTGCTTCAACTCCTTCAGAGATTCGATATATGTTCAAATCTTGTCAATATTACTCTATAACTTAGGTAAAATTCTTAAATTATGTTTAATTAAATGTAAATTTATGAGAGATAAGAGAACGTTTGTGTTTAATGTTTCAAAAGTGAAATATAGGGGGTTTTGAGGCCCAAAATGATGTGTATTACTAATTCTAGGGAGAAAATTTAAATAAATATTCATTACAAAATTTAGAGAGATCGTTAGTGATATCTTACCCTAGATAAACTTATATTTTATACTGGATAAAGAGCCCTAATAGCTTTGAAGAAGTGGCCCAATTTTTCTGGGTTAGGTTTTCGTCCAAGAGTGAAGCGATGAAAGGGAATCTCCTAGATCAAGACCCTAAATTCTAGGGAGAGTTGGTCGCCATGACCATTGGGATTTGTCGACGAGGAAAAATGAATGATGTCCTCGACGTCGAGGGAGAAAACCCTCCGTTCTTGGCAATCCAACACCTCCAAAACACCCACTCCCGAAATCTCTCCCAAGAACCATGGAAAGTTTCCTCTCTGGATCTCCGAAACACCCCCTCCCGAACTCTCTCCTGAGAACCGTGTAAAGTTTCCTCTCAAAGGGAGAGGAGGCATCCATTTTTAGGCCACTGAGCGGAGCTACAGGAAATTGCGCCTCCAGAAATTACTGACCGGGGAAAAAACGTGAAGTCCATTTGACGGCCCATTTTTCTCTAAAAAAGAAATACCCGTCTTCCTCTTCGATTTTGGGTCGCTTCTTTTCTGATTTTCTTACTTAAATGCGACGCGCCTCGCGAGGTGCAACTCTTCGCATGGAGACAAAGATTGATATTAACAGCCTGACATTAGCGAGCCACGAATGAGCTCGGATTACAGGAACGGATCTTGCATGAAGGGTGATGAACGGAGGAGGGAACACCAGCAATCTTGCATCTCGGATCGGACTGACAGACTGACAAATGATGACCAGAAACCCACACAAGATGAATGACACACAGCAGTGGCGAAGAAACCCTCTGCTTCCTTCGTCCTCCTTCGTCATTCTCGGGCAAAGTCCAACTCCACGGGGTACCTCTCGACGCAATCGTGCCAGGGGTTATCCTGCGAAGCCCTCACGTTCTTCAGCGCCTGCCAAACGGCGCTGTTGCACTTGAACCCGCTCCCGAAGGCGATCTGCCACACGCGGTCCCCTCTCCGCACCCTCCCCTTGGCCTCCGTGTACGACAGCTCGTACCAGATCGAGCTCGACGACGTGTTGCCGAACCGGTGTAGCGTCATCCTCGACGCTTCCACGTTGGCCCCCCCCAGCCGCAGGTTCTTCTCCAACTCGTCGATCACCGCCCTCCCGCCCGCGTGGATGCAAAAGTGCTCGAACGCAACCTTGAAGTCCGGCATGTAGGGCTTCACTCCCCGGCTGGGGAAAACCTTCCTGACCGCCAGATTCCCCACGAAGAGCAGCTTCTCGCTCAGGGGCAAAACCCTCGGCCCTAACGAAGTGATATTCGCCTTCAACGCGGCCCCGGCGATGACCATGAGATCCTTGGACAAGGACACCCCGGTCTTTCCCTTCTCGTCCTGCTCCTGGTACACGCACCGGAACGCCTTTTCGTCCGCTCCCATGTGCGTCCTGACCACGTCCACGAGCCTGTACTTGGCGCGGAACCGATCGGCCGGCCGGTTCGACAGCAGCATCGCGGCGCCCCCAACGCGAAAGAGACAGTTGGGTATCAACATGGACTTTCGGTTCCCGGAGTACCAATTCTGCGTGATGTTCTCCGTGCTGACAACGACCGCGTAGGTGCCCCGGTGGGCCCGGAGGAGATCTTTCGCCAGGTCAACGGCGATGACCCCAGCGCTGCAACCCATTCCTCCGAGGTTAAAGCTCAGGATGTTCCCCCTGAGCTTGTAGCGGTTGATGATCATTGAGGAGAGAGAGGGCGTCGGGTTGAATAGGCTGCAGTTCACGACTAAGATCCCGATGTCCTTGAGTCGGACGCCCGTGTTCTTGAAGAGAATATCCAGAGCTCCGAACATGACTTGTTCGGCTTCTTGTCTGGCGAATGCCATGGAGGGACACGGAGGGAGACGGTGCATGGCTTCGGGGAAGTAGGTTTCCTCGCCGAGGCCGGAGCGCTCCAGGATCTTGCGCTGGAACTCGAGGGAGGACTCGTCAAAGAAGTTGCTCAGTTTCGAGTGCGTGGTGAACTTGGCGAAGGGCGTTTTGTGCTCTTCTGGGGGGCGGTAGCAGGCAAAGTCTACCAAGTATATTGGTCGCGGACGCGTAAAGGAATAAACCAGGTAAGCTATTAGGGCGACAAAGGAGACGAGGGCTGCAACGGTGAGGAAGTTCGGGTCTTGGTAGAGTTGCAGCTGGAAGACGATGGCGGTGAAGGGGAGGAAGAGGAGCTTGAACAGGTGGGTTATGCAGTGGTGGTAAGCGAGCTTTAGTTTCCCGCCTTTTTCTAGGTCGCCCATCTGTGGAGTCGATCGAGATCGCCGAGATCTGGGACGCGCTTTCGATTAGTGGTCGGGAGGGAAAGTCAACGAGATCCGAGCTTCCGGGGAACCCAGATCTGGTCAAGAAGAAGAAAGTTTAACGGGAATGAACTTTCGGTGATGTTAAAACGGAAAGGCAAAGCGCAGGCGAGTCGAAGATCTACGGCTCTACGCTATTGGAGTCCAAGCGCCTTCGACCTACCGAGGGCGAATCTCGCGATCTGACCTCCGGAGGAGAAACAGAGAGCTCCGCGCTCGTCTTCAGGATTTCAGGGGGATCAAGTCATCAAAGCCACAGAGGGAGAGAGAAAGAGAGAGACAGAAAGACTTTTAGAGAGATCCAGAGAGAGAGAGAGGGACTTGCCGTAGCCTATAGATCTCTGAAAAGGGGCCTATAATATAAAAGAGTGAATTGTCAAAGCTTCTCTTCCGACCATCCCCCACCAACGCGCTCGCACACGCGCAGAGACAGAGAGGATGGAGATGGCTTGAGCCAGTCGCTGAGGTACAGAGTCCATGTAATAAATGGTCATAAAAGCGTCTCCTTCTTCTAGGAACTTCTCCGTCTCATTCTCTTTGCACAGAGCGAGACCCGCGCCGCCCTCATTTGATGCTGGCCGACGCTAATGCCCCCGCGAGAAGCTTCTGTTGGGGATAACGGATGGCAGATATGCTCGTTTACAGATGAATTGAATTAGCAGAGAAGCTGGCGCATTCAAGAAGGCTCAGTGGAAATGGTCCCCGGGGGTCTGAGAACCGGAGACAGCGGCTCGTGGGTTCCCTTCGACCTGGGGCGCTGCGGTGGAGTTGACTAATTCAGGGCAAAAGCTGGTCCGCCTGATTTTATGGCCGGCTGAAGAGAAAGAAAGGGAAACGTGCTGCAGAAAAGTCTGGCCTCTGAGAGAAAGGGACGGCGGGCTGCCACAAGTGAAGAGGACGGGTCGATATCGAAGACTGCCTTAACTCCGGGCCATCCCGCCATCTGCCGCCGTAGACGACATGACAAGGCGTTTTCCGCGTCGGAGCAGGTGAGTCCCACTGTGATTCGTGAAGGGATGTCGGAAGCATCTGGCTAAGCTCGTTGTCCCGGGATCGGGTTCGGCCAATTTTCGCCGGAGACCTAAAAGAGAAGCTGTGTTCCGATCATGCCCGGTGCTTGGAATGTTCGAACATGTTCATCAACACGAACAGACACAGCAAAACGCTGTTCGTGTTCCCCGAAATTACTGGTTCATTTGTTGGAACTCACATGGGATTTCTGAACTTTTGATCTTTCGATTTTCCAGAGAAAAAAACGGGCATCGAGTAGAGTTTGAGGGCACTGCGTAGGAAAGAATTGGCCATGGCCGAATCATGTTGTTCAGTCTGTTGAATAATCAGCAAGTACCTTGTGAACTGGGAGTCAGCTTTTAATTTGCGCGGCCGATATCCCGTTGCCCGTCGTGATTTTTTCTTTTCGGTGACCAAGATCGAGCCGCCGTGCCAAAACTAAATAAAAAGTCAACGCAAAGTCGACGCGCGTGGCCCGATCGTGTGAATGCTCTTAAAAACCTGTTTTAAAATAATTTTTTGATAGAAAAATTCATATTTATTTTAAAAATTAATATCTGTATGATGTATACGTTTACACATTCTAAAAAAATACTAGAAAATACAGAAAAATCAAAATGTTTGCATAAAACTAGATATTCGCATAAAATCAGAATATTTTAAACTATGATAATAGGCATTTATGATCATTTTCATGTAAGCAAATGCATTTGAATTATAAATAGATAAAAAAAACTCTTTTATGAACTTATGAGTTATTTTCCTTAAGATATATGTCAAGAAACTCCATTAGCACTATCAGAAAATTTTGGAAAATTAGAATATCCTAAAAAATAAAAGTTATCATTTTATACCATGATAACAAGCATTTTATGATAATTTTTGTAAAAATGTGCACATAAGCACATAATATTAGTGCTTTACTCTGCATGTTATCACTAGTCTAGATTAAATATTCTAAAATCAGCACTTGAGTTAAAAAAATTGATGTATTCTTAGATTCTTAGTTTTGGAAATGTCAAAGATATATTTTTATTTTTTCATGATCTTATAAAGATATATTCTTAGATTCTTAGGTTTAAATGAGGGAGGTTACCTTGCCCCTGGTTGCCTAGCCCATGGAAGCGAGGTAAATGAGATACCTTTTAATTACAATTTTATGAATCCCCAAGGGACTACTAACGAGACAAATCCGTGGAGTCGTTAAAAACACACAAAGACGTGTAAAAAAAATTATAAACTCATTAATTGAATATTAAAATTAAGAATTATAAAGTATAATGATAAATAAGGGTCGAATTCATGGAGAATTAATGTATTTTCAAGGTAATTTTTAAATTCGATCAAATCAGACAAGGAATTGAGGTGAGAATTAGATATTTTAGTAGATTTTGAAAGAAGGCTCCAAGACAAGTCCATGGAATCAAAAAGCACACAATTTGGATCAATACTCGTGGAGAAATCAAGGAGCAAAAATTAGAGAGAATAATTGATGGCGAGTGGGACCCGTCTCCATCAGCTCATAAGACATTGACAACACGAGTTCAACCCGATTGAGGTGCAAAGATGAAAGAGCCAAGCTTTCACTACACGGTTGATCCTTTAGAATTTCATCCATCTGCGCCCTGACATCAGGCCTAATTAATCCTATCTTCTCATCCTTTTACTTCGTATTTCCTTCTCTAAAACTTATGGGCCCTATGTATTTTCGTGGGCCCGTTGATCCTCTCTCTCTCTTTTTCCTTTTTCCCTTCTTAGGGTTTATTGGGCCTTTCTTCTAGGCCCAAATGAGCCCTAAACTCATGTGTGTGTGTCTTGTTCTTTTGGGGCCCTAAAGTCATGTTTTTTTGAGGTAGAACCCCCAAACCTAACCCCCGTTGTTTTAAAGTTGAGAATTGATTTGCCGCTCTTGTTAGATAGTTGTTAGAAGAGAAGAGGGGGATGATGAGATGAGGAGAAGAGAGGAAGGGGATGATTAGACGAGGAGAAGAGAGGAGGAGAAGCAGTTGCCACTAGAAGAGGCTCGTGTCGCCGCCGTGACCATCGCTAGATCCCACCGCACAACTGAGATGAGTTCTCTCTATTCTCTTCCCGTCTCTCTCTCGTCCTTCTTCCCACCTTGGACTTGCAGGGGAATGTTAAAGCATCCCTTCCATCCGGTTCAAACCGCGAACCGGTTCACACGACAAAACGGTTCGTGGAGGTTAAGTGACTTGCGTAACTCGTGTAACGACCGCCAACTCAGCTTATCAACGTGGACTAATCGCAGAACGACAACACAAGCATCTTCACGCCTAATTAAATGCATCATTTCCTCCTAATGTTCTAACGGTCTTCTCCTACATTCCTCATCTCTATATAAACCCCCAAGTATGTAATAACAAAAAAATGGTGGGACCTAAATCGCGCATGGAGAAGGTTGAGCTGAGGGAGTCAATAAGTCTTCTAATTCCAGTGGAATACGGACTTATACGCAAAATGTCATCAACATAAATCAATAAAAAAATAGGAATTTGATTATGGTATTTGAAAAACAAGGAGGTGTCTGTTTTGGAGGCTGAAATTCTGAGAGAGAGTAAATAGGTAGATAGTTTTAAAAACCATGCCCGAGGTGCCTGTTTTATACCATATAAGGATTTCTTCAATTAGCATACATGATGAGGGAGATTTTTATTCACAAAACCTGGTGGCTGTTCCATAAAGATGAGTTCTTGTAACTCACCATGTAAGAATGCATTTGAAACATCTAGTTGGTGAATAAACCATTTTTAACTAATATCTAAAGACAATAAAATTTGAACAGTAGTAATTTTAACAACTGGGCTAAAGGTTTCATCATAATCCAACCCATCTTCCTGTTTGTAACCTTTGGCTACCAACCAAGCTTTGTGACGTTCAATAGAACCGGTTCACACGACAAAACAGTTCGTGGAGGTTAAGTGACTTGCGTAACTCATGTAGCGACCGCCAACTCAGCTTATCAACATGGACCAATCGCAAAACAATAGCACAAGAGTCTTCACGCCTAATTAAACACATCATTTCCTCCTAATGTTCTAACGGTCTTCTCCTACCTTCCTCATCTCTATATAAACCCCCAATTATGTAATAACAAATAATGGAATAGAAACTTCAAGAATCGCATTGTAATTCTCAGTCTCTCATGATCTAGCTTTCCTCTCGATCTCTTTTCCTTTCTCTCTTCAGTCTTCGATTTGTTAAGAACAAAAGATTCTGTCAGTTCTTTCATGGTATCAAAGCCAAACAGCTACACAACATTTATCAAGAAATGGGGGAACTAATCGGAAAGCTGCCTATTGATACAACATGTTCACAACAAATCGCTACGGCCGACATTAATCCCTTAGGTTTGACTATCTCTCTTAAACTCACTAGAGACAATTTTCTTCTATGCCGCATACAGATTTTGCCTGTTCTTGCTGCCTATGACGTAATGGATCATATAGAACAAGATCCTCCAGAAATGTCCATTTTGAATCAAGTTGGACAGAGTAGTATGAATCCAGCTTATAAAATCTGGTTTAAGACCGATAAGGTAGTGCTGGCCATTATAAATTCATCACTCACAGAGTCCACCATGCCGATTGTGGTTGGTAAAGAAATCGCAAAAGACAAGTGGGACGCAATTATGTGAAACTTTGCAGGAAAATCGCAAGCAAGAATTATGGAGCTCCAAACAAAACTGCATAATCTGCAAAAAAGCTCAATGACAGTTGAGACATATGTACAAACTGTCAGAACTCTTGGAGATGAACTCAAAGCCAATGGCAGCAACATCAACATGCATGAACTTTCCTTCACACTGCTAAGAGGATTAGATCAGCAATATAATGCATTTTATGCATCTACAAGTCAACTCCTCCATACATTGACATTTGATGACGTCGTGGCAAATCTTGTCACCTTTGATTCACACCTTGCCAAACAGAGCAACGATCATAACGCAGGTGAGTTCCCTCCATCTGCTAATTTGACTCAACTTAACAACCAAGATCAAACAAATACTCGAGGAGGGAGAAACAATCGTGGCAGAGGCCGTGGACATAAAATTGTCCCTCGATGCCAACTCTGCTTCAAATAGGGACACATGGTAGTGAATTTTTATGGAAGATTTAATAAAGATTTCCAGCAACCGAACTACAAAGAGTTTGTTCTTGGATAACAATCAAGAAACACACATCCGCAGGCTAATCTCACAAACACAGGCCCTTCTCAAGGAAATCAAAATGCATGATATTCAGACGGTGGCTCAACTCATCACGTCACAAATGATCCACATAATATTCAAACTCCAATCATCTACACAGGACCCGATCAACTATATGCCGGTAATGGACAAGGTTTGCATATTTCATCTACTGGTTCATCATTACTTCAGTCAGATTCTTCCCATTTCAAGCTAAATAACATTCTCCATGTTCCTTCAATAACTAAGAACTTATTGTCAATTCATAAATTCACAGCAGATAATAATGTATATGTGGAGTTTCATCTTAACTTTTGTGTGGTGAAGGATATACAGACTCATCAATCGTTAATGAAAGGGGAGCATAAGGATGGACTTTACCTTCTTCACTTTATACAAAATTTCCCATCATATGTAGGAGAAAAGGTATCCCCTGACACATGGCACCATCTACTTGGTCATCCTCACTTCCGGGTTCTACAAAACATTTTGAATAAATTTGGCCTTCCAGTCACACATAAAATGACACACTATCACTGTGATGCCTGCAGAACTTCAAAATCTCATAAACTTCCTTTCAGCATCTTTGTTCATAAATCTACCAAACCTCTAGAACTAATTCACTCAAACGTCTGGGGTCCAGCACCCATTCTCTCTCACTTTGGCTTCTCTTACTATGTGGTTTTCATAGATGATTTTTCCAAATACACATGGCTTTTTCCTCTTTGGAAAAAAAGTGATGTGTTATCTACCTTTATTGAATTTCAGGCCTTAACCACTTACCTAAAGGAGCATGGCATTCATCACAGAATTTCTTGCCCTTACACACCTAAACAAAATGGGACTGCTGAAAGGAAACACAGACATCTTATAGACCGAATGACCAAACAACATTAACCTTACTCAAAAATGCCTCTCTACCTGAAAAATTTTGGGATGAGGCAGTCTCTACTTCCACTTTTCTCATTAACCGAATGAACACACAAATCTTGCAAAACAAGTCACCATATGAAGTCCTCTTCAACATCTTGCACGATTACAACTTATTACGGACACTTGGTTGTCTTTGCTATCCCCATCTTTGACCTTACTCACCTCATAAACTGACCACACGATCAGAACAATGTATCTTCCTCGGTTACAGTAGTATTCATATTGGGTATAGATGCTTATCTCTCTCTACCAACAGACTCTATATTTCTCGAAATGTGATCTTTGAATAATCCATTTTTCTATATTTGCATACTTTCAATCCTCTTCAAAACAAATCTACAAGAATTCTTGGATCTTCTCCAACAATTTCAACAATTTCTTCCAGTATCATGACGCCATTTGTTCAAGACTCTTTAATTACTATATCTTCCCCAACAACCAATCCTACCTCTTCTGATCAAGCTCCTCTTACCTCTTCTCCTGATCAAGCTCCTCTTACTCCTTCTCTTGATCAAGCTCCTCTTACTTCTTCCACTGAGTCCACTGACTCTAACGAAAATATTATAGATCAATCATCATCTGATCTCATTTCACCTAATAGTAGTCCTTTAAAAACAAAATCTCTCACTGAGATCTACTCCCAAACTCAGCCAGTCACGCATCATCCCCTGCCTGAGTGTTTTCTCACTAACATTAACATTCCTTGTGAACTAGTATCCTTCTCACATGCCATCAAAGATGCTCAATGGCTACAAGCAATGAAGACAGAGTTCACAGCTCTTCAACATAATCAGACATGGAATTTAGTTCCTCGATCATTATTCATGAATGTCATCAATTGTAAGTGGATTTTCAAATTAAAACATAAATCTGATGGGTCTATTGAACGTCACAAAGCTCGGTTGGTAGCCAAAGGTTTCAAACAGGAAGATGGGTTGGATTATGATGAAACCTTCAACCTAGTTGTTAAAATTACTATTGTTCGAATTTTATTGTCTTTAGCTATTAGTCAGAAATGGTTTATTCACCAACTAGATGTTTCAAATGCATTCTTACATGGTGAGTTACAAGAACTCATCTTTATGGAATAGCCACCAGGTTTTGTGAATGAAAATCTCCCTCATCATGTATGCCAATTGAAGAAATCCTTATATGGTCTTAAACAAGCACCTCGGGCATGGTTTTTAAAACTATCTACCTATTTACTCTGTCTCGGATTTTTGGCCTCCAAAATAGACACCTCCTTGTTTTTCAAATACCATAATCAAATTCCTATTTTTTTATTGATTTATGTTGATGACATTTTGCTTATAAGTCCAGATTCCATTGGAATTAGAAGACTTATTGACTCCCTCAGCTCAACCTTCTCCATGCGCGATTTAGGTCCCACCAATTTTTTTCTTGGCATTGAATTTATTTCTACACCAAATGGTTACTTTCTCTCTCAGTCCAAGTATATTCTATCTATTTTTCAAAAAGCCCATATGGACAAGGCCAAACCTACGTCTAATCCTTGTTCATTTTCTAAACTTACTAATTCAACAAAATTTAATGATTCCACTCTCTATCGAAGAATTGTCGGGGCACTTCAATATCTTACCATTACTAGACCTGATATATCCTTCTCTGTTAACAAAGCATGTCAGGCAATGCATTCCCCCACAATCTCTGATTGGACGGATGTAAAACACTTACTTCGCTACCTAAAACATACCATCTAAGTCGGTCTTTTTTATTCAGGTAACTCAGAAATATCTTTAGAATTGTTTAGTGATGCAGATTGGGCCAGTTGTCCTACTGATCGTCGGTCTACAAGCGGTTATCTCGTCTATCTTGGCAAAAATTTGATTTTCTGGCGATGTCAAAAGCAGAGGATAGTGGCTCGCTCAAGTACTGAGGCCAAATACAAAGCAGTGGCCGATGCCACTGCGGAATTTATTTGGATCAAGTCACTTCTTCAAGAACTACAAATTCCTCTACAACGCTCGCCCATTCTATGGTGTGATAATATTGGCTGCAGCTTATCTCGCCGCCAATCCGGTCTTTCACGCCTGGACGAAACACATTGAAATTGACTGCCATTTTGTCCGGGAACAAGTCAAATTGAAGAATCTTCGCATCGGCTATCTAGCGACCAAAGATCAGATGGCGGACATTCTGACCAAAGCTCTTCCCAAGCATCGCTTCCTCTTTCTCAAGTCCAAGCTGCACCTTCTTCCCACCTTGGACTTGCGAGGGAATGTTAAAGCATCCCTTCCATCCAATTCAAACCACGAACTGGTTCACACG
This sequence comes from Lemna minuta, assembly GCA_024174645.1. NCBI lineage: Eukaryota > Viridiplantae > Streptophyta > Magnoliopsida > Alismatales > Araceae > Lemna > Lemna minuta. Next base: position 158,156 of record CM044105.1, read on the forward strand.
AAAAAACTGGTTCGTGGAGGTTAAGTGACTCACGTAACTCGTGTAACGACCGCCAACTCAGCTTATCAACGTGGACCAATCGTAGAACGACAGCACAAGCATCTTCACGCCTAATTAAATGCATCATTTCCTCCTAATGTTCTAACGGTCTTCTCCTACCTTCCTCATCTCTATATAAACCCCCAATTATGTAATAACAAATAATGGAATAGAAACTTAGAGAATCGCATTGTGATTCTCAATCTCTCACGATCTAGCTTTCCTCTCGATCTCTTTTCCTTTCTCTCTTCAGTCATTGATTTGTTAAGAATAGAAGATTTCGTCTGTTCTTTCACCCCTACCTCTCTCCCCCCCTGGTCCATCGTTCGCGAAGTGACACCTATCGATCGATCGCCAGGTAGAAGAGATCAATCCCTCTTATCGCCAGTCCGAGGTAGGGTTCGTCTTTGTGGTCTTCACCGCGACCTTCACCATCCAAGGATAGGACGCCCACTACAACGTCTAGAAAATAGGATAGGAGGTCCTCCCTGCAGCTGCTACTGTCCACTTATGATCAACACCATGAAACGAAGACGAGGAGGAGAATTCGGAGTGGACGCCCATGGGATCTGGTGAATTCTCGTTCGCCGACGCCCTCCAAGAAGAAAGGGAGGGATGAAAAGTCCCGAAGTGGAGAGGAAGAAACTTAGAAGGAGACTACCCTTTACAGACGAGGAACCCCGTCGCTGTCGAGTTTGATAAAAAAAGCCACTCCCTCGACACCGCCTACGTGCGGTGCTGGGACCACACCTGCTCCCCTCACGCCTCAGCAAGACCGTCGCCTCGTCGATCCGACGAGAGGGCGTCCAAGATTTATGCTATTGCTCTAACGCCTTTATGCCAACATTCACCTGTGCACCTTGTTGAGAGTTACCATTGCCGCTTTCGGTTGCGACCAATATTGCGATGTCCCCAATGCGATCCACCAGGAGCCAGTTTCGATTTCCAAATAATTGTCAAAACAATTACTAAATTTACCAATTTTAAAGATTAATGACTAATTAAAGAGTACAATATACATTAAAATGAGATGAAAAATTAGGGATTTTGATAGATTTGGAAAAAGAACTCGAAGGCAAATCCATGGAATTAAAAATCACAAAATTTGGATGGAGATTTGCAGAGAAATCAACGAGCGAAGTTTAAAGAGAAATTCGGATCGCAAAAAGGGAGAAAACCAAAATTAAAAATAAAATTGACTAAATATACTATTCAAAATTGAAATATAATGTTATAGGACAAAGATTAGGATGGAAACTTCATTTCTAACCGAGATAGTGCTCAAATTGATCCAATTTCTGACCGCATCAAAGGCTTTTCATTTCACGAATTCAAAGACAATCGTTGCATTCACAAAATGATTTCTCCCTTTTCTCTCAACAAAATCTTACTTTCAAACACTCCACAGACGCAAAAATGAGACTAGAAGCAAAGAAAAGCAAGAGATTCAAGGATTGTGGTGTCTAGAGAGTTTGATTACTCAAAAAAACCTAAGAATGATTTACATCGTCGAAGAACATTTTTATTTAAAGGGAAAATTTGGCGTAACCGTTGGATTGGCATTTTTAATCTTCAATCAGCGGCTCTAATGAAACGCATATATGCAAATCGCTACGCTTAAATCGCATTTGTTGGATCAAAGATAGACCGCCGAGATTTTGTCACATTGCGCGTGAAGAAGAAACACGTGAAACATCTGATCTTGATATTATGCTCCAGATGCGTTTCATTAGTTTAAATCTTAGCCGTTATAACTTCTTAGATTAACGGTTGAGATTACAATGATTCGCCAATTAACTAGAGCGCGTCACATACGCCTTCACTTAAGTGATGATCGACAATCGCGATTAAATCGTGCAATTGAACGCTCCACGCAACGCCACATTACCTACGCATATTAAAACAAAAATATAGTCCCACATGACATATATCAAGGAAATCCAAAGGGAATATAAGGTTTATGTATTTAGAGAGATAATGTTATCATGGAAAGGATGCTTTATCTCCCTAATTACACTCAGGCACACGTATGCACACGCGCACACACACACACGCACACACACGCACGCCCCACGTGGCGCATTCTTACGCCGCCACTTGGTGACGCCCTTTTCGCTTGCATCGCGTCACCTGGAATGTCACCACGCGATAAAATCTTATTTTTTTATTCTTTTTAATTCACAAAAAATCCAAATAAATTCATAAAAAAATAGAAAAATTCCAGAAAAATTCCTAAAAATTAGAGAATTTATAACTTTTAAAATACAACTCCAAATTAATTAAATTTGTTTCATTAGATCAAAAATTAAATTATCTATAATTCTAAAAGTCAAATTCAATAAATAACAAGAGAAGAAATTTCTATTTCAAAAATATACTAATTTCTTATAATTTATAACTTAGAAAAATAATGAGTGCATAAAAAGTATTTTCTCTCATTATTTAATATTTAAACCTAATTACAATCTCAAATAAAAATGAGGATAATCTAACCTTAAAGTATTCCTTTTAATTTATCAAAATTATCCCTAAATTAATGCATTTTGATATTATAACTTATTTTCATAGAATGATAGATAAACACTTAAAAATATGATAACATGCATTAGAATGTAATGTTTTATGTCTTAATTTATATTAATAATCATATATTTTCATGCATAATTTGCATGTTATCGATCGCGATGGTAGAGACTCCCCTTCCCACCCCACGACGGTCAAGCTTCCTGCCAATTCTCTCATGTTCGCGTGCTGCCGCTCTCTCCCTCACATCTCATGCATGACCACTTCACATGCTAGCTCGAAGTCATCCTCGTCCACGGTCGATTGCGGGCTCGCACGTCTTGCGCACAACTTCGGCTGTTGCCTGCTCGACATTGCTCCCAGTCGCAATCAGTCACGCGGTCTCGCACCTAATTATGCATAAACCCAATGCTTCCACTGCCTGAGCCCGCCACATGTGCCGTGCATGGGCCTTGCTAGCCTAGGATCTCACATCATCTCTAGTTGCGCATGAGCATGCCTTGCCAACCTTTGTGTGTCCTCACTTGCTAGTGCTTGTAGTGGTCAGTGTGTCCTCACTCTCCAACCTGGTCGCATGTCCTCACTCGTCAGTGTGGTGCACTGACAGCTTGTGCGTGTCATCATTTCGTTGAGCCCATGACGACCTCCAGTCACCTTCCAAAGTATGGTTGGAACGCCCGTGCAGCCGCTTCATCTCGCGCATTGTGAGTGCCCTCAGTGACTCCCTGTTGTGTGACCTCTTCATAGTAACTATAGTGTCGCACCAACTCCGCTTCCCGCTCGCACTGCACTCAGCTCGGTGCCTTCCCGCATCCGTAGTTCTTTGGGCGTGTCCGCGCATTGCTTGCACTCCCCTTCTACGCCCATCGCGCGTGTTTGATTACCCGCGACCCGCTGCAAGAACTGTCAGTGCCTGCCTCGAGCTGTCGACGCTCCCGCACCATCAAACTTGACAAGATCTGACAGCGGTTGAAGCCCACATATGCTCTCCCCTCGCATCAAGACCGACCTCTAGACTTGTGCATCATTCTTCGCCTGTTGATACTGTCGAGCCAAATCTCTGCTTTACCATGACCGACCACGCAGCCCGCCCCACATGTTAGCTTTGACCCCTCAACTCTTAAGTTTAATTACTTCTCAAAGTGTTTCCTTCACTTCTCTCTACCACCTTTGGATGGACTTAGACAAGATAGAACATAGTATAGGATCAAGAATTTTGACGCGTACGTTAGGTCTGACATTGAGAGCAGATTGTAGCACTTGGCTAACCCATGACGAGCAATCCAACACCTTTGGATGTGGACCGAGAGGGTCTCATCCTTCATATCATCGCAAATTTACCCGGGTTACTTGGAATTGACTTTGCTTATCAGCATGATTGCCTAGACTTAGGTTAGATACCGCACTTAGAGTCTAGGATTTGCATATCTCTGAGGTTAGAGTTGACTGCCCTATCTTGGTCAGTCTTTACTACATTGATCACGGGCAAGGGTTTTCCCACTTTGTCCTACAACAATAATCGTTCGCGAAGAGAGAGAAAACTAAAAAAATTATCTACAATTCAACTAATCTACGATTCAAAATTGAAATCTAATATTATAGGAAGAACTACTAGGGAGAAAACACATAATCTATCCCAAAATCATGCTTGAAATAATCCAATTGATCACTGTATCAAGGGCTTTTCATTCTACGATTTTTAAAACAAATTTTGGGATTCAAGAGGCAATTTCTCGTGATTCTCTCAACGAAATTTCACTTTCAAACACTCCTTGGATGCGGAAATTAGGTAGAAGACGAAGAAAGAAAATGATTCAAGGATTGAGATGTCTAAACATTCTGATTACTCGAAACACCCAAGAATGGTTTACATCGTCGAAGAACATGCGCAGATATAGGAAAAATTGGGCTTGGCCCTTGGATTTGATGAACGGCTTTGATGAAATGCTTTGATGTGACTTGTTACGCTTAAGTTGTAGCCATTCGATCAAAGATGGAACTCTCAAATTTTTCCAAGTCAAGTGTGGAGATAAAATGTCACGTAACGCTTGTCATTTGATCTTCATCGGATGCCCTCGATACGTACACATGTTCTTAGAAGTCCATCAGTCCCTTTTAATCTCACCCATTATAACTCCTCAGATGAACGGGTGAGATTATGTCATTTTAAAATGATTCGATGACAAACCATTACGCGCCACGTACCCCCTCTTTAAGTGAAAAATTGACGATCACAATTGATTCATATGATCATATGCTCCAGAATGCACCACATCACTTGCGCATAAAAACAAACACAAATAGTCCCCCATTGCAAAAATCAATGCAAATAAATGAGTATCTAAGTAATGTGTGTTAAGTGGGTTAGCTTATACCCTGAAAACGATGTTTAACCCATTAATCACACACGCATACACACGCGCACACACGTGCACACATATACACACACGCAAACACACATGCACAGACGCACACACATACACACACGTGCGCCACGTGGCGTGTGCATACGTTTTCAGGTGATGACACATTACCCGCCCGCCGCACCAGGCGCCACGTCACCGTGCATTAAAAACCAATATTTTTATGTTTTAAAATAAATATAAATCTAGAAAAATTTAGAAAAATTCTAAAAAACTCCCTTTAAAAAACTTCAAAATGCATGCAATGATAGATATGCATTCAAAGTATGATAACATGCATAAGAATGGCATATTTTATGCTATAATTTGCATTAATAATCATATAGTTATATGTATAAATTGCATGTTATCACACCATCCCCCCCCCCCAAATTGAATAATTTTTAGTCTCTTAGCAATTTACGATAGAATCTCTCTAGAAAATCTGTCCACTTCTCAATCCTACCTCTAAGGAGGTGAAATGTACAAATCTATGAGTACGTTTTCTCATAGTGTGAACTACAATGATCTACATTTCATTTCTAGGTTGACTTCTTTAGTGCATATTAGGGTAGTGCTCATCGGCTAATGCTGGAGTCTAATTCTCTATTATGAGCGAGGTGAGCATATCAAGGGTTTGATGCTACGGAGATGAAAGATCCTCACACTTTTATGAGTAGATGTAATTCCTTACCCTCTCAATAGGTATATCACTCCTTCACTCAAAATGGAGGATATTTAGTGTATTAGAATTCCCCTCAACTCGTCTTCCTCTTATCAAGAGTGAATTTTCAAAGAGATTTCCTATCTTTGGGATGCAATGTGATGAGGTGAACAAAAGTATAAATAGACAACTATGAAAAAAGGAATGTCGTGGTTAAAGGCAAAATTGCATGTAAACGAAATAGATTGTAAAAAGAAAGGAGGTACTACTTATGATAATTTATGCTCCCAAATGATGTGGAAATGATAGAGATGGGATTGAAGAAGAGAAGATATTCCCCTAACTTTTTCTTCTTATTTTCACTTCTTCTTCTTTCTCTATTTTTCTTTCATTTTCTCTTTTTATTTTTCCTTCTTTCTTCTTTGTCTTCTTTTTTTTAAGAGATGTATCAAAAGAATTTACATGAAATAAGGATATGGAGGATTTTTTTTTATAAAGAGAGTATGCAAAAATGTGAAGTGTATTGTGAAGGGATATGTACATGTGAGGGGAATGCGAAAGAGATGTGATTGATGTGTTAGTCACTTGGGAGTGTGATTATCATGAGTGAAGTTGAAAAATGGGTGTAACTACTTAACTGGAAAGGAAAAATTGGAACCAAATGCTTAAAAGAAAAGATAGGTGCATCACGAATTATGGCTCATTGCACTCTTTTAAGGGAAAGTTTGAATGCCAGAAATTCCCACACTAAGTAGAATAGACTGGTGTAAGGTAGGGGATAGGAATTCTGCTTATGCTTCACTCAAAATCTCTCTATTTTAATCTCATAGCACTTTAACCTTTAGATTACTCATTTTTCCTCAGTGTCTGTTAAATACTCAACTCCAAAGAAGTCAACCACTACAAATAATCTCACAGTTTATCTTGATCACTTGATTTTATTACTCAAAATATAATCATATAGGCTATAAGACCTTCACTTCTACATCTCTAGTTGATGAGATCTCAAAATTTCAAGACTTCTAAGGTGGGAAAGAGTGGTCAAAAAAATTTGGAAAATAGGAGTTTTTAGAATGTAGAATTTTAAATTTTTTTAAAAAATTGTTGAGTTTTTCTAAGTCCTCGCCCTTAAATTAAACTCTTCATTGCCCTCAAATCATCATACTCATGAAAAATATGAAAAAAATATTGAGCATGACATGAAAAAGATAACAAAAATGTAGTGAGAAGAAAAGGGTTTAGAAAAACTCATTCAAGCGTGTTGATGCTTGTTCATAGGATTTCTCTTGCGACTGCCTCCACTCAATCATGTGTTATTTTTAACGATGTCTTTCTTATGCAAAAACTAAGAGCAAAAACACAAAAAGCAAAAGAAAAATGAAATAGTCTTGGGGTGCCTCCCAAGAAGCGCTAAGTTGAATGTCTTAAGCTAGAGAAAAACCTAATGCAGCTCACGATGATCGATGGGGTAAGGGTGATACTGTCGTCACGTCTTCAGGTGCCTTGGGAAGATGCAAATTCACTGTATTTGCTGGTATGGGTGGCTTTGATGTCAGGTAAGGCTTGAGACGATAGCCATTTACATTGAGATGTTTGTCGAGTTGATGTAAAAAAATCAGCACAGATTGCCTTCAAACAATTCTAGAACCATGTAAGGACAGTTCCATCGTGAGCGCAACTTCCCTCGAAAGAGCTTAAGGTGATAATCATAGAGCCAGACCTTGGCATTGACTTAAAAGGTCCTTCTTTTGATGTGTGATAACATGCATATTTAACTTAAATTCTTATCTTATTTAACTAATATTCATATTTATTTTATGTAATTATGATGCATGTTATCATAGTTTTATGAATTTTCTCCATTGGTATGCTGTTTTAATAAAGTTCATATTTTTGCATAATTTAGGGTTAATTACGTGCTTTAATGATTTTCAAAATTAACCACCTTTAAGTGATTTTTCTTTTGTCTTTGGTGAAGATGAGTAAAAGAAGAAAGAGAAGAAGAAGTTCACTTAATTTTATTTTGTCAAAGAAAATGAGTGGATGATAGGGTTCACTCAATAGTATTTTTGAATTCATTATTTATTCTTCTTTTAATTTATTTTTTAGGTGGCATGATATTAAAGATGAATAAATTTGTGATCCAATCGAGAAAATTTGAGTAAAAAAGGAGTTATACAAATGAAGATATGAATTTTTGAATTTTATAGAATTTTTTGGATTTTATTTTGATTTTTCAGGCATTTTTTCGGATTTATTTTCTTATAAAAAAATACAAAAAGGGTTTATTTAATCGCATGGGACCTGCGGAGCTGACGTGGCATGGCGCACACACGTGGTAGAGCCATGCAAGGACACGTGGACACGTCCGTGGACACGTGGATGTTGGGTGGCATTTGATTGGCCCACAGGTTAGTGGGCCCAGGTGACGTGGCAGCGTGGGGTGCGTCGGATGAGATCACGTCAATTAAGGCGCGTGAATCGAGTGGACTCCGGTCCACCCAAACATAATCAGACCATGTGACGATTTTGTGGCAGTCGATCTCATTATTAAAATCTGACGATCGCAATTTAATCGCGCTTTCGGCGACTCATGGAGCGACACATGGCTTCATAAGGAGACTCCGATGAAGATCAGACGGGCGATATCGTGGAATCGTGGGCCATCATTTTCGCGCAATACTAGCTGTCCAAAATCTTTTCAGCGAATCAAACGGCCCGCGTTTTTCGCGTCAATTTTCCTATAAATAGATGTTCTTCTCTTTATAAACTGAACTTTGAATTAAATCATGAAGAAATTAAGTGATTTTGGAGCAAAATTTTAAGTTCTTTGTGATCCCCATGCATTTTAGACTCAATTGTGATCATATTGAGGCATGAGTGATCATAATTTTTTTTAAGAATCGATCAAAATCTCCCCTTGAACGCCGAACGAATGCCCAAGAAGAAACAGAAGAAATATACTTCAATCGACGCGATTTGAAGCCTAATCTTCACATGAATCGGGTAAGTAGTGTAACTCGAGTGTAATCCTTGAAATTTATGTAGCTAGATTTAGATAGGTAATTTCATTTTAGAAATCAGAATTTTCATCTTTTTGCCTAAATTTGAGTGCAGATTTTTACTGATTTTGAAACAAGGATTTCACCTTGATAATAAGTCCAAATCATTCGCTTTTGGTTTCATTGGATTCCTTGTTTCATCAAATTTCCATGGGCATCTGATTTGTAAAATTTCATCAACATTTGACACTTCAATTTGACATTTGACCATTGACTGTTCATTTTCAATCCGAATTTGGGCATTGACTTGCGGAGGATTACTCTTAAATTCAAGGGGAAATTCGATAATGTTTTTCTCTTTCAAATCCTTTGATTGTTAGATTTCTATTAATATAGGAATTTCAAGACTTAGATATCTTTTGGTTAGTCCATTTGATGATTTTGACCAAGGCCTTCATTTTGGGATTTTTCTGATCATTTGATTTTCAATAAATCATAATCAATCCAATTCTTGTCTAAAAATCAAGAATTATATATCAAAATTTTCCATTTTCTCTATAGTTTTTGAAAATAGAATTTTTTAATATTTTTTTGACATTTTTCTTCTTTGATTTTATAGAAAGTCAACAGTTGGTCAAAGTCAATGCTTTGACCTTGAGTTTTGACTTTTCTTCGTAAAATATTTTCCTAAATTCTTAAAATATGTTCTCTCATATATTCATATCATTTCTATTAAAAAAATATGACTTTCATTTCTTTAGAACCCTAATTAAACCTAAGTTTGACCAAGTCAACTCTTCGATCAAAGCCAAATGTGTTCTCTGTGGATCAACCTGATCTTTACACTATACTGGATTTCATTGTGAGTTTGGAATTATAATGACCAACGATTGTGTGTTTTCAACGACCGCATAAATTGTTTCATCAAAGTAGCGCCGTTGCGAGGGATAACGCAATATTAATTTTGTATTCGAATTTGAGGCCATATTTACTTTTTTCTCTTCTATTATTATACTGACCTGCAAGGAAGGTAGTATACCATCTCATTAGTGGAAAAATGTATATTGAGGTAAGATTATCATTTTGTCCTTATTTGACATTTTGGTGCAATTCGGTAGTCTATTTTGTGTCTTTCACTTATTTGAGACGAGGACAACGATATATCAGATACATTATCTATTATTAGAGGTTTATTAGTGATATTTGCTCTATTGGTATGATTTGTAATAGTGTGCAGCTTGATCTATCTTTTGGTTGAGTAGAGTTAAGCATTCTCATTTAGAACATCATATTTAGAGTTTGACTTTCTTATATATATTTGTATTTATGTGATCTTTTTGATATAGCTATGAATAAGAATTCGAGGAACAAAGGAGGACAACAAGGACACCAAATCAGAGATCCATGAGGCATACAAAGAATAACCCCTTATATGATGACCTTTTCGACACATTCGTACATTCTAGAGCTCCATCAGAGACTTCTAGTGCTCGTATACCAGCTCTCCCCACACCGGCGCAAGGAGAACCAATAGACGCCCCTCTTCCCACTGAGATAGTGAGACGACGCCTCAGCGATTACGCGAGACTGGTCGTCTAGAGGCAAACTACTCGAGTCAATGCCCCTTGTAAAAAAGGTATGAATCTTAAAATTGACGCACATATTCTTGGCCTTTTACCCACTTTTCATGAACTCCCATCAGAGGATCCGGATCGGCATGTGGATGAATTCAGCCAAGTGTGCGAATTCAATCAGTTCCACAATGTACCCCTCTTAGATGGCCAAGATGCGCTTCTTTAAAAGCAAAGGCGTGGTTTTTCACCTTTGTATGTGAGTTTGACTCATGGAGAGATATGGAAAGATGTATTTTTGCATAAGTACTACTTGGTAGGTAAGACTAGTGTCGTGTGAAGAGCCATACGCGAATTCTCGCAAGGTCCAAGTGAGGTTTTTTATGAGGCATGGGAGAGACTTAGAGATCTTTTGAGACAATGCCTGCATCATGGTATACCGAAGCATGAAATTACATAGATTTTTTTTTATGGCTTAATTGTGCTTGATGCTGCTAGTGGAGGCACCTTTATGAGCAAACTATGAGGATGAAGCCCTTGAGTTGATCGAGTTGGTGGCGAAGAATAACCACCATCATGCGGCTAAATCCTTTGGAGGATGGAGTGCTCCGGCTAAGGGAGGGATGTTGGATACGAAGGCAGTGGAGACATGTATATTTTTGGATAAGATTGAGAAGCTGACCGAAGCACAAAATTTGATTATGAGTTCGCTTAATATCCGCCCAGGTTCAGATGGCCTCGCACCAGTAGCACATAGCGATGTTTCTCCGTGTTCACATTGCTCTAGTTTTGAGCACGTCGAGTTGGATTGCCCCCGAAGGCAATTCAGGGGTCCATTTCTATTTCGACAAAACCCTACAACATATCTGGGGTTGAGCCAAGCGGGTAGATCTCACTACTCGAATCAAGGTTATTCTAATTATCATAACTCATCTTATGTGCAACAGCGAAGTGAGCATCACAATTCATATCATCAGCCCTTTGGATCCGGTCAGCAACATATGGGGAACTTGAGGCCGACATCTTTCGCCTCTGGTCCTCCCCGAGAGGTTACTCCGCCATCGGTAGTACCACCTCTAGCACCTTCAGTTGATCCCATCATGAGTGCATTAGCACAAATGATGAGTGAACTGGCCAAGGTTAGCGACCGACTTGATAGACTCGAAGGGGCTAATGCCCAAAGCTCTGATGCTTCCGCCGAGCAAAGGAAGGGTAAGCGCATAGAATTTTTAGATCAATTACCTTCCCAACCTCTAGAAAACCCTAGGAATTCAAGGCAAGCATCGGTGAGCTGCGCCCACAATATGAAACAAGTTCACATTGATAATGCATCGGAGGAGGCACATGCTATTTCAGGCCTACGTTGTGGCAAGGTCTTAGTGAATCCTCATAAGGACCACAAGCACCACAAGGACTCGCTTGAGGAGAAGGATGACCAATCCTCTCGTACGATCATTCCAAAGGAGGACTCCAATGATGAGGAGGCACCCGACGAGGAGATTAAGGTCACAAAATCAATCCCCGACTATTGGAACATGCATCAAAAGCAAAAATTCTTCCATGATATTCGATAATATTTTTAGAAGAACCCCAATTGTTCCATATAGGGGCTGATTAGATTATTCGGTTATGCGTTCCGGAGAAGGAGCAAGTTCATATTTTATCGATGTGTCACTCGTCCTTATGTGGAGGTCACTTTGCGTCGAAAAAGACTAGAGTTAAGGTCTTACAAAGTGGCTTCTATTGGCCAACTCTATTCAAGGATGCCATCAAGTACTGCAAGGAATGTCAAAAGTTTCAATCTGCATTAAACATCTCAAATCAAGATGAAATGCCCTTGCAAACCATCCTTGAGGTAGAGATTTTTTATGTTTGGGGAATTGACTTTATGGGACTATTTCCACCCTCGGAGGGAAAAGAGTATATTCTTGTAGCGGTAGACTATGTGTCTAAATGGGTCGAGGTAATACCGACGAGGACAAATGATCATTGAGTGGTTAATAAGTTTATTGTTATGAATATATTTTCTCTATTCGGTTGTCCTAGGGCGATAATTAGTGATGGTAGACCTCATTTTACTAACTCTCATTTCAGGGCTTTACTTCAAAAATATGGAGTTCACCATCGCGCTACGACCCCCTATCACCCCCAAGCGAATGACCAAGTAGAAGTCAACAATAGAGAAGTCAAAGACATATTGAAGAAGATAATTTGCATGGATGGAAGACATTGGGCAGAGAAGCTACCGGATGCTCTATGGGCATACTGCACCACATTCAAGACACCCATCGAGATGTCTCTATTTAGGCTCATATATGGTAAACCTTGCCATCTCCCCGTCGAATTAGAACATAGGCTATTAAAAATATGAATATCTCTCTTGAGCAAGCTGGGGAAGAAAGACTTCTACAACTTCAAGAAATCCAAAAATTACGGAATGAGTCGTATTAAAATTTTGAAATTTACACGGCCAAAAACAATGCCTTTCCTGACAAGCATATTAATAGAAAAAACTTTTCATGTTCATGACAAGGTATGGCTTTATAATTCTCGTCTTAAACTCTTTCCAAGAAAGTTGCGCTCTAAGTGGGATGGTCCGTATGAGGTCCTTGAAGTGTTTGACAATGGATCGGTCTTAATTTTAGATCCTAAGACCAAAAATTCCTTCGAGGTAAATGGGCATATATTGAAACCATACATTGGTGAAGAAGGACCACCACCTCTCCCTAATGAAGAGCTGCAACTTCTTGAGATATCAGCTACTAATTAGTCCCTAGAGTGAGCTACTAGCTGAAGATGTAAAACTTAGCGCTTGTTGGGAGGCAACCCAACCTTACTTTTGTGTTTGCATTTACTTTTTACCTTATTGTTGTATTTGTACTTGTTTTTGCTTTTGCCTCTAAATTTAGTTTTATTTTTACTCTTATATATGCTGTTTGCTTTTCTGTTTGCTTTTGTTTCTATAGGCTCCATATACGCTAAGGAGGAGAGTACAACAAAAGAAGGAAATTCATCCAAAAGAACTCCACAAATGAAGAGAAGAATGCATCCCGTGCAAAATACTCGCTAAGTTTTTCTTTTAGCCCCTTTGTCTCATTTCTGCATGCCATACATCATGATTCCCATCTCTTGTCTATGAGCATGGTGATTTTTATTGAGGACAATAAAAGGAATGAGTTTGGGGTGGAGTTTTCTAGAAAACTTAAAAATTTTAAAATTATAGCATTCCTTCATTTGGTATTCTGTGCATGATCTGATTTTAAACCATGTGAGCAGCAACATAATCTTTCCAGAAAAACATGAAATATGAAAAACATAGAGTACATTAACAACTTCAAATGCTTAGAAAGCCATGGGAAGAGGAATCTTAAGTGTTATGTTAAGGAGGTTGTAGAGTTGATAGAATTATGGATCTAGGTATTCCTTTGGGGGACCATAAAGTTTAATATAAGAATCCACTCAAGCCCATCGTAAGATTTTTAAAAAATTTATATACTTCTTATCCACTCATTCTTCTTTCTAAATCTTGAGTTAATGACTCTTTGCACACATATCCTTCCGCTCTCCATAACAAGTCGTAGCTTGTATCATCCTTTTATTGGCACTAATATTATTGACATAATGAAGCTCCATGATCCATAGAGATACCAAAACCTCTTCGGGGGACTAAGCTGCATGTCTACTAAGGACGACACATGGGTAGGATGAGCACCATGGAATGAGTTAATATTGTTTTCAATAAGTTGCATGAAAAGCCTTAGAAATTTTAATTCTACATTTACTCTGCATTATCTAATTCGTTTCTTTATAAAGTCTTGCAGTAAGTAGAATTAGAATATATATATATATATATAATCTAAGTAAGACTAGGATGAAAGAAAAAGGAAATAAAGTAGAACTAGAATGGTAAGCTGCCTCCCATGTGTTTTAGGTGATTCTATGTTATAGCCTTTATGTTTGGAAAGGATGATGCTTGTTTCTACTTCTTGTGCCTTTATCATTCATGTCCATAGTGCAAGGAGGAATCGACAATTGATTTGGTAAGGTGAATCATTTTCTTAAGTTATTTATATTTTTATTAGTATGTAGAGCAAGAGGAATTCTTAGTTTATTTGGTGGACTAAAGTGTTTGCCGAAGGAATGTCATGTCCCTAAAATTTCTAGTACACTACTTTATTCTTGACATCATTTTAGGTAGCATATTCATTTCGAATTCTATCAATGCTTAACCCATGATTTTCTAAGGTCATTTGTTAGTCCTATTACACATTCTCTAAGTTTCCATTGCTAGGGGACTAGCAATGATTTAAGTTGAGAGGTGTGATAACATGCATATTTAACTTAAATTCTTATTTTATTTAACTATTATTCATGTTTATTTTATGTAATTATGATGCATGTTATCATCGTTTTATGAATTTTCTCCATCGGTATGCTATTTTAATAAAGTTCATATTTTTGCATAATTTAGGGTTAATTATGTGATTTAATGATTTATGACATTTTATAAGGTCAAACAAATTAAACTTAACCACCTTTTAGTGATTTTTTTTTTTTTCTTTGGTGAAGATGAGTAAAAGAAGAAAGAGAAGAAAAAGAAGATAGAGGAATAAAAGAAAATGAGTTGATGATAGGGTTCATTTAATAGTATTTTTTAATTCATAATTTATTCTTCTTTTAATTTATATTTTGAGTGGCATAATATTGAAGATGAATAAATTTGTGATCCAATAGAGAAAATTTGAGTCAAAAAGGAGTTGTATAAATGAAGATATGAATTTCTGAATTTTATAGAATTTTTTGGATTTTATTTTGATTTTTTAGGCATTTTTTGAATTTATTTCCTTATAAAAAATGCAAAAAGGGTTTATTTAATCGTGCGGGACCTGTGGAGCTAACATGGCGTGGCGCACAAACGTGGTGGAGCCATGCAAGGACACGTGGATGCATTTGTGGACGCATGGATACTGGACTGGCATTTGATGGGCCCACGGGCAGTGGGCTCAAGTGACGTGGCAGCATGCGGTGGGTCGGATGGGATCGTGTCAATTAAGGTGCGTTAATCAAGTAGACTCCATCCACCCGATCATAATCAGAGCACGTGATGATTTTTTACCATCAATCTCATTAATAAAATCCGACAACCGCAATTTAATCGCGCTTTTGGCGACTCATGGAGCGACACGTGGCTTCATTAGGAGACTCTGATGAAGATCGAACAGGCGATCATCGTGGGATTGTGGGCAATCATTTTTGTGCGATAATCTCTTCAATGAATCAGATGGCCCGCGTTTTTTGCGTCAATTTTCCTCGAAATAGATGTTCTTCCCTTTGTAAACTGAACTTTTGATTAAATCGCGAAGAAATTAAGTGATTTTGGAGCAAAATCTTAAGTTCTTTATGATTTTCCCTGTATTTAAGACTCAATTCTGATCATATTGAGGAAATATTGATCACGAATTATTTCAAGAATCGATCAGAGTCTCCCCTTGAACGCCGAACGCACGCCGAAGAAGAAACTGAAGAAATACACTTCAATTGACTCAATTTGAAGCCTAATCTTCACGTGAATTGGGTTAGTAGTGTAATTCAAGCATAAACCTTACAATTTATGTAGTTTTGATTAGATTTAGATAAGTAATTTCATTTTAGAAATCGGAATTTTCATCTTTTTGCCCAAATTTCAGTGCAGATTTTTATTGATTTTGAAACAAGGATTTCTCATTGGTCTTAAGTCCAAATCATTTGATTTGGTTTCATTAGATTCCTTTTTTCATCAGATCTCCGTGGATATCTGATTTGTAAAATTTCATCAACATTTGACCCTTAAATTTGATGTTTGACCATCGACTCTTCATTTTCAATCCGAATTTGGGCGTTGACTTGCGGGGGCAATTACTCTTAAAATACACGGGAAATTCAATAGTTTTGGTTTTTTTGGAATCCTTTGATTGTTAGCTTTCTATTCATATGTGAATTGCAAGATTTATATATCATTTCGTTAGTCAATTTTATGATTTTGACCAAGGTCTTCATTTCGGGATTTTTCTTATCATTGATTTTTAATAAATCATAATAAATCTAATTCTTGTCTAAAAATCAGGAATTATATATTAAAGTTTTCTATTTTTCTCTATAGTTTTTAAAAATATAATTTTCATAATATTTTCTCACCTTTTTCCTATCTAATTGTACAGAAAGTCAACGGTTGGTCAAAGTCAATGCTTTTGACCTTGACTTTTGACTTTTCTTCGTAAAATATTTTCCTAAATAATTAAAATATTTTCTCTCATATACTCATATCATTTTTATTAATAAAATATGACTTTCATTTTTTTAAAACCCTAATTAGACCTAAGTTTGACCTAGTCAACTCTTCGATCAAAGTCAAACGTATTCTCTGTGGATCAACCTGATCTTTACACTGTACTGGATTTCATTGTGAGTTTGGAATTATAAATTTTGTTTGACCGACGATTGTGTGTTTTCAATGACCGCATAAATCGTTTCATCAATGTGCTTGTCATGAAAGGCTTTGGTGTTTTCTTTGTAGATCTATACATCCTCATACGCGTCGTGCCTTAGCTCTTATAACTTTTGGAAGCTAAAGAAGTCTCCGTTTTCCTACTTTGTCTAGAGATAAGTTGAGCTTTTTGATAGCCCAATATGCTTGAAACTCAAGATCAACTAGAATATGACATGCTTTCCCAAAAATCAGCCAAAATGGAGACATCCCAATGGGTGTCTTATAAGTTGTCAAATATGCCCATACTACATTAGGAAGCTTGTGCGCCCAATCCTTCCCATCTAGTCAAATGATTTTCTTCAATATGTTCTTGACTTCTCTGTTGCTCACCTTGACTTACCCATTCTCCTAGGGATGGTATGGTGTGGTGACACGATGATATACTCCATACTTCTTCAACAATGCATGAAAGTGTTCATTATTAAAATCTAAACCTTCATCACTGATGATGGCCCTCAGACATTCATATCAGACAAAGATGTACCTCATAACAAATCTAAGCACCTCCCGATGACTGTTTGTCCTAGTGAGGATAGCCTTGACCTACTTGGACACATAATTCATTGCTACCAACATATACTCTTTCCCATCTAACGGTAGGAAAGGTCCCATGAAATCAATCCCCCATAGATAGAATATCTCCACCTCAAGGATAGGCCTCATTGGCATTTCATCTCGCTTGGAGATGTTTAATTCTGCTTGGCATTGTAAAAATATTGAGCATCCTTGAAGATAGTCACTCTATAGGATTTTATCGATTGTCTTCCACACAGAAAAATGTCCTCCACAAGTCGATAAGTGAAACATCCCTAAAATGTCTTCTTGCTCCTCTTCTGGGATGCATCACCGAATGATTTGGTCGTATATGAGATTGAACGAAGGGGTTCTTCCCAAAAAGTAGTATTTAAGTTTATGGAAGAACTTATTTTTGTATGCTGACTCTAATGCTTTAGGATCCATCCAGTCATGAGGAAGTTGATGATATGCACAAACAAGGGAGATTGACTTGATATAGCAAGGAGATGCTCATGAAGAAATGTGTCACTGATGTCTCTCATACCTAGAATGAGGAGACGCGATAAGTGATCCGCCACTTTAGTTTTTTTCTGCCCTCCTTATCTTTAATTTCCAAGTCAAACTCTTGAAGATGCAACACCCATCGTATCAATCATGGCCTTGCCTCCTTCTTGGAGAGCAAATACCTTAGTGTCGCATGGTCGGTGTAGATAATGATCTTGCTCCCAGAGATGTAAGTCCGGAACTTCTCTAATGCATAAACTCTATTACGAGCTCCTTCTCTGTCGTTGTATAATTCATCTATGCTTTGTTAAGGGTCTTGCTTGTGTAGCATATCGTAGTTGGCTTCTTCTCTATCCGCTACCCCAAAACCACTCACACTGCATAGTGTGAAGCGCTGCACATGATCTCGAAAGGTAAGTCCCAATTAGGACTTTTTCGAAGCAGTGCCTCAATCAATACTTGCTTCAACATCTTAAATGCTCACACATGCTTCTTTGTCAATGATGAACTCCTATTTTCTACATTCGAAAAATTCCTATTTTCCAAATCTGATCCACTCTACCCCCACCTTAGAAATCTTGACATTTAGAGATCCGACCTACTACAGATGTAGAAGTGAGGGCCTTATAGCCCATATGATTACATTTTGCGTAATAAAGCTAAATGATCTAGAGAAACCAATGGATGATATTTATTGGTTGACTTCTTTGGGGTTGGGTATCTAACAGGCACCAAGGAAAAAGAGTAACCAGAGGTTGAAATGCTATGGGATTGAAAAAGGAGAGTTTTTGAGAGAAGTTAAAATTCTTATCCCCTACCTAACATCAGCCAAAACTACTTAGTGTGGGAATTCCTCGCTTCAAGACTTTCCTTTTAAACGAGTGCAATGATCCATAATTTTTTTAAGCACCTATCTTTCTTTATTAGGCATGTAGTCTTATCTTTTCCCAAGCAGTCAAGTAGTCACACCACTTTGTTTTAAACTTCACTCATGATAATAAACACTCCCAAGTGATCCACACATCCATCACATTTCTTTCATCTTCTCCCCACATGTACATTTCCCTTTCTATTACACCTCACATTTTTCACATACTCTCTTCAAAATCCAAAAAACTCCTTCATATTCTTATATCATTCATCTGACATTTTGAAAAAAAAATAAAGGAAAAGAGAAGAAGAAGAAAAGAAGGAGAAAAGTCAAAAGAAAGAGAGAAATAAGAAGTGAGAAGAAGGAAAATAAGTGGGAAAATACCTTCTACCATCATCTCTACCACCTCCACCATCATCTCTACCATCTACCCTATCCATCACCATCTACCTCATTTGGGAGTATAATTATCATAAGCAGTACCTTCTTTGTTTTTAATCCATTTTTGTTTATCTGCATAGTTACTTTTAACTATGTCATTCCGTTAGAAATAGTATCTTTTTATTTTCCTTCAGCCACCTCGCACATTGCATCCCAAAGATAGGAATCCCTTTGAATTGCACTCTTTATAAGAGGAAAGCGAGTTGAGGGGAATTCAAATACACTAAGTAGCCTCCATTTTGAGGGAAGGTGTGATGTATCCATGGAGAGGGTAAGGAATTACATCCGCTCATGAGAGAGTGAGTATCTTTTCATCCCCAGAGCATCAAACCTTAGATATGCTCACCTTGATCATAATTGAGAATTAGACTCGAGCATTAGCCGATGAACACTTCCCTAATATGCACTAAAGAAGTCAACCTAGATACGTAATCTAGATTATTATAGCCTATACTATGAGGAAAACGTAATCATACATTCATACACTTCACCTCTTTAGTAGTAGTATCAAAGAATGAAAGGACTTTCTAGGGAGATTATATAGTAAATTGCTAACAGACTAGTAATCATTTAAGTTGGGGAGTGTGATAACATGCTAATTAGACATGATAATACATGATTATTTATGCATATTAAATAATAAAAGGTTTCATTCATATGCATATTATCATATTTATGAGTGTTTATCTATCATTCTATTAAAAAGTCATTATAATCTCAAAATATAGAAAATTAGGGTAAATTATGTTAAATTTAAGATAAATAATTTCATAACCCATCTTTACTTGAGATTATAAGTAGTTTTCAAATTTAAATAATGAGAGAAATTATTTTTATACATTCATTTCAATTTTCCAAAGTTTTAAAATCTTAAAGAAATGAATGTATTTCTCAAATATAAATTAAAACTCTTGTTATTTATTTAAATTACTTTTTAGAATCATAGATAATTAAATTTCTGATCAAATGAAAGAAATTTTTATTAATTTGGAGTTATATTTTGAAAGTTATGAATTTTCTAATTTTTAGAGATTTTCTAGATTTTTTCTGAATTTTTCTGAACTTTTAATAAATTTTTAAGGATTTTCTGGAATGAAAAATTGATTTTCTAATTAGAAATTGATTTATCAGATATTTTAAAGTGTACAGGTGACGTAGTGCAATCTGGAGCGTCCGATCGCGTCGCGATCAATAGTCAAAGCTGGAGGCGACATGGTCGTGTGAGTATCGCCCGATTGCACAATGAATAATGACCGTTGATGATCACTTAAAGGCAGGGTACATGGCGCATCTTGATTAGTCGCCAAATTATTTTCTAAACGATTTAATCTCATCCGTTGATCAAATGAGTTATAACGGCTGAGATTAGAACTAACGGAGCGCATCTAAATCGTCAGATCAAGATCCAATGGCGAGGAGTTGATACGTTTTTATAACGTATGCAACGTGGCATCATCTCGGTGGTCCATCTGAGAGCCAACGGCCACGACTTAATCGCAACGATTTGCGAGCAATTCGAGTAAATTTAAACTGTTTAGGCACCAAATCTCTTGAATCTTTTGCTCCCAATCGCTTCTAGACTCATTTCCGCGTCCACGGAGTGCTTGAGATCACGAATTCGACGATCGATGAGGAAGAAATCAAAGCTTGAACTCCACGATCGTGATTTTTTGAATTTTGATGAATAGCCTTGATTCCGGCGATTAATTGGATCAATCTGATCGCAATTGTGGGTTAGTTATCGTGTTTCATCCTAATCTATCTTCGTATAGATATTAATTTTATTTTAGAATCGTAATTTGATTTAATTTCATTCTTAATTTTGTTATTTCACGATTTTTATTTTCGAAAAAATCACCTCTGTGCAATCGTTAATTTCTCCGGGAAATCAAAGTCGAATTCAATGATTTTTGATTCCGTGGATTCGTCTTCGAGTCCTCTTTCTTAAAATGTCAATTTTCCCAATTTCTATCACCATTTCATCATCCGCTTTGATCAAATTCAAAGAGATCATAAAAAATTTCCCTAATTCCTTGTGGATTCGACCCTTATTTACTATTATACCCCTCAATTCGTGAATTATTCTAGAAATTGGTAAGTTTGGACTTTATTTTGACTCTTGACCGTGTGATTTCAACGACCACTCAGTCTCGATTCGTGAATGTGAACACTCCCTAGTGAGATTTCTAAGTCACTCATAGGCTTCCATTAAAGGTGTCACTCGTGCCTTGGGTAAACTCCCGTATGGCTTTTCGGGCGGAGGTAGTTTTCCTTAGTATTTTCTAAGAAATTCCTCCTCCATCTCGGTCCACCTAGTGAATTCTCTTCCTAATAAAAACCAATCCTTGGCTCGGTCTCTAAGAGTAGCGGGAAAGAGTTTCATTTTTATTGTGTCGGCGGGGACATTCTGAAGATGATTAATTTCACATACTTGGGATAATTCATCTACGTGTCTATATGGGTCCTCAGAGGGTTTACCATGCAAGACAAGAAGCATACTCATAACATGGGAATCTATTCTAAAATTTGCCCCTCTATTTAGGGGTGCGTGAATTCTCATGACAGGTCTCTCGAGGACGGGCCTAGCGTAGTAACCAAGGCATTTCCTTACATTTCCCTCGTCATTCCCGACCATTTCTACTGGTTCTATCGGTTCTACGATGCAAGAGGTCTCGGTAGTGTCGGGGAATTGCGAGGATCATTCAAAATATCTATGTTCAAAGGATTATTCTGTAATCTCCAAGTCGTATGTCATCTCATGGAAGGGTGGATCGAATATTTAGATGAATGTAATTATAAATACTTATTAAATTATCAAAAATTGACGTCAATCGTACGTGAGTGTCAATATACGTGAAAGTAAAGTGCTCTTAACGCGAATTTGAAGAGATGATGGCCCGTAATTCTTAGAAAAGGGGCGTAAATCACTTAATCCTATTGAATTAACGATCTCGAAGATGAATCACTTAAACTAATTTAATAAAAAATTACACCTTAATTCCCCGGCAACAGCGCCATTTGACGAATCGAGACCGCGCACTCATTGAAAACACACGGTCAAGAGCCAAAATAATATCCAAACTCACCAATATTAGGAAATAAACAGGAATTGAGGGTATATTAGTAAATAAGGGTCGAATCCACAAGGAATTACGGTAATTTCTGATGATCTCTTCCAATTTGATCAAATCGGACGATAAAATGGTCATAGAAATTAGGCAATTTGATATTTTTGGAAAGAGGACTCAAAGCCGAATCCACACAATTAAAAGTCACTGAATTTGGATCTGATTTCGCAAATAAATCATTAAATAAACAAGAGAGAAATTTTTGAAAACGAAAATCACAAAAAATGGAAATTGAAATTGACTCAAATTACGATTCGAGAATGAAATCTAAAGCTATACGAAGATACATTAGGATGAAACATGATCCCTAACCCAAGATTGCGCTCAAATTTATCCAATTTAGTCGTCGGATCAAGGCTTTTCATCAAAATTCAGAAAACGTGATCGTTGATGTTCAAGCGTCAATTTCTTCCTCGTCTCTCCACAAAATCTCACTCTCAAGCACTCAGTGGACGCGGAAATGAGTCAAGAAGCAATTGGAAGCAAGATATTCAAAGGATTTGATGTCTAGACAGTTAGATTAAGTCAAATTTTCCCTCAAATGCTTTACAATGTGGAAGAACACCTCCATTTATAGGGTGAATTGGGCGTAACCGTCCGATCGGAATTTAATCTTTGATCAACGATTTTGATGAAATGCATCCTTGTGAATCGTTACGATTAAACTGTGGCCATTAAATCTTCGATCGACTGTCTAGATGATGCCACATCACGCGCATTATAAATAACGCATTAAACCCCTTCCGTTCAATCTTGACTGGACATTTCAGATGCATTTCCGTTAGTTTTAATCTTAGTCGTTATAACTCCTTTGATCAACAGCAGAGATTAAATCATTTTAAAAATGATTCACCGACGAATCAAGATGCATCATGTACCTCGCGCCTAAAGTGAAGATTGACGATCCCAATTTAATCTCTCGTCCTTGATCGTTGACGCTCCACATTGCGCCACGTCATCTCTCGTCCTTGATCGTTGATCGCGATTGATCGGATGCTCCACGTTGTGCCACGTCATTGCTCGCCCTTGATCGTCGATCGCGATTGATTGGGCGCTCTAGATTAAACCACGTCACCTGCGAAATTACAAAAATTGGAAAAATCAATTTTTAATCAGAAAATTCAATTTTTAATTCAAAAAAATCTTGAAAAATTCATTATAAATTCAGAAAAATTCAGAAAACATCCTTAAAAATTAGAAATTTCATATCGTTCAAAATATAACTCCCAATTAATTCAAATTTGTTTCATTTGATCAGAAATTAAATTATCTATCATTATAAAAAATTAAATTTAATAAATAACAAGAGATTTAATTTTTATTTTAAAAATAAATTTATTCATTTAAGATTTTAAAACTTAGAAAATTAAATGAATGTATATAAAATGATTTCTCTCATTATTTAACTTTAAAAACTAAATATAATCTCAAGTAAAGATGGGTTATGAAATTATTTATCTTTAATTCATCATAATTAAACCTAAATTAATGTATTTTGATATTATAATGATTTTTTTATAGAATGATAGAAAAACACTCATAAATATGATAACATGCATAGGAATGGAATCTTTTATGCCTTAATAAGCATAAATAATTATGTATTATCATGTCTATTTAGCATGTTATCAATAACATACAATTTATACTTGTAATTTTGTGATTATTAATGTAAATTTAGGCATAAAACATTCCATGCTTATGCATGTTATCATATATTGAGTGCATAATTAAAAAAATATATTTTAGAGCAGATTATTCCCATCTATATTTGAGATTATAATTGAGTTTTAATAATAAATAATAAAAGAAAATACTTTTTATCCACTCATTTATTTTTCTAAGTCAAATTTTCTAAGAGAAATGAGTGTATTTTTTAAATAGAAATTTATTCTCTTGTTATTTATTAAATTTGACTTTTCAAAATGATAGATTATTTCATTTATGATCCAAAAAAATAAATTTGGATTAATTTACAATTTTATTTGTAAATTTATAGATTTTCTTAATTTTAGTAATTTTTCTAGAATTTTCCTGATTTTCTCTTAATTTATTTTGGATTTAATTAGATTTTTAAAGTAATAAAAATTTATTTATTTTTATCGCACTGATGTGTCATCATGCTTACGTGTCGACACATGGCATCGTATTTGATGGAATGAATTCATGCCGTCGTTGAATACACATCAACTCATGTCTAAACAATTACCAAACTCGCCAATTTTAAGAAATAATTACGAATTAGATAGTATAATGGTGAATACGTGTCGAATCCATGGAGAAATATGAAAATTTTGTAGGTGTCTTTGAAATTTGATCAAATTGGATGACAAATTGAGGTGAGAAATTAAGGATTTTAATATATTAAGAAAGAAAACTGCAAGACAAATCCACGAAATCAAAAAGAACAAAATTTTTATTAGTATTTGGCGAGAAATCAAGGAGTGAAATCAAAGAAGAAATTTTGTTCGTGAAGAGAGAGAAAATCTATAATAATCTACAATTTGATTAATCTACCATTTGAAATTAAAATCTAATGCTACAAGAAGAAAGATTAGGAGGAAAACCCGTAATCTAACCTAAAGTCGCGCTCGAAATGATCCAATGAATCACTAGATCAAAGGCTTTTCATTCTGTGATTTAGAAAACAAAGTTTGGCATTCAAGAAGTGATTTCTTCCCATTCTCTCCACAAAATCTTGATTTCAAACACTCCCTTGACGCGTAAATGAGTCTAGAAGAGGAAGAAAGCAAGAGATTCAAGGATTGAGTTGTCCAAACAATATAATTTCTTGAATCACTCCCGAATGTCATTTTTCGTCCAAGAACACGTAATTTATTGAGAAATTTGGGTACGACCATTGGATGACCTCTTCATCTTTGATCAACAGCTCAGATTAAATGTCTGTTCACGAATCGTCGTTTTTAAGTTGTGTTTGTTTGATCGATGATGAAGCGCTCAGCTTTTGTCATGTCGCGCGTGGAGAAGAAGCTTCGCTTAATGTCAATCGTTTGATCCTCATCAAGCGTTCGAGGTGAGTCCACGTGTTCACGAGAGTCTATCGGGTGCTTTAAATCTCGATCGTTATAACTCTCCATATGAGCGGCTGAGATTAAATCATCATAAAATGAATCGTTGCCTAATCAGATACAATCACGTACTCCCTTAAGTGAAAATCAACGATCATGATTAAATCAACAATCGTCCACTCGAGATTGAGTCATATCTCCTACAAATAAAAACAAAGAGAAATAGTCCCACACGTCAAAAATTAAAGCCATTCAATGGGTATGTAAGGTATGCGTGTTTAGTGGGTTAGCTTATGTACTAAAAAGGAAGCTTAACCCACTAACTATATCACACACACGTGCGCACATCCACACACACATGCGCACAAATGCACGCACCCACGCGCTCGTTCAAGTCCACAAGTGCGCTCATGCGTCATCACGTGGCGACACTTTGCTTGCCCCCCCCACTTGCATCAACTACCACCTCAGTGCGCAATATAAAACCATTTATTTATTTATTATTATTTTTATTATTATTATTTAAAATAAAAAATAAAAAAAAATTATAAATAAATTCAAAAAAATTATAGAAAATATCTAAAAATTAGAAAATTCATAACTTTTAAAATACAACTCCAAATTAATCCAAACTTGTTTTTTTAGATTAGAAATTAAATTATCTATCATTCTAAAAAGTTAAATTATTTAAATAACAAGATAATAAATTTTTATTTAAAAAATATACTCATTTCTCTTATTATTTAATCTTGAAAACCTATTTATGATCTCAAGTATAGATGGTAATAAAACTATACTATTTGAATTATGCCTACTTATACCTAAAATGATACATAGATCATAACTTAAAAGTATATGAAATAATAGATATATATTCAAAATATGATAACATGCATAAGAATGGAATATTTTATGCCTTAATTTGCATTAATAATCATGTAAATTCATGTATAAATTGCATGTTATCATTATGCACATGCCACGTGTCGCACATGTACGCGCGTCATTAAGCACGCGATTAAGTGGTTAAGCACCCTATCAATGGATTACGCTAACCATAAATATCGTGTATACTTTTATACACGATTTTTTAGATCATTTTTCTTATGTGAGACTATGTTTTGTTTTGTCTTTTCATAGTTGACGTGACGCGCTCCAAATAGTCCAATCAATGTGAGTTAATACGATTTAATCTCAGCCCCTCATTTTCACTTAACTGACGGGGGGTACGAGGTAGTATATGAGTGGACAACGATTCGTTTTATTAAATGGATCAATCCTGATCATTCATCTGAGTAGTTATAACAGTGATTTAAAGGGTCATCTAAGAATCTGAAATGTCAATTCACGATCGAACGGACGAGATCTCGTGACGCTCTCTCTTCATGCGATCACGTGATGCAATCATGACGCTCCGATGAAGATTCAATGGTCACAACTTAACCACAATGATTTGCCTCTTCGAATTCCATCACGATCGTTGATCTCATTAAGGAGAAGATCCGATGGTCACGCCCAATTTCAAAACATTATAAGTTCTCTCTCTTTGACGGGAAATGTATTCTTGGATATTTCAAGCTATCAAACTATTTAGATATCTCAATCCTTGAATCTCTTAATTTCTTCTTCTTCTAGACTCATTTTCGCGTCAAGGGAGTGCTTGAATTCAAGATTTCATTGAAAGAATAGGGAGAAATTGCCCCTGATCCAATGATCATTTGATCATTTCGAGCGTGACTTCGGGTTAGATTATGTGTTTTCCTCCTAATCTTTTGTAATGTATCATTATCTTTTAATTTTGAATCATAGATTAAATTAATTTTAGATTTAATTTCACTTTTCTCTCTCCTCACGAATAATTTTCTATCTAATTTTTGCTCTTTGATTTCTTCGCGAATATTGATAAAAATCAAGTGATTCTAGATTCTATAGATTTGTATTTGAGTTATTTTTATAAATATACCAAACTCCTTAATTTCTCACCTCAATTCCTTGTTCGATTTTGATCAAATTTGAAGAACACCTCAAAAATACTTTAATTGTCCTTGGATTCGACCCTTATTCATCATTATACTCCTTAATTCTTGATTTTTATCTTAAATTGGTGAGTTTTGAAATTTTTTTGACAGGATTCCATGTGTTCCCAATGACCGCACGGATTTGTCTCGTCACAAAGCCAATGACAAGAAATGAAGTGATGCCAAGATATCGATCCATTCAAGTTCTCTATGAAGCTACTATTCTGATTGAGGAGTGCCTGATTTCATTTGAAGAATGCACCACTTATTCCAAGGCCTCCCAAGAAGAAGCATGGAGGAAGGCTATGGAGAAGGATATTGCCTCCATCGAGAATAATGATACTTGGATGCTATTGAAGGCTCCAAAATTCTGCAAGCCCATTGGTGTGAAATGGGTATATAAGCTAAAGAAAAATCTGTTGGGTGAAGTGATAAAGTATAAAGCGAGATTAGTGGTGAAAAGGTATCACCAAAGATTAAGAATTGCTTATGATAAGGTATTTACTCATGTTGATCATTTTGGATTAATTCGTATCTTGATTGTACTAGTAGGCCAAGAGTGTTGGAGTTTGCATCATTTAGATATAAAATACGTCTTCTTGAATGGTGAAATAAAGGAGGAAATCTATGTCACCCTACCAAAGGGCTATGCGAAAGAGGGAAAAGAGGAGTGGGTGCTCAAGCTCAACAAAGCTCTCAACGGACTCAAGCAAGCAGCAAGAGCATGGAATACAAATCTTCATGATACTTTGAAAAATATTGAGTTTGTGCAGAGTAAAAATGACCAAGGTGTGTACTACTTGAATTCTACTCAAGACAAGGTGATTGCGGGAGTATCAGTGGATGACTTGATCATCACGGGGGCAACTAAAGTCAAAGTGAAGAAGTTCAAGAAGTCTATGATGAAGATTTTTGAGATGACAGACTTAGGCTTGTTATGTTCCTATTTGGGCATTGAAGTGTTTCAAGGTGAATTCCAAATAACTTCATCTCAAAAATCGTATGCAGCACATATCTTGGAGAACTTGAAAATGGTTGATTGCAATCCAACCAATACTCTATTGGAATCTCAGCTGAAGCTCAAGAAAGAGGAACCTGGGAGAAGCGTAGATGCAACATTATATAGGAGTTTGATTGGAAGCTTGAGGTATCTACTAGTGATGTGGACGATATAAAGAGCATTTTGGGACAAGTCTTCTTTCTAGGTGATCTACCAATCACTTGGAACAGCTTGAAGCAAAAGGTGGTGACCTTATCTTCATGTGAAGCTGAATATATAGAAATTACATCGGCCGTGTGTCAAGGAGTGTGGATTGCAAGGTTAGAGAAGGAGGTACTCTGGGTTGAGATTGAAGCGTTGAAGATCATGATAGATAATCAATCAGCCATCATGCTAAGTAAAACCTTAGCTTATCACAACAGAATCAAGCACATTGACACATGATATCATTTCATACAAGATTGTATCAAAGATGAGAGAGTCATCATCAAACATGTGAATACTGAAGACCAATTGGCAGACATCCTCACAATAGCTTTAGGGAAAGTGAAATTTTTGGAGCTATATCTCAAAAGTAGAGTGAAGAAGGCTTGGGATAAGAAGAAAATCAAGGAGGAGGATGATGGAAGTGATTTTCCATCTATATGCACGGCTGGCACACGTGGCACACGCAGGAGAGCGCCCTACAATTCCTGCTAACGAGGCACCCCATGGCACATAATGGCATGCGGGAGAGAGTGCGACATTTCGGGGGCGCGAGACATTGGCGCACAACTCAACAGGTTCTATAGTAACCACTGAGAAACTCGCCACGTGTGTGCCATGGCGCGCACTGATCAACGATTTTCATGCGCCTTCGGCAAGACATGGGCACACCAAAAATCCGGTGATATTTGTAAATAGGCACCTCAGAGCTGTCCCTAAATATAGCTGAGTATTCCTTTCTTCCTTGTGGTGATCTGCTGCCAACACGCACAAGTAGAACCTAAAAAAAACGAGGAATAGACGACTGGGATAACCCCTCCAAGGCATATCACGTCACGGAAGAGCTCATGTCTATCGATTTGCCCGTACAGGGGAGGATAAGCCGCTTATCCTATGATATTTTTGCCTGACTCTCCTTTCGTTTCTTGCGTCTCTTTCGTTCCAGTTTTGTTGAATAGACGACTGGGATGACCCCTCGAAGGCATATCACGTCACGGAAGAGCTCGTGTCTATCGATTTACCCGTATAGGGGAGGAGAAGCGCTTATCCTATGATATTTTTGCCGACTCTACTTTCGTTTCTTCCGTCTCTTTCGTCCAGTTTTGTTGAACATGCGAAAAGTTTGCACCGTAATCCTGCTATGGTGTACAGCAAGTAACACTAGTCCCGAACAACAGAATTTCAGGAAGAAGGGCGTAAATAAACAGCATGACTCGAGAAATAGTCGGCAAATCCATTTTTTCCACTCTCCACCCGGCTCGAAATTCTGTCATCTACTTCCCGCTGGCGTTTTCTCTACCCAGATTCTGGGGTCGTCTGCAACCTTCTGCCCTTTCAGCTTCCCCTTGGAAATTTCGCTCTGAACTGACCACCGCTCACATTCATTCTCCGCGATACCAGCTGTTTGAGAGGGATGTTGACCGACATCTACCTAGAAAAGGAAATAAGAGAGAAACAAAATAGATACAGAGAGAGAGAGAGACAGAGAGCGAATATTCTTGGTCTTGCCCGATCTATCCACCGCCCTTTCCCCGATCCCTTGAGCTCATCTTTATTTAAGCCGAATACCGGTGTCACCTCTCCAATCCCTCTTTGCTTATCCGTCTAGCTCTTCACCCGAATCCCAAATTTTCCAACGTTAGAAATGGAATCCAGCTTGAGCTCTACGTGGACGCTGATACAGAACAAGCGATTCGAGAAAGCGCTGGCCGCGTATGACAAAGACACGCCGGATCGCTGGGAGAACGTTGCCCGAGCCGTTGGTGGCAAGACAGCCGAAGAGGTTAGGAAGCACTACCAAGATCTCGTGGACGACGTCAAGCGCATAGAGTCTGGCAGAGTTCCTCTCCCGGACTATTCTAGATCTGAGTCATCAACTAGGAGAACCGGCGGTAAGCTTGAATCATCGATGAGGTCTCTCTTTGCTTCGATCCCTTGAAAATCTATCCTTTTAGGCATTGTGTGGGTATCTCGTACTTCCCGGACGTCGATCATTCAATCTGATGGGCTATTTGAGTACTTCAATTTTCGTCGTGCTTGATTGAGGATCTGATCCGTGAGGGTTGCTCTCCTCTCGCTCCCGCAAGCTTATTTAAAGACTTTTTTTCTGTTCTCTTCCCACAGGCTCCGGATCGTGACTCTCAGCGGCGCAGCTACTGACGGATCTTTAGGATGTCACCCTTCAGGGGGTTTTTGGCTGTCCTGGCGTTCCGAGGATAATTCACAAGTGAATTCAATGCGAAGTCTTCCCGGCGTCGCTCTCCGTTCCTCCTAGTTCCAATCGCCGTTTCACATAAAACCACCGTCTACCGATCTCCGGGGCCGAAAGTCGGGAGATCAATTATTGATAGAACTGTCGATTCCCCTTAAGTCCAGGTCCGGTCCCACTTTTGAAGGTTCGTGCATTCCGGATACTTGAAACAAAATAAAGACATTCCACAATACGATAAAATATAAAAATACGGGTAATTTCTGGCATACAAAAATACATAAGATAATGTATTCATAGAAAAAAAATAAAGATAATCATGTAAATCTCAAGTCAAATAAAGAAGAGATTATCTTCAAGAATATCAACATCTCAAGTCAACATCTATGTCTATTTCATAAAAAATTTTAAGAATTCATGTGTGATCATATAAAATATAAGTAATGATTAAAATCTCAAGACAAATATATAAGAAAATATCGATAACTATCAATATGATACCATACAAAAAAGGGTTTCCATTCTTTTTATCTGAATTTATGTGCGATCATATACATTGTAACGAGTATCCTTGTCACTTTTAGCTGTGTATTTCTTTTGTCAAAGTACATGAAATATTTCATCCACGGATAACCATGCTTATCGTCAACTGGTCACAGTGACCACTGACGCGATAGAATAATAATTCGCCGATCTCGTGCAGATAGAACGCCGTTCGGTCGTGGCGATGCACGTTAAGTGATTCACTTTTTAAAGCACACTATAAATATTCTTCGCAAGCTCGCTTCTTCGAGAGAAAGTGGACTGATTTTGCCCCGGATAAATACAGATTTTGTAGATTTGGTTAAAGATTATTATAAAGTTCAACCTTCCATGCTTATTGCAAGCCGAAACGGTCGAAGAAATGGAACTGATAATTCATGGTTTGACTTGATCCATTTTCCCCTTGTACATAAATGAGACTCTCGGGAGAACGGGCAAGAAAAGGGATCTGAGCAAGAAGTTGAGCCGCTCGAAGGGAATCCCGTGCAGTTATGCGTCTTAATCGGTTTCGGAGTCGCATACCAGTAATCAAACATGTGATAAATGGATCAATATCCATCCCAGTAAATCGAAAACCTTCTTCGCGATTGCACGAATGTTTCCTGTGGGAATCCTGAAGTGATGCAAATGTCCACAAGTACACCGTTCAAAAAGTTCCTTACAGTATAAAATTGTCGAGAGTATAAGCCAAAAAATTAGAAGGTATAACAAGAAATTTCACTTCGTTTTGAACCTCGGTGATTGTTTGGTTTGTCTCAGAAAGCTTCTGTTTGCCGGGAACCTACTCCCGCATCGGGACTTCAGATTTCTCCGCGAGAACCGCTTTAGGGAACTGTAGAGTGGTGCCGCCCCTGAGACCGTAAGTGAACATCAAAGACAAGAAAATGAAAATCACGGAGTCCCAAAACAAAATTAAGTGACGATGGTGTTTTTTTTTCATCGAAGGAAATATAACTTAAACATGATAACTTGTCCGGTTTTGTTGACTTGTAGAGACGCTGTCGTCAAATTGGAGAAGTCATGACGGAAATGCGGAAAATCTTGCATGATATCTTGCATCTTGTATAGAAGGTCCTCCTTGATTCGGGTAACCGAATAAGCTCCACAGAAATCCTCTTCATGTTTAGATCAAGAACTAGAACTAAGGCTCGTCAGTTCGTGAGGCCCGCAAGATGCTACAAATCGAGTATATAAACACGTAGCATTGATAAAGTCCGTTCAGTCACTAAATCGTAAAAGAGATCTGAATTCTTATCCTAAATCTGTCCGTTGCGGTCGCCTTCTTTAGTGCTCAGACAGATTAGTGGAAGAAGAGCTAAGACAGAGATAAGTGATCGCCTTCTTTAGTGATTGAATGATCCCTCTCTCTTTTTTTTCTCTCGAGCTTTGTTCCCCTGCCTCTTCATACGATTGACGGGGGACGCAGCAAGTGGGGAGCTAGATTTTCGCCTTCTGCAGGAACGCGTACTAGCGACTAGAAACTACCGACGCATCGTTCCGTCCCAAGTTCTGGCAGGAACCGAGGTCGTCGGCAGAAAAATAGATTCTTCAGTATATTTTCTAATCAGGAGGGCATTTTTATAATAAAGAAAAGTTGAGTAGGGGAAATCGACTCTTCTTTTCCATTCAGATGAGCCTGTTGGACTCTGAGTGTGATGTCCCAAGTTTTCAACTAGAACTCGTAAAGAACACTGATTTTTAAGGCTGGCTTTTTCTGGCAGAAGAGATGTCGTCGTCACTTTCCTTGAGACCAATCAGGGCAAAACAGTTGTAAGCAGGAATAATTAAATAATACAAAGATGGATAGGAACGAGTACGCAATGAAATCTTGCCATGGCGTGCTACTAAAACTGGCGCAGCGATTACGCTCTAAAGTATTCCCTCTCTAGCAACTATTCTGGATTTCCGGAAGGGGCCTAGTCCGCAGTGACGATTATCGGCCGTACAAGATCCTGGATTAGACTTGTGTGAAAAGACTGAGAGCGAAGGAGAGAGATCGACAGAACAGACAGCGAGACAGAGAGAGAGAGAGAGAGAGAGAGAGGAAGGGAGTTATTAAGAGATAGTCGAAGATATAGATGATGTGAACTGCGAAGGAAGGGAGAGAGAGGGAGATGCCCGACAACTAGGTGGCAAGAAGCTATTGGGGGCGGAGGCGCTGAGAGAAAAGTCAGTTGTCGCATCCTTAAAAGGTAAGGACCCCTCGACGTTAACACCTCTCAATTTTTTTATTGCAATGACTTGTCTATTTAAAATACAGTGAGCGAATAAATTCCTGTTCAATAAAGTCTCACCTTTTCTTGGACATTATCCATTGAAACCTTGGAAAATATTGAATATAAACCTAAAAAGTCATTATGCAAATATGGCTAATTTTAAAAGTATCATAAAGTACCATTTGACCTGTGGTCAAACATATTCATGTATGAATAAATCAAGCACATATCATTTTATGAATTCAAAAATTACAGAGGCTTTCCAATTGATTTTGTAAAAGATAAGAGGCATTATTTTTAGTACGCCAACTGCTGGATACATCAATATTTGATACAAATGACTAAATTTCAAGGGAAAATCATGAGGATTCCACCCTTTATATACAAGGAGAGCTGAAATAGCCCATCAATCCCCCGAACACTCACCCTCAATCTAGATTATAGGTTTGAAACAACCCCATCTACAAAGATGTTATCATAAGATATTCAGCGACTACTCTTTTCACATCAGCGCATGAAAGACTTTGTCATGAGTATAGAGGCTATGAACCACCATGTACTTGATTAGATCATGACCGTTAGGAGCTCTTTGAGTGTACCCTCGAGGAAAATTTTCTAAGTCATTTCATGAAAAATTTCACCACTTAATGAACACTTGAAAGCAGCCGACATTTACAGAAGTACATCAAAAGAATGTTTTTGTTTGAGATGAGATACAAGAAGAGTGAAGTTTTTGAGCTACAATGGTAACACCTGCGCCAAAGATTGTTCCCATTGATGTTCTTTCTCAATGAAAATGTGGTGACTTGAATCTCTCAAAAGTATAGGACTGGTATTCTCTTCTTGTGAGGCATACTATATCTCACTCACATCCTCTAGTTGGTAATGCATGCCATAACCCTGACTTGTCAAGGAACTGGTCAAAGTAGTGCTCAAGCTGGAGAAGATCTTAGATAACAACATGTTCGCAAACGAACTCCCAATGAGTCCCAACTTTTCAAGACCATTCGAAGCATATTGATGTGTCGTATCCTTATATTATAGCTTGTGGGGACAAGAAGAAGATGATTCTTCAGCAGGTTGCATCGGAGGAGCGTAGTGCGTGAATATTCTCACTGAGTCACATGGAAGATTAAAGTTTGGGGGGAATTAAGAGGAAAAAACCAATACCGGTGATGTTTCAAATTAGCGTCACAATTTATGAGATGATTATTAGAATAGCCTCCTATAGGGTTTTGAGGTCAATAAGCTTTTTAAAATTTTGATCAAAACATCAAACGCAGTGAAAGACATTGTATCAAATATCTAAAACATTGAGGCACCAAGAATTAATGATCCTATCATCTTGTATGTATGATAAAACATACTTATAGGGTTCCCTTAAAATAATTATTGAAGCTATTTAAGTTTCTAGCCTCTAGCAATATCTACACGATCTTCAGATTTCTAGATCTCCTCTTCAAAGCTCTTCACCGAGAGAGAAAGAGAAGAAAGAAAGAAATATTCATAAAGCTTATATAGGCACCTTGAGTTGTGGTCATTCTCTCACTATTTATAGACATTTGGTATAAGATTTTTTTAGAAAACCCCTCATAATTATGTCTATATCCACTAACATCCATAAACCTTATGCATGTGACCATCTAAGTCCATGTATTTCACTTGTTAATAACTCTATAGGCCTAATAACACCTTATGGGTCAACCTTGATTGATTATCTATAACAACATATAGATTAACTAATCGAGGATCAATTTAACTCAATCGATATATTGAGTTGCCAACTTGTTGGGTGCCAAGCTACACCGCGGACTCAAGGAGATATGGAGTATGTAAGAACTCCCTTGTGAAACCTTTCCGCCATCGGTTACCTAATGGATATTATGTGGCTATAAGCCGATCATAATTCCATGTATCTTGTATATATTCATTGAAATGACATTTATTAATTGTCATTCTTATGTGATGTTTGAAATTAAGTCCAAGATCATATGCAATGACTAAATGAATTATAATGAAATTATATTACAGTGATCACTAACCTTTAAACATAAATTCTAAGCATTCTTATTCATGGGATATTCGAGAGGGATATCGAATTATCTGAAAAGAACACCACTATTTGATTTGACTCATATGATGAGTATGATTGATCTTGTAGCCATCAGTGTAGAGACACTAATGATAGATAGTAGGTGCTCTTTGGAGAAAGAGTTCATTGGCTTGATCTATATGAATCCCTGAATAGTAATTTTACCTAACTATCAATCAAGTTTATTTATGTTATGATTGTGTGTGTGATCCTTTGACTTGAGACACCAAAAATATCTTGTGCATGGATGATCATGTTTTGATTATGACTTATGAATCCTTAACCACAGGATATCTAAAACGTCATATATTTGATATTACATGAAGTCCACAAAGATGATTGTGTGATCAAGATGGGATCATCTGACCTTGGTATTTGAGGAGATTGACTCAAGAAATGAGATGCGATGAAACCCTTGGCCAAGGTAGTAGAAATATCGGAGAAAGAGTTTCCAATAATTTCTGTCACGCATCAGTATTAACTGAGTGATTGATTAGTGTTTGACAATTGACCATACCCTAAGTCATTCGTGAGTTTCGTGCAAATGGAGGATTATATATGCATGGTAATTGATGATGGAAAGGTTCCATAAGGGAGATCTTACATAATACATATCTCTTAGAGTATGCGGTGTACCTTAACACCCAACATGATGGCATGTCAACCTATCGATTAGGTTAAATCAGTCATTGATTAATTACTCTATATGGTAATGTAGATTATTAATTAAAGTTGACCGATAATGTATTATTTGGTCTATAGAATTATTAACCAGTTACATATATAGACCTAAAGGGTCACACCCAAAAGGATTATGGATGTTAGCAGATACAGACATAATTATGCAAGTTTTTATAAATAAAAAATCTATATATCAAATGTCTATAAATAAGAGAAGAACGACCACAACTTAAGGTGCCTATGTAAGCCTTGTGGGATTCTTCTCATTTCTTCTCTTTCCCTCTTGGTTAAGAGCTTTGAAGAGGAGATCCAATCATCCCAAGTCTGTGTGGATACCAATAGAGGATAGACACTTAAATAGCTCCAAGAACTCCTTCAAGGGAACCCTCTAAGTATGTTTTCTCATACATACTAAATGATAGTATTATCTATTCTTAGTGCCTCAATATTTTAAATATTTGATTCAGTGTAGTCCACTGCATTTGATGTTTGATAAAAAATTTGAAATGCTTTATTGACCTCAAAACCCAACATTTTCTTGTATGTATAATCTTTCGTCTACACAAGACTCATGAATGACTAAGGGTATGGTCAACTGTCAAAGCCTAATCAATCACCCACACTTAGTACTATAAGTGTAAAAAATGATTGGGAACTCCTCTGATATTTCTACTAACTGGGCCAAGGATTTTATCTCAACTCATTCCTTGAGTGAATCTCCTCAAATACCAAGATCGGATGATACTATCTTGACCGTACAATCTTCTTTGATGATTTTATGTCGTATATAATATATGACATTTTATATATCCCGTGACTAGGGATTCGTAAGTTATAATTAAAACATGGTCATCCATCCACAAGATGTCTTTGGTATCTCAAGTTAAAAGATCACATACAAAACTATGACATGACTTAACTTGATTAATAATTAGGTATAATTACTATTCAGGGATTTATACGGATCAATTCAATGAACTCTTTCTCTAAAGAGCACCCACTATCTATCCTTAGTGATCATTGTATTATGATGTCATCATCATTCACTTAGTTATTGCATAAGTTCATGAAGTTCATTGCAAATAAGACACAAGAATGACAATGAATAAATTTATTTCAATTAATATAAATGAGATGCATGAAAGGGTGATTGGCTTATAGGCCACATAATATTCATCACTCCTCATGTGAGTGGCTAAAAAGATTAAGAAAAAAATCCAGCATTCGCTTGACTAGAGCATGTTGGAGGTGATGGAGATTATGTGACCTATTAGCCAATCACACTTTCATGTATCTCATTTATATTCATTGAAATAAAAATTTATTCATTGACATTCTTGTATCATGTTTGCAATGAATTTCAAGAGCTTATGCAATGACTGAGTGAATTATGATGATATCATATTACAGTGATCACTAGTCTTTAAACATATATTCAAAATGTTCTTATTCGTGGGATACTCGAGAAGGACGTCGATTATCCAGAAAGAATACCACTATGTGATCTGACTCAAATGATGAGTATGACTGGTCATGTAGCCATTAGTGTGGAGACACTAAGGATAGATAATGGGAGATCTTAGGAGAAAGAGTTCAATAAATTAATCTGTATGAATCCCTAAATTATAATTATACCTAACTGTAAATCAGGTTGATTCATGTCATGG
The DNA here is from genome assembly GCA_024174645.1 of Lemna minuta. NCBI lineage: Eukaryota > Viridiplantae > Streptophyta > Magnoliopsida > Alismatales > Araceae > Lemna > Lemna minuta. Next base: position 196,002 of record CM044105.1, read on the forward strand.
TTGTGTATATGGTCCTTTGACTTGAGACACCAAAGATATCTTATAGATAGATGATCGTGTTTTGATTATGGCTTACAAATCCCCAGTCAGGGATCTCCAAATCTTTATACATTAGATATAGCATGACGTCCTCGGAGATGATTGTGTGGTTAAGATGGGATCATCAGTCCTCATGGATGATTGTGTGGTCAAAATATAACTGTGACATGAATCAACTTGGTTGATAGTTAGGTATAATATCATTTAGGGATTCATAGGGATCAACTTAATAAACTCTTTCTCCAAATAACACCCACTATCTATCTTTAGTGTCTACACACTGATGGCTTCAGGATCAGCCATAATTGTCATATGAGTCGGATAGATAATAATATTCTTTCTAGATAATTCAATGTCCCATATAGATTGACTTTTTTTCTTAATCTCTTTAGCCGCTCACATAAGGAGTGATGGATATTGTGTGGCCTATAGGCCAATTACACTTTCATGTACCTTGTTTATGTTCGTGGAAACAAATATATTCTTTATCATTCTTGTGCGATGTTTATGATGAAGTTTATGAGCTTATGCAATTATGATGACATCATAATACAATGATCATTAGTCTTTAAGTATATATTCTAAACATTCATATTCGTAGGATATTCGAGAAAGACATCGATTATCCGAAAAGAATATCACTATTTGATCTGACTCAAGTGATGAATATAACTAATCCTAGAGCCATCAATATGGATACACTAAGGATAGATAGTAGGTGCTCTTTGGAGAAAGAGTTCATTGAATTGATCCATATGAATCCTTAAATAGTAATTATACCTAACTTTCAATCAGGTTGATTCATGTCATGGTATATGTGGTCTTTTGACTTGAGAGACCAAATAAATCTTGTGGATGAATGACTATGTTTTGATTATGACTTAAGAATCTCTTGCCACGGGATATCTAAAACGTCGTATATTAGATACAGTATGAAATCCTTGAAGATGATTGTGTGGTCAAGATGGGATTAGTTGACTTTGATATTTGAGCAAATTGACTCAAGGAATGAGTTGAGATGAATTCTTTGGCCAAGGTACTAGAAATATTGAAGGAGTTCCCAATGATTTTCTACATGTATTAGTAATAATTTGAGTGATTGATTAAGGTTTGACAATTGACCATACCCTAACTCATTCATGAGTCTCGTGCAGATGAAAGATTGTACACACATGGTAACTGATGACGGAAAGGTTCCATAAAGGAGTTCTTACATACTCTATATCTCTTAGAGTATGCGGTGTAGCTTAGCACCCAACGAGTTGACAACTCAACATATCAATTGGGTTAAATCGATCATTGATTAATTAACATATATTTTGATGTGGATAATTAATTAAGGTTGACTCATATAGATGTTATTGGGTGTATAGAGTTATTAACTAGGGAAATATATGGTCCTAGAGGGTCACACACATAAGGTGTATGGATATTGATGAATATAGACGTAATTGTGAGGGTTTTTATAAAAAATCTACATATCAAATGTCTATAAATAAGGTGAGAACGACCATAACTTAAGGTGCATATGCAAGCGTTATGAAAAAAATTTCATTTCTTCTCTTTCTCTCTTGGTGAAGAGCTTTGAAGAGGAGATTCAGCCATTCAGAGACTGTGTAGATACCTCTAGAAGCTAGACACAAATAGCTTTAAGAAATCTCTCAAGAAAACCTTGTAAGTATGTTTTCTCATACATACTAAATGATCAGATCATCTGTTATAGGTAACTCAATATTTTGAATATCTAATTCAATATATTCTACTACATTTGATGTGTTGATCAAAATTTGACGCAATCTTAGCGTAAGAACAATGAAGATTAGTGGCTTGAATCCACAAACCTTGCTCTTTAATAAGGGTTAGAGTCTAAATCCAAAGAACTACCCTCTTCAACCCTTAAATCCACAAGGGGTTGTACTTGAATCCACAAGCATATAGCACTCTCAAATAGGGAAAACACTCAAGAGGGAGAAAGCAAAGCTCTAAGAAAAAAGGGATAACTTTAATTGTGTCCATAAGGGTTACAATAGGGGCATTATATAGGCCTCAAAAAGTGAAGGGTCGTCCGAGTGATTTGACCCTTCAAAAGAGAACACAAAAGTCTTGAAAATATAACTCTGATAGCACACAAGTGTCGAGACAAAACTGATAAAAAGAAAAAGTAATGCTGCTAGGTCTTGTTAGGCCTCCATAGTGAGAATATCACTATGGTGATCCTCTGAAGACATTTTGACCTACAAAGTTAGTTGGCTCAGCTTAATCCAAAATAAGCTATTAGGCTCTATTCTAGGCTACATCAAAATTTTATAAGGGTTATTGACTTCAAAACGCAACAAGACATTGGTCCGAGGTTCTTCGTTGCTCCAAATTTCTTGTAGCCTAGCTGTCAACTCTCTCCTCTAGAATTGTAGACCCCACACTTGCTACCAAAGATGAAGAGTAACAACTTCAACCACCATGGGCCCCTTTTGTACTTCACTTCACCATCCATCGCAGACATATCATCTTGCGACGTGGGCTTATCGCAGCCCTTTAGTCGTGATCCAGTGGCAAGATCACCACCTTCATACTTCGTTGCCTTTCACATCAAGTAAGAGTTTCTTCTAGCTCTATCTCCCTCTCACGCTTCAATCGATTGCTATCACCATGGGCTCCACATCTCTCTCTCTCTCTCTCTCTCCATCCCTCCCTCCCTCGAACTCTCTCTCCCTCCCTCTCTCCCTCTCTCTCTCCGTCCCTCCTCTCCCTCCCTCCCTCTCTCCCTCGCGGCCTCCCTCCCTTTCTCTCTCTCTCTCTCTCTCTCTCTCTCTCTCTCTCTCTCTCTCTCTCTCTCTCTTGCTGGAGTGCTGCTAGGCTTCGTTTTAGAATTGTTTTTTTGCTCACTAGAGAAGTGGTTGAAGAAGATTCTGGAGAGCGAAAAACGGCAAGAATAGTCTCCGGTGTAAGAAGGCCGCCACTTTCAGATAATCTATTGGAGATACCGGGAAGTCGCGTTAAGCTTATGGCCACATCTTCTGCAGGAAAATAGGACAGAAAGACTTGTCTCTCGTCGCTTTCGGGCCTCTTGGCGGAATCCTCCCATTCAGCTCAGGAAGTGAAGGCAGATATACATACCAGACTTCTCCGACGATATCGAAGATCGGGACTCGTGCGAAATGTTGTATAGGTGAAACAAAATTCCCCTTTTAAACGATTAGACGGCGCGGAAAATGATTTGGAAGGAAAGCCCATCCACCAGGCGACCCCGTTTAGGATATTCCGTATTTGACCAGTTCACGCCCACCGATTCTTTCCTCGCGCTTCTCTCGCCCTCATTCAAAGAGGGCTAAATATTCAGCCCCGGCACAGGGCTAAGGAAACGGCTCCTTCCCTTCTGCCCTTACGAAATGGCATCACGTTCATCGTGGACGGTAGAGGAGAACAAGTTGTTCGAGAACGCGCTGGCAGTGTACGACCAGGATTCCGCAGATCGATGGAAGAAAGTAGCGCAGGCAGTGGGAAGCAAGTCGGAGGAGGAGGTCAAAAAGCACTACGACGATCTCATCCACGACATCAATTACATCGAGTCCGGAAGGCTGCGTCTCCCAAATTATAGTAAATAAGCCGCTTGCGCATGGATAGAATCATACTCGCTATGTTACTTGGGCCAGGAAACGATCATCATTATGCAGAAAAATGAATTCGAGCCGGTACGGCTTTCTCTGGCGCTCTTTTCCCTGTGTCTCCCTCTCCTTGTACAGACTGTGGTGAAGGCGATTTTTTTCTCGAGTGAAATATAAATATTATCTTTTTAACTGTCCCGTAAAAGATACTGATTATCTTTAGAACGGTTGTTATTACTCCCGGCGCACAAGAATTATTTTTGGGAAGAGAACGAGAAGAAATTTATGTATCCCCCGTTCTCCATTTATTCACATGATCTCTGGAGAAAAGCAGAAAACGGAACCACGCATGAGTTTCTAGATATTGTGAGGAATTAAAAATAATAATTCCCCTGGACGATAGAACGATCTTGAAGAACCTCGACGAAAAATAATTCATTGGAGAAATAAATTATGAGAAAAGCTTTGATGCTACATCTGATTGCCGCGAGATATCGGAGGGACATGATAGGTAGGAAATACGAGAGAGGGAATCAGCCAGGCGCCCGATGAACATGATGAACAAGATGAACATTTTTCGGAGATATACGCTTGGCCATTGATCTCTTTTTATGATCGCGACTGCTCTTCTCTGACATGTCGTTTAGCCTCGCCCATCATTGAATATTTACTATTTGCTTTCTCCCAGTACGTCGTTTACTCGATTTAACTATGCTGTGACCTGAGTGCATGATCGGGAACCCACCATGGTTTACCACTTGCTCGAACCCTTCGATTTCTTTTCTTTTTTGATAAATTTGGAGTAAGCAGTAAGATCTTCCGGAAGATTTCGGTGGATTTTCAATGCGTTGACTTTCAGAAAAAGGCTATGGATTGCACGCTAGTCACGTCATCCTATCCTCCCCGGACGTGGGAGGTCACCGAAGATTCATTTGTCGCTTTCGAGATGACGAGACAAGACGACGAGCTCACCCCGCGTCGGCAGGCGGCGAGGCTGCTAGAGACCCCTGGGATCGACTTCTTTTTTGCACTTTCGAACAACTCATCCACGTAGGCGCCCGATCTCAGCCAGCAATTCAGGTAAAGCGAATGGCTAACGACCAGTGGGAAAGAACTGACAATCTGTGGAAGTTTTGAGTGGGAACCACTTACGCGTAAGGCTGCTTCAGATCGTCAGGGGAAAAAGGTTATGGATTAGCACGCAAGTCACGTCATCCTATCCTCCCCGGACATGGGCAGGTCACCGAAGATTCATCTTTCGCTTTCGAGATGACGAGCTCACCCCGCGTCGGCAGGCGGCGAGGCTGCTAGAAACCCCTAGGATCGACTTTTTATTTTCCACTTTCGAACAACTCATCCACGTAGGCGCCCTATTCAGGTAAAACGAATGGCTAACGATCAGTGGGAAGGAGCGATGAACTGACAATCTGTGGAAGTTTTGAGTGGGAACCACATACGGGTAAGACTGCTTCGGATCGTCAGGGGATGAGGGGAAGAAATTTCCTGGTCCACTGACTCGGTTGGCTGGTCCGTCATTTTGGAGTTAATGTCGCTGATTAGTCCATCCATCAGACTGGGTCGAACGCTCGACGAAATGTGGAGAAAACGTCGAAGTTCAATTTTCAAATTTGAAATTTGTACATGAAACTCTCTCTCTTCATTTCTTTCATCTAATATGGACTGTAGATCGTCAGATAAGGCCGTTAAAACTGTAGCTTGCGCTACAAGGTGTTTGATCTAGGCCTAAGAGAGGATCTGGCGCTTTCACATTCTGTATGCCTCTTGTATTCTCCATTTTCCTCAATATACAAGTCGTCTGTCGTTCTTTTGCTTCTTTGTGTGAGTGTTCTTGAGAGTTCTATTTCTGCATTTAGTATAAGAGCGCTTCTGCTCCATCGACTCAGGCAGAAAATGCCATGACGCGCGAAAGTTCTTCTCAAGAACAGGCAGTGTGACGGCAGGTCCAAAAGGAGCGAATCAGCCGATGTATTCCAGCATATTTCCGTTTCTCAGTAGAACCATCAAGTGAGGGACATCGAGGATGCGCCTAAATCTGTAAAGGCTCGAGCTTTGGGACGTAATCGTATCGGAGAACGCTCTGAGGAAGAAAGGAAGACGAATGATGTCAAGTACTCCTTGCGGATTTGTTGATGACTTTTCAAGGATGATGCGGGTTGTTAATGCTGAAGAGAAAGTTTTAAGTATTTGATGCCTCTCGAAGATTCAAGACAATAGTTAGAGCTGAAACATCATTAAAATTTGAGCGTCACAGGACTAATCAGGGAGGAGAATTCAATTCTAAAGAATTCTCTTCTTTCTATAAGCATCAAGAGGCATTTGGCTGTCCCCCTATTCTCCTCAAAAAAATGAGATAGTTGAGAGGAAAAATGAGACCATCCTTGATATGTCAGATCCATGTTTAAATAAAAAATTTTGACACTTAAATCATGGGGAGAAGTAATAATCTTCAATGGCCAACCAAGTGATGCCACGTGTGCTTTTGTTGACAAGGCTCTAAGGTTAAAATGTGGCTGCCAATCTAAATGTAGGCACGTGCTGACATTCCCTCCTTTCCAAATTGTTCTTCATCTTTTCAAATTTCCACGCATCAAATTTAACTTTTTCTAAATTGTGACAACTAATCAAGACTCACACACCTTCGATACTCAAATAAAAGAAAATATGATGAATTCAATGTCTAAGATCATGCTGTCACATCTATAGGCCTAAAATTCATTTAAAAAATTAATTTTAAAATAAAAAGATATGTTTGGTTTTCAAATTAATTTTTTTTTATGATTTTGACGTCATAAAATTCCCAATAATTATCAAAGAAATCTAGAAAAATCAAAAATTTCTCATAAAAATGAGACTAGTCAGTTTAAACCATGATAATATTCATTTATCATTATTTTCATGTAAATAATTAAAAAGTGTATGATATCAATTTGTCAATTTCTATCTTATCAAAGCCCATACCATACTGGCTCCTAGAGTTGCAAAGACATTATTATCTTCAACTGGTGGGGGCAGTTGATTTTGGAGCCACCCATCAATATAGAATCCCCATTGCCTTAGATTCGCACTATCTCATCATTGCCCACATCCTTTGTTTATATCCCATCAGTTTCCTCTTTCAACTCCAAGGTAGGGTTTCTTCTCAATGATTTAAGTTTGAAGTGAATCAATGTGCATGTCATCTGTCATTCAACATAGTGAAGACATACCCTCTATCACATTTTCCATGCTAATCTTCTTAGATGGCTAGTGAAATATGAAATTTCTATCTTCAACTGCACATAGAGGAAGAGAGAGAGAGAGAGAGCACAAAAATTTAAGCACAAATACAAGGGTGGTTTGATTCTGAAGGCCATTGGAGAAGCCTCATCAAGGAAGTAGCTTGTGTAGGAAATAGATGACAACTACAATGATCCACCTCCCAAATGTAATGAACCAGCCCAGTCTACTTGATTAAATCAGAATATCAACAGCTCCAAGATGTGACACTAGAATCATTGACATCCAAGGCTCCATCATGAGCATAAAATCATTGAGTTTCTCTACTGTAATGAAGCAATTGAATGAATATTGATTCCTCTAGTCATTCCTCTTGCAATGTATTTTCAATATGCTCCTCATGGTATCTGAATTCTTTGCCTCATATCACCAAAGATACCCATCAGGAAACTATCCTCCATAGTCATCTCCTCCAATGCCCCCTACCGCAACGCAAGTTCTTACAAATGCTACCCACATTCCTCCCTTATCATCTGCTCAATGTCACTATATCATCTCAAATACTCAAACAAGATCCGCCTCCAACCTCCATGATCAACGCTTCTAGCCAACTACAAATCAATCAAGGCTGCTGGATACAGCGATAAAATGCATTCATACTCGTGAGAATGTGCTTAATTATCTCTTTTAATAAATAATACCGTTTTAATCCATGTTATATCCATATTTGTCTATTTTTGTGCATATCATTTTCACCCAAGTTCTCATTTTGCATAATTTTAATGTTAATTTTCAATTAGGTGTGTTTGACATTGTAAAAAGGGTCAAGAAATTTGAATAGAATTATTTTCTTGAGTTTTACTGGTTTCAATACTCAGCTGCCCTCAAGGAATCGATGCAGAAATGGATGTCAGGAGCACGGCGGCGTCAAATTTTTCTTTGATAATGGTCATCAAGGCAAAGGATGTCAGGGGTTCTTCAACAAGGACTCTGATATGGTCTCCAACATGTGCGGATCTTCTGCAGCATCCTCTGTCTCCTCGTGCCGATAACCAGACATTGGAGCTTCTCATCGTGCTACTCATGATACCACCATTCCACCAAAATCCTTCACCCGACTGACCATGAGGTTCCGATCAACTCTGCGCGGGTAAAGGGCAGGGTTTGAAGATCAAATCCTCCAGCTAATTTTCCTTCGATCCCCGCCCTCTACGTGAAGATCGAAGGGGGTTGATAAACATGTACTTACTGAAGATCAAGTCCTCGCATCCAATACCTTTTCAAATCCCTCAGCTCCTCCTCCGATCTTCACGATCCCCGCCCTGCCCACTACTTTCCCGGCCCGGAACTTATCCCTCGACTCCCCCGTTGCCTTCTCACTAGCATGCCGAGTTGTAAACCTGCCTCCACCCCTTTTACCACCCTCTCTGTCTCGTCATCCGACACCCCGATCCCAGCCATTTATTGAAGTTTCATCGAGGCATTCTACTATCTTGCCATCACCGGCCCAGACATTGCCTATGCCGTCAACAAGGCTTGTTCAAGCAATGAACACATCCTCCTCCAGCGACTGGGTCCGGATCAAACACCTTCTCGTCCTATACCTCCAAGGCATCATCACCCCCGATCTTAGATGCTCTAAATAAACCACTTACCGAGGTCCGCTTCCAGTGGATCCGAGAAAGCTTTCACGCCATCATGCCGATGGGCTACCCGGGGTGTGTGAAGGAGACATACAACTCTTGGAATCAATCTTGAAGATTCGAAGCATGAATTTCCGCCGGATGGAGTGTTCGATGAAATGCTCGCGGAAAATACTTCTCGCTATTTTCTTTGTCTTGAAGTTTTATGACGGTCGAGATGAAGCCACATCTTCAAGTATTATTAACTATCTTTTAAAGCCATTAACACTGTAGCTTTCTATGAATCCTGTTCGACCTACGCCTATGATATAGAACATTGTGATTTTCTCTAGAGACAAAAAGTTGTTTTTCTCTCCAATCTTCCATCTTGTGAGCTTTCAACAAAGAGTGCGAAAGGCGATCCGCATTCTTTCAACAACGACTGCCCCAAAGCAGACCATTAATAGCTCTGAGATTTGACATTTTACAGCCCAATGGTACTGCCAGTCATAAAGACTAACCTCTCTCTCTCTCCCTCTCCGTGTTCTGTGACTTCCCTTTTCCGCCCCCACAAAGCAAAGAACCGTAATATTCCTTTCTCTGGAGCGAAAGACTGAAATTCCTTGCTTGACTCCGGGAAGAACAACGAGACGCCATCTTGCTATATCCCCTGACCTTCAATCCCGTACCTCCCACGAAAAAGTTGAAAGAAGAAGACAGCTGAGAGATAAGCTTCAATGTCCAGGCCGGTAGATAATCGCCGTCCCCATATCCTCCGTTCTCGCCTTCCCAGCTGGGCCATCCCTTCTATTCAAACTCGTCGTCAACCTTCGCTTATTCTCCCCACCAACTCAAGAAAGAATGGGCGCCGCCCCCTCTCAGCCTCTTCGCTCTCTAGAACAAGGGTCGTCTTCTCTCTCTAGAACGACGCCTTCTGGGGAACCCTTCCCTTCGTCGACCCCTCCCAAGAACGGCGAGAGAAAGGGTGATGCACCGGAGGAGAAGAAGAAGGAAGCAGAGATTTCTGCTGATGAGAAAGTCGAAGCGAAGAAAGAAGCTAAAGGAGATGAAGTGGATGATGAAAAGAATGCGGAGGAGAAGAAGGAAGCAGAGATTTCTGCTGATGAGAAAGTAGAAGCAAAGAAAGAAGCTAAAGGAGATGAAGTGGATGACGTGAAGAATGCGGAGGAGAAGAAGAAGGAAGCAGAGATTTCTGCTGATGAGAAAGTAGAGGCGAAGAAAGAAGCTAAAGGAGATGAAGTAGATGATGAGAAGAATGCGGAGGAGAGTCATCTTCCACGAGAAGGATATGAAAAGAAAGCAGGGATGTCTGACGGTGATGAAAGGAAAGAAGGAGACGAGGCTGAGCAGAAGAAGAGAAAAGATGATGACGATGGAGACGAGAAGGAGAAAACCGCTGGATCCCCATTTCTGAAGAAGAAAACTACCAAAGAAGAAGACAAACAAGCTGATAATGATGATGCTCAGAAGAAGAAGAAGCCGATAACAGACTCTCTCGAAAGAACAGCGAAAGATAAAGAGCGCAGCAAGGTGAAGATTATTCGGGCTTCTATCTCTGATAATCGAGAGTCCAACGATCTTCCCAAGGATATCAGAGAGGGGATCGCAAAACTAGTAAAGAATCTCGCTGTCAAGCACTCAAAACAGGGAGACAAAGAAGATGGAGTGCAAGGAATAACCATGATAACGCTTGCAGGGGAAAACCGTGGAGCTACCATGAATGTCAACGGCAGTCACCTGAGCGGAAAGGAAGAAGGAGAAGCCAGCAAGAAGAAACCTTCTGGCTTTACGGCGTCGGGCGTGAACAGCAACGTGCAGGCGATAAATAATTCAATCTTGAGCGGTAGCTGGTGCAGAGTAGACTATCCGGGGGTTGACTTGGTCGCCCCCAATGATGATGAGGATGATCATGATCATGATCATGATAAAAGGAAGGAGGAGCCACAAGCGAGAAGACGTTGCTTGAGAGCGCTGTTGATGGACTCGAGCGAAGAGGATAAGGAGAATCCCAGGCGCCGCCATGGCTATCGCTGCGTCTGTAGTGAGGGCAAGAAAAGACCCTCCTAGAGAGTCAACCCCACGGAATAAACGTTGACTAGTGAACACAATTAATCGATATTACTGTTTTCTTTTCAATAATTTGAGATTGATGGTGATGATGATATGAAATTAAAAGCCACCGTCATTCATTCATCGTCATCCTAGAAATTTTACCATGGTTTTCAAAATGGTGGGTGATATTAGAAATATTTGAAAATAAAAATCATGTAGAATTGATCAATCAGCAAGAAAAATCTAATGAACCAATCAATCATCCAGAGATCGCCGCCATCTCTATTTTCATAGATTTCGTGCACGATGATCTTCAAAGGCGAATATTATTGCACAAGTGCGTAAAAAATGTGTAAATAACTAATCGATAAGTTTTCATGTAGATAATCAAGAAATAGTAACAAAAGATTTACAAAGTGTTCAAGAAATTTATGAACAATTGGAGATGGTAGAAGACTTGTAAAGTCAAAGGGTGTTAATTTTTGCATAAATTGGGCGAATTGCTATATTTAAGCTCTAGGATTTCATTGATGGTTTAATTTTTGCAAGAATTGACTTACCTTGATGCTATAATTAATATGCCATTGATGGTATAATCACATATCTCATGTAGTTTACTTTTTCCAAATTGAGGGAAATTTTCATTTGGAAAGTATTGCAGTTTATGAAGCATGGCCAGGGTTGGGTTGACTATGAGATTCAACCCACAAAGGAATATTGAAACCTACTTTTCCAAGGGCAAAACTTTAAATTAAAAAAAAAGAAAAGAATTGTTAATGGATCATTAATGGGCCTTAAGAGTGGGCCCACTAATGCAAGTAGGATCTGCCATTTTTCTCCTTCTTTGTCAGTTTTGCACCAATCAATCAATCAATCAATCAATCAATGCAAGGAAAGAATCTGCAGCTGAAGAGAGAATATGCTGGAGGATATGATACCTCCATCCTATCCTATGGATAACCATTTCCAATATTCATTCTTTCCAAGGTAGACAGAGAAAGAGAAACTTTTAGAGAGAGAAATAGATAGAGATGGTGATAGTGGGCAGTTCTTCCTGCTTCACGACATTGAATCGATTCCATTGGCCGAAAAAAGCCCAGCTCCAAAGGTACGACTTTCTCGCTCTTCCCCTTGTTGCCCGTCTTCTCCCTCTTTACATAAATCCCCTGTTCCTCCCCCAGAAGAAGATCTTCAGTGGTGACTGCCACGATGTCGGCCGCTTCGCTCGGAGATGGCGTTCGATTGGCTGATGGTAATGGTGGGCTTCCTACTGTGAAGCTTAATTCGGCTAGTGGGAGGTGAGATCTCGCTGCCCAAAAGTTTAAATTAAGGAAAATGTCGTTGATTTCGGTCGATTTCGAGAGGCTAAATTAAAATAATAGTAATTTTGGATTTTTTCTTTTGGATAGGATTTGGAATTTGCCTCAACTTATCTGTCATTCTTATCTATCATTCTCATCACTTGCTGTGAGACTCTTCCTATCAGAGTTGAATGATGGATAATTTGAAGTTACCTGTCAATTGAATCCAAGAATTTTGGCGTTGCTTCGATCCAGTCCTTCGCCTCAGGATCAATCGTGATTCTTCGAAATTCGAATGTATTTTGATAGTTGATTGGATTGTTTAACACATCAGAATGGTTTTTGATTCACGAATCATGGGATAATAAGATCTTGAATAATAAATATTTCATTCACCTCAAGAAATTACTTGTTCCTTGACTCTAAAAATGATTCAATATTTGTGAACAACCAAGTTAATCATGAAAAATATTTTTCAGCAAGGCGGAGATTTATCTGTTTGGTGGCTGCGTCACGTCGTGGAAGATCCCCAACGGGAAGGATCTGCTCTTCGTCCGCCCAGACGCCGTCTTCGACAAGAGCAAGCCTATCAGGTGATCTACCTAATGCCCCTTCGACATATTATCCCCTTTTTTCTTCCTTGCGATTGCATGAATCTTATCATCTCTCCCCTGTATGAAACAGTGGTGGAATCCCCCACTGCTTTCCCCAATTTGGACCCGGAGCTATGCAGCAGGTGATTGAATCAGCAAAATGAATATACGCCCAATGAATGTAGACATTGGAATTGAATAAATAGAGCCAGAAAACACAGAAAGAGAGTAATAGGAGAACTTCTTTCTAAACTCTTGCATGTATTTTCTAGCATGGGTTTGCGAGAAACCTGGAGTGGACTGTGGTCGGAGCAGAGAATGATGAGGGCGATCCTGCGGTGACGCTGGAGCTGAGGGATAGCCCCTACACTCGGGCTATGTGGGATTTCAGCTTCCATGCCCTGTACAAGGTGAATATTCTATCTCTCTCTCTCTCTCTCTCAACTTTTCCCTTCCTTCTGATGCATCTCTCTAACTTCTTATTTTTTCTTAAACTTTTCCTACCTTTTCATGTATTTCTTGAATCATTTCCTCTCTCCCCTAAATATCTTTCCCGATTTCTTGCTCTTTTCTCAAGCAATTTTCCCTCTTTCTGTCCCATTCAAAGGTTACACTGAGTTCAAAGTCGCTTCAAACGACGATCACAATTACGAACACGGACACCAAGCCCTTCTCTTTCAATGCCGCCCTGCACACGTACTTCAGTGTAGGCCTTCCTCGGAGATATACATAGTCCATTAGTAGAGCTTTGATCTTTTATCTAAGTTAGAATCTCTCTGGGCAGGCCGCCATTGAGGCAGTACAAGTGAAGGGCCTCCGAGGGTGCAAGACATTGAACAAAGACCCAGACCCCGTCAACCCTCGACAAGGAGTCGAAGAGAGGTCATGCACAAAAGAAAATCAGAAGAACGGTTTTCTTTCTCGCGATCGCTCGTCCACCTAATTTGCGATATTCTTGATTCAGAGAGTCCGTCGTCTTTCCCGGATTTGTGGATTGCATTTACCTTGATGCTCCAACTGATGTTGTGCTCGAGAATGGACTTGGAGACGCCCTTGTCATCAAGAGCAGCAAGTATGTCCATTTGTTTCCGTTTACTTCGCGATTTCATGATGTCACTGCTTCCTTCTGCCATGAAGCTGGTCGGACGTCGTGCTGTGGAACCCGCACCGGCAGATGGAGAGTAGCTACCGGGACTTCGTCTGCGTGGAGAATGCCAAGGTATTTACTAACAATCGTCAGCATCTTTCATGGGTTTTTTTACGGATTTTTAATGGTGACTTCTCATCAGATTGGAGACGTGCAGCTTGCACCGGAGCAGTCATGGAGAGCAGAGCAGGTCATTACAGTTTTGGAATCGTAGGTTATTAAGATTGACTTTGTACCAGCTCACAAACCCATTAATGGGATCTTCTAAGAGGATCTACAAATCCTCACTGGACAATTTTTCTGCAAAAAAGGATTGCTCTTGCAACTGTTTGGCCACTAACAAATCTGCCATCGACATGCACCTTTTACTTGCATTATTCAGTAGAATGCTTTGGATTGCTGATAGTGCATATTATTATTGTATGTGAAATAAATGTATAGTGCTTCTTACATGTTTCGTTTCTGGGACTTTGTGTGTGGAAGAGAGATGTATCTTCCCCATGGTGACCTAGAGAGGACCACTTGACCTACTTGCCCATGGAAAAAGGAAGACAATTTATATTTTGTGAAGCCCTAGTCTTTCTTCCTTTTTTCTTCCATCATAGTATTGTCTTTTCCCCCACTTTATCTCCCCTTGTATCCTGAATGTTCCAAGATTTCACCAGTCCAATGAAGCTCTATGTGTTCATGTTGTTCATGCATAGATGGGCTCATAACCCAAAAATAAAAGAAATATCTAGGTGAATCAAGCTCAAATAGATCAGCCTGCTGATTAGCCTCTCGAGCAAATTGGCATGTCCGAGTAATGGCGACTCAAAATCCCAAAAGCTAACCTCGAACTCAGACTAACAACACCTCCCATTGCGGCCTCAAAGTCTAGTATGTTCAAACAAGTCTAACATATATTTAGTTTGGGATAGCACTACATTTCCCGATTGATAAGCAAACTCAATACTAAAAAATACTTTGGTTTCCTCATGTCCTTCAAAGCAAAGTGAGTTTGAAGATAGATTTTCATATGAGAAGTGTCATCACAATCACTTCCTATCAATAAAATATTAATCAACAGGCATCACTAAAAAAATTCCTTATATGATTCGCATAATGAAGAGAGATGGATTCACCGCGCAACAATAGAAACCAAAAGATGTCTCAATACAGTTGAATTCCTAAATCAAAGCTTGTGGACTTTGTTTGAGACCATTAATAGATCTCTTCAACAAGAAAACTTTGGTATGCTCCCCCTCTGCACCATACCTTGAAGGTTCATCCATAACGCTTACTCTATACGATCTTCATACAAGAAAGAATTGAGAACATCAAATTGAGTGAGCATCCGATTTGATTTGTCATAATCGAGATTAAAACTCTAAAAGGATTGAATCAAGTCCGCAAAGAGAAAGTTTTCGAATAAAGAAATGTGGAGCCACCAAAAAATACCAATACCATTTGAGTTATAGTGGATAGAATATACCCATATTTAGGAAAAAAATATTTGTGTTTTGAGAATGAGAAACATATTCCCAAGTGTTCCATGAAAAAAATTGTATCAATTTCACTATCAATCACAGATTTTTAATGAAGTACCGACAATAGCTCAAGGTTATTCATAAGAATTGACTGAGAGCCAACGCTAGTGCTATAGGCACAAAAGGATGGGAAAATATGGTCATTGTAAAAAAAATTAGATACACAGCGTTGGGTACAAACATTTTGCAAAGGGCAATTGGAAGTTGTGAAACATCTGTGGACAAAAATGATAGGTTTAATTGGTATGGATCTAGTGAAGACAGCTCTAGAGGCAAAGGACTTGAGACCAAGGAAGTAGGCTTGGCATGATGTATGATTTGGCTTTTGAAATTGTACAAGAGAAACTTTGCAAATGGGTGGTAAGGAAAGACTAATGGTGAAGACAAAAGGCACAGGAGTATCTTGAACGATACAAAGGCCACAATGCAAAAGCAAAGTGTAAAAAAAGTAGATTAATAAAAATCTAGTGTCATTGGAAACCACAAATTTTTTAGACTCAAGAATGTAAATAAGATATCCTTTTTTTATTTTAGGGGGTAACCAACAAAAAAACCCAATAATGTCATGAGGAGAAATCTTAACAAGCTTTCGAGATAGATCTAGGACAAAACCTTAGAAGGTAAAGAAAAAAAATTAGCTTGAGAAAGAAGAGGACAAAAACTGCCTAGAGGAGTAAACTGAAGATGGTTTAGGGAATATGTGGCCCATAAAAATGGCATCATGCTATAAATAATGAGGAACCCCATCTGAAATCAAAGATTACCAGCAAGATCAAGGATGAGACAATGTTTCCTTTTTACAACACCATTTTGTTGACAATATAAGGAAAAGTGGTTCGATGAATGATACCCATAGAAGCATAATAATTTTAAAGTCATTTTTTAGTGAAAAACAAGGCATTATACATGGGAAGAATCTTTGGAGTTATCAAATATTGTTTATACTATGAAGAACAAACACATGCATGGTGCAAGGACGTGGGTGTGATCTTTAACTAGTAAACCCAAGATACTTGAGAGTAATCCCCAAAAAAATAATGTAATAACAATAATCAGAAAAGGGAGGTGGTTTGTGTAGGACCCAAACATCACAATGAAGGAGACAAAAAGGCTTTTACATCAAACAAGGAAGATGATGATCAGTAGAAAGACAATGCTTACCTAATTGATAAGATTCACAATTAAATGGAGTTAGAATTCATTGATGGAAGTGCCTCTCATAACTTAGGCATTATAGGGTGACCAAGAGAATGGTGTCAAAGAAGAAAAGAGTCAAAGGTGGATATCAAATAACAAAGGATCAAGGACATTCATCCCACACAATTATGTAAACATCATCTCCACTTTCATGGCTTGTGGCAATCACTTTTCTAGTATACAAGTCATGAAAGACATAATAAAAGAGATAAAAGTTGACGTAGCAAGAAAGTATGTGTACTACGGTAATGATAGATGAGAGGTGTACTAGGAAGTCAACAACATATGAAACATCATTTTGGTGTAGGTTTGGAGTCACAAAAATGTGTCCTTGACCAGGCACTCAAGATGAAAGTTCATAAAAAATGTAAACATCTGAATGCTTATATGATGAGGAAAAACGAGAAACAAGGAACCTGTACCTAATATGTGGGTCGAGAGTCAACAATCCAAGAAATTTTCTCAAAGAAATGAATGTAGAGATATTTGAGATAGTCAACACTCCCACTATTGAAAGAGAAATAGAGGCTTCATTCTTCATATAGAGGCACAAAGAGAGATAGTGACCCCCTATTTTTGCTAACAATAGCTATGAAGGCAATTATCTTTACTATGGTACTTTCAAGAAGGAGATGCTTTGGGGTATGCACTTTGATCATCATTATGATCCATTTAGCTATGCCCAATATTGTATGGTAGAGATTTTGAAGAAGACTTATTTTTCCTTATGATGTTGGAATTCAATAAGTCAAAAAAATCCTTAGATTTTTTTTAACCTTTCTAGCTTTTCAATGGAGATATGACCAAATTAGTGAAAATAGGTCTTTTAAGGGATTAATGGTTTTCTAGGTAGGCCCAATAAATGAGTGGTCATAGGTGGGTGGTGAGACGAATCCATACGGTCATTGAAAACACACAAAGACGTGTCAAAACATTTTCTAAACTCATCAATTTAAGATAAAAATCAAGAATTCAATAGTATAATGGTGAATTGACGAGACGAATCAAAGCAGTCGTTGAATACACACTGAGAAGAGTTAAAAAATTTTCTAAACTCTCCAATATAAGATAAAAATCAAGAATTAAATAGTATTATTATGAATAAGGGTCGAATCCACGGAGAATTAAGGTGTTTTTGTGTTCTTCAAATGCAATCAAATCGGATGAGGAATTGAGGTGAAAAATTAGTATTTTTGTAGATTTAGAAAGAGAACTCTAAGACGAATCTAAGAAATCAAAAATCACTCCATTTGGATCAAGATTTGTCGAGAAATCAAGGAGCAAAAATGAAGATAGAAAAATTAAACGTGAAGAGAGAGAAAATAAAAAATTATCTAAAATTCAACTAATCTACGATTCAAAATTGAAAGATAATGATACATGAATAAAGATTAGGAGGAAAACACATAATCTAACCCGAAGTCGTGCTCAAAATGATCCAATTGATCGCTGGATTTTATAGACAAATTTTAGCATTCAAGAGGCGATTTCTCCCTATTCTTTTGGCGAAATCATAATTTCACGCACTCCCTAGATGCGGAAATCGATCTAAAAGAAGAAGAAATCTAGAGATTCAAGGATTGAGATGTCTAAACAGTTCAATAGCTTGAAACATTCAAGAATACATTTTCCCTCAAAGAACTTGCATATAAATAGGCAATTTTGAAAGTAGCCGTTAGATTTGGTGTTTCATCTTTGACTAACGGCTAAGATAAAACGTCAGGATGTGAATCATCATCCTTAAGTTACATCCGTCTAATTCAAAATGGAACGCCCAAATAAAACCGTGTCATCGCATGAAGTTTGATCATCGTGTAATGTCCGTTGTTCAATCTTCATCATATACTTGAGATGTTGCCACATGTCCACGGAAGTCCATCGAATGCATTTAATCTCAACCGTTATAACTCCTCATATGAACGGCTGAGATTATATCATTTTAAAATAAATCGTCACCAATCGGAGTGTGTTGTGTACCCCCTCACTTAAGTGAAGACTGACGGCTTTGATTAAGTACGCGAATAAGACACTCCCCGTCGCACCACATGACCTGCACATAAAAATAAAGAAAAATAATCTCACCTGGAAGAAATTTAAGCAAATTGTCGGGTATATATAGAGTGCGCATTTAATGGGCTTAGCGTATATCCTAAAAAGGATGCTTAACCTACTAATCACACACGTGTGTGGACACATGGGCACAGGTGCTCACCCAGATACAGACACATATGTCGCCACATGGTGTGTACATACATCGCCACGTGGTGGCACATTATCGCCCTACAACATCAGCTTTCACGTCACCGTGCAGTATAAAAATAATTTTTATATTTTAAAAATCCAAATAAATCCAAAATCAATTCAAAAAAATTTTTGAAAAAAATTCTAGGAAAATCCCTAAAAATTAGAAAATTCATAACTTTTAAAATGCAACTCCAAACTAATCTAAATTTGTTTTTGTTGGATCAGAAATTAAATAAGTGATAACATGCAAATTAGAAATGATAATAAATTATTATTGATACATATTAAGGCATAAATGATTTCATTCCTATGCATGTTATCATATTTATGAGTATTTATCTATCAGTCTATGGAAAAAGTCGTTATAATATCAAAATACTTTAATTTAGGATTAATTATGATCAATTAAAGATAAATAATTTTATAACCCATCTTTACTTGAGGTTATAAGTGTTTTTAAAGTTAAAATAGTGAGAGAAATCATTCTAATAAACATTTATTTAATTTTCCAAAGCTAAAATCCTTAAGAAATAAATGTATTTTTGAAATAGAAATTAAAACTATCATTATTTATTATTTTGACTATTTAGAATGATAGATAATTAAATTCTGGATGAAATGAAAGAAATTTCAATTAATTTGGAGTTATACTTTGAAAGTTATGAATTTTCTCATTTTTATGGATTTTTCTATGGAATTTTTTTGAATTTTTGTGAATTTTTCTGAATTTTTAATGAATTTCTAAGGATTTTTTGGAATTAAAAATCAATTTTTCAAATTAAATATCAATTTTTCATAATATTTTAAGATCGCAGGTGACGTGGCAGCTTCAGAATCGTCCGATTGATTGCGATTGATTATCGCGATAAGGAGGAGACGTGGCAACATCGTGGACGTCCGATCGCGCATGCATTGTGGACCGTTGATCTTCACTTAAGATTGATGGACCACGTGGCTTAATCAGAGCTCACTGATCGCGTCTAATCTCGACCGTTGATTGCGATAGTTATAACGGTTGAGATTAAAACGCATGGAAACGCATCAAGAGCGTCGGATCGCGATCCAACGGCAGCGGTTTTGACGCGTTTTATAATGCGCGACATGTGGCGACATCTTGCACGTCCATTGGTGATCTAACGGACTCAACTTAATCATAACAGTTCGTGATGAACCATTTCACCAGAACCGTTGATTAAATCGATCAGACGGTTACGCCCAAATACACTATAAATTGAGATGTTCTTCCAATTTGTAAAGCATTCAAGAGCAAATCAATCAAATTGATCTCTTTAGACACCAAATCTCTTGAACCTCTCAATCCTAACCTCTTCTAGACTCAATTCTGCATCCACGGAGTGCTTAAGATCAAGATTTGGGCGAAAGACAAGGAAGAAATTGAAGCTTGAACTTGACGATCGCGATTTTCGGATTTCTGATGAAAAGCCTTAATCCCGGTGATTAATTGGGTTAATCCAATCGCAATTGTGGGTTAGTGGAGTCGGTTTTCGCTAATCTTTTGTCTATTAATGTTTAATTTCAGTTTAGATTAGGAAATTTGATTAATTTCAAGTCAATTTTTGTTAAAATCGTGATTTTAAGTTTTGGAAATTACCTCTCACTTCGATCTTCCATTTCTCCACGAAATCAATGTCAAATTCAATGATTTTTTATTCCGTGAAATTGTCTTGAAGTTCTCTTTCATAATTTACCATTTTCCCCAATTTCTACCATCGATTCATTGTCCAATTTGATCGAATTTGAAGAGATCATCAGAAATTTCCCTAATTCCCTGTGGATTCGACCCTTATTTACCATTATACCCCTCAATTCGAGATATTTTCATCAAATTGGTAAGTTTGGAATTTTTTTTACTCTTGACTGTGTGAAATTAACGACCACTTGGTCATGTTCTGTCAATAAGCTATCTCTTTAAAATTCAAATTGAATAAATAACAATATAATACATTTTTATTTTAAAATTACACTTATTTCTCTTAAAAAATTAGCTTAGAAAATAAATGAGTGTATAAAAATATTTTTTCTTATTTTTTAACATTAAAATTTAATTATAATCTCAAATATTGATGGGAATAATCTACTCTAAAATATATTCTTTAATTATGCATAGTTATCCCTAAAATAATGTTTTTTGATATTGTAACCTAAAAATGCATGAAATGATAGATATGCACTCAAAGTATGATAACATGCATGAGAATGGAATGTTTTATGCCTTAATTTGCATTAATAATCACATAGTTACATGTTTAAATTGCATGTTGTTTGTGGGATCCAATAATACACTCAAGTGGTCTAGGGAGACTTGTTAAATGAATCTAATGAGCACAAGATATAATATTCCGACTTCACGAGTCGTAGGAGATCCACTAAGGTGAACCACTAAAAGGAAGATTTGTTGAATTCACAAGAAAGAGTATGGTAGGTCCCCATTAATGAGATTCAGAAAAGACAAAATGAATTCAAAAATCACCAGTCAATCTAGACCATATGATATTTGCCAATTGAGAACTATGATGATCAGTTGTTATTAACACTTTAGGGTTTTAAGATATGATGTTGTTGTTAGTCACAAAAATTTTACTTCATGCAACAAACCGGAGGTGATGGTTTGTCAAACCATAGCCTTGTTTTAGCCAATCAAAGAGCTCAAAGTGGAATCTCTGACTAGTATGAGGTAGGTCACAATGATTAGATATACACAAGCAATAAAAAATTATCAAATCAAAGATTGTCACTTTGATTTTCATTGAAAACATTGATTTGACTAATGAATTTTTATGAACTCAATATGAATGTAATTTAAGTATTTTTTTTTAATCAATTTCATGAGAAAAATTTCTATATTTCCTCATAGAGTATAGGGTTAAAGTAGGGGCCGAATCCTAGGGAACCTAAATAATGAGTTTAGATGATTTTACTTGAAAATGATCTAGAGAGATTATGGAGACTTGTGGAAGATGAGAGGGTGTAATACGATGAGAGTGAGGAAGTTAATGTACTTAGAGGGATATGAATTGATAATTTCATGTTTTTTATCAAAGATGAGATGGAAATCAGCATGTAGGCAAGGAGATGAAAACAAGAACAATGGAATGGCAATACCAAGAGTTGAAGAGGCAATGACGAATCAATGAGAAATATATTATTCAATGATGATAAAGCTGACAAGAACTAGGGAATTACAAGCTCTCCAAAGTTTTGACTTTAGCATCGATTGTAGCAGAAGATGCTGAATCAAAACATTCAACAAAGTTAAAGAATCAAGAATAGATGATCTTATCATCTATTCTAAATGATCATATCATCTAGTATGGAATAAAATTCATAATTACAAGGATCATATGAAGGAAATCTCTAAGCTATTCAAGTGTTCGGCCTCTAGCGGTATCCACACGATTGTTGGACGATTGAATTTCCTCTAGAACACTCGTCACCACGAGAGGAAGAGAAGAGAGGGGAGAGTTTTCTACTAGGCTTGCACATGCACCCTTATTATGGTCATTCTCCTCCTATTTATAGACTTTGGGAATGTAAACTTTTCACAAAAACACTTATATTTATGTCTATATCTATCAACATCCATTAACCTCATGTGTGTGACCCTCTAAGTCCATATATCTCACCAGTTAATGACTCCACTGACCCAATAACACTTATTAGTCTTTCTAATTAATAACTATATCAATATATAGATTAATTGACTAAGAATTGATTTAACCCAATCGGTAGGTTAAGTCACCAGCCCGGTGGGTGCCAAGCTACACTACAAGCTCTGGGATATATAGAGTATATCATAACTCCTACATGAAACAGTGTCATCATTGGTTACTGTGTGTGTATTATCCTTCATCCGTGTGAGACTCATGAATGACTTAGGGTATGGTTAACTGTCAAACCCTAATCAAACACTCAATTTAGTACTGATACGAGTAGAAAATCATCAAGAACGACTTCTCTAATATTTTCACTAACTTGGCTAAAGATTTAACTGCATCTCATTCCTTGAGCCGATCTCCTTATATACCAAGGGTGGATGATATCATCTTGACCACTCGATCACCTTCGAGGACTTTATGTCTTATTTAATCTATGGCATTTTAGAGATCCCATCACTAGGGATTCGTATGTCATAGTCCAAATGCGATCATCCATCCACAAGATGTCTTTAGTCTCTCAGTCAAAGGAGCATATACACAACCGTGACATGAATCAACGTAATTGATATTTTGACTTAATATCATTTAGGTATTCATACGGATCAATTCAGTGAACTCTTTCTCCAAAGAGCACCCAATATATATCCTTGGTGTCTCTACTCTTATGGCCACAAGATCAATCACATTCATGATATGAGTTGGAACAGATAGTGTTATTCTTCTAGATAATTTGATGTTCTCCTCGAATATACCACGAATAGGACTATGTAGAACATATGTTTAAAGACCAATGATCACTATATTATGAACTCATTATACTTCACTTGATCATTGCGTATGTTCATGGACTTCATTTCAAACATCACACAAGAATGACAATGAATAAAAATTCATTTCAATGAATATAAACGAAAGATAAAAGTATGATTGGCTTGAAGGCCACATAATTTCTATCAAAAGCTACTACATAAAAAAGTAAAATATGTTCAATGTTATAAATGTACTTAATTTACTCCAAATCCTTCAACAAACCTTGTATGCAAGTCCTAAGCCAAACGATTTTAGACTTGTCTTGATCATTACCCTCTATGTAATATTGCCTCCCCTACCATCTTTAACATCAAGCTACAATGAATTTGAGTTTAGATCTCTTCCTTCTAGTACATCAAGCTACAATGAATTTGAGTTTAGATCTACTTCCTTCTAGTACATCATACCAAGGGAGAGAAAAAACCATAAAGGAAAGCAAAAATTTAGGTTGTTATCCGGAGACATTTAGGTTTGTGATGAGAGTTGAAGCTCGATAGGCTCCCAAAATTTTGATCAAAATATCAAATTTAATAAAAGACATTGAATCAAACATTCAAAACATTGAGGTTCCAAGAAACGATGATCTTATCGTCTAGTATAGATTAAAATCCATACTCACAAGATTCATCAAAGGAGTTATTAAAAAAGCTTAAGTGTCCAGGCTCTAGTGGTATACACATGATTTTTTGATAGTTAGATCTCCCCTTTAACGTTCTTTACCAAGAGAGAGAGAGAGAGAGAGAGAGAAAGGGAGACTTTCCCGCAAGATTTACATATTCACTCTTAGTTGTGGTCATCCTCCCTTTATTTATAAATATTTTTGTATGAACTTCTTACAAAAACTATAATGATTATGTCTATATCCACCAATTTCCATAAACCTTATGTATGAGACACTAAAGACATCTTGTGGATGGATGACTATTTTTTTAATATGACTTAAGAATCCTTAGCCTCAAGATCTCCTAATGTTATATAATGGATACAAGATAAAGTCGTCAAAGGTGATTGTGTGGTCAAGATGGGATCATCCACCCTTAGTATTGGAGAGGATTAACTCAAGAAATGAGATGGAGTGAAATCTTTGTCCAAGATAGTAGAAATATCAGAGAAGGTGTCCTTGATGATTTCATCCACAAATTAGCACTAACTTGAGTGGCCTATTAGGATTTGATAGTTGACCATATCCTAAGTCATTCGTGGGTCTTGCACAGAGGAAAGATTATACGTACACAATAACTAATAATAGCAAGGTTACATACGGGAGTTCTTATACGGGCATTCTTTTAGAGCACTTTTTTGACACTTTATTCTTACACAATAGGTTGGCAACTCAACTTACCAATTAGGTTAAATTGATCCTTGATTGATGAATTTTTATATTGATATAAATAATGAATAAGATTGACTAATAAGCATTATTAAGTTTATAGAGTTATTAACTAAAAAGATATAAGGACTTAGAGGATCACATATATAAGTTTTGTAGATATTGATGGATATAGATATAATTGTGAGAGTTTTTTTGAGAAGTTCATATACCAAATATCTCTAAATAACGGGAGAATGACCACACTTAAGAGTACATCTACAAATTGATAATATATATTTTTAAACGTTTAACTCATTATTCTTCACCCATTCTATAACATAATTCATGTCATTATTATGCATATTATCAAGCTTTGATGAAATTTTTGCATGTGTCATATTGATAACATGTTAATTCGACATGATAATACATGATTATTTTTGCATATTAAGGCATAAAAGATTTCATTCCTATGCATGTTATCATATTTTTTTTAGTGTTTATCTATCATTCAATGAAAAAATCATTATAATCTCAAAATACATTAATTTAGGGTTAATTATGATGAATTAAAGATAAAACTTAGTTTTTGAATGATTTTTCAAAAATTCTATACTTCTCATCTACTCATTCTTCTTTCTAAATCTTGAGTTAATGACTCTTTGCACGCACATCCTTTCACTCTTCATAGCAAGTCGTAGCTTGTATCATCCTTTTCTTGGCACTACTATTATTGACATAGTGAAGCTCCCTGATCCATAGAGATACCAAAACCTCTTCGGGGGAATAAGCTGCATGTCTACTAAGGACGACACATGGGTAGGATGAGCACCATAGAATGAGTTAACATTATTTTCAATAAGTTGCATAAAAAGCCTTAAAAATTTTAAGTCTGTATTATCTAATCCCTTTCCTTAAAAAGGCTTGCAGAAAGTAAAATTAGGATATATATACAAAAAAAATCTAAGTAGAATTAGGATGAAAGAAAAATAAAAGAAAGTAGAATTAGAATGGTAAGCTGTCCTCCCACGTGTTTTAGCCGATTCTATTTTATAGCCATTATGTATGAAGAGGATGATGCTTGTTTCTACTTCTTGTGTCTTTATCATTCATGTCCATATTACTAGAAGGAATTGACAATTGATTTGGTAAGGTAAATCATTTGCCTAAATAATTTATATTTTTATTAATATATAGAGCAAGAGGAATTCTTAGTTTGTTTGGTGGATTAAAGTGTTCGCCGAAGGAATGCTGTGACCCTAAATTTCTAGTGCACTACTTTCTTCTTAACATCATTTCAGGTAGAACATTCATTTTAGATTCTATCAATGTTTAACCCATGGTCTTCTAAAGGTCATTTGTTAGTCCTATTAGACATTCTTTATGTTTCTATTGCTAAGGGACTAGAAATGATTTAAGTTGGGGTGTGACAACATGCATATATAACTTAAATTATTATCTTATTTAACTAATACTCATGCTCATTTTATGTAATTATGATGCATGTTATCATAGTTTTATGAATTTTCTCCATTGGTATGCCATTTTACTAAAGTCCATATTATTGCATTATTTAGGGTTAATTGTGTGTTTTATTGATATTTGATCTTTTAAAAGTTTAAATGATTAGAAATTAACCACTTTCCTTGAGTTATTTGGACTTTATTTGATAATTAAAAGAATCAATTTCAAGAAGAGAGTGATAGGATGATATAAAGTAGAATTTTTAAAGGATTATTAAAGATTATTTTGAATTCACCCTATTTTCTTTTTAGAATTTATATTTTTAGGTGTTATGATATTAAAGATGAAGATATTTTTGATCCAATGGATAAAATTTCAGTCAAAATGGAGTTATATAAATAAAGATATGAATTTCTGAATTTTATAGAATTTTTTGGATTTTATTTTGATTTTTCAGGCATTTTCTGGATTTAATTCCTTTTAAGAGGGAGAAAATTGTGGTGAGAAAATTGTGGGATCGTGGCCCACTTAAATAGCACAATCTCAGCCGTTGAATCATCCTTCAGCGAGTCGGACGGTCTGCGATTTTCGCGATGAAATTTCTTATCAAAACCGATGTTCTTCCTTTGTAAACATAACTTTTGTTTTTTATCAAATCATGAAGAAATTAAGAAATTTTGAAGGAAGATTTTAAGTTCTTCGTGATTCTCTTGCTTCCTAGACTCAATTCTGCATCCATTGAAGCAAGTTAATCACGAATTATTGCAAGAAAACTTTCGGATTCTCCCCTTTAATGCCGAACGTACGTCGAAGAAGGTTCTGGAGAAATTTTACATAATAAAGACACTTTGAGGCTCAATCTTTGCGTCAATCGGGTTAGTAGTGTGAACCGATCATTCCTTTGCAATTTCTGTACTTTAGATTAGATTTAGATAGGTAATTTCATTCTAGAAATCAAATTGTTCTTCATTTCGCCCAAATATGCGCGCGGATTTTTGCTGATTTTGAAACACATATTTCTCCTTGATGTTAAGTTTAAATCATTTGATTTTGGTTTCATTGGATTTCTTATTTCATCTGCTTTTTGTGATAGGTAAATCGTAAAATTTTATCACCGTTTGACCCTTCAATTTAACATTTGACCATCAATTATTCATTTTCAATCCGAATTTTGGGCGTTGATTTGCAGTGGCAATTACTCTTAAAAGACAAAGTAAAATTTAAATATTTGGTCTTTTTAGAATCCTTTGATCTCTAGATTTCTATTCATGTTTGAATTGCTTGATTTGGATATCATTTTATCAGTAAATTTGATGATTTAAATAGAAGTGTTCATTTGGGGATTTTTCTGATCTTTGATTTTCAATAAATCATAATAAATCCAATTCTTCGAAAAAAATCACGAATTATGTATCAAAATTTTTCGTTTTCTCTCTAGTTTCTGAATATATGATTTTCATAATATTTTCTCACCTATTTCTTCTCTGATTTTACAAAAAGTCAACATCTGGTCAAAGTCAATGCTTTGACCTTGAATTTTGACTTTTTTCTGTCAAATCATTTTCAAATTTCTTAAAATATCTTCTCTGATATATTTATATCATTTACATTAATTATATATCACTTTCATTTCTTAATATACCTAATTAAACCTAAGTTTGACCAAGTCAACCCTTCGATCCAAGTCAGCCGTGTTCTCTATGGATCGACCCTATCTTTACACTATACTTGATTTCATTTTTTTTTATTGTGCGTTCGAAAATTATAAATTTTTTTGACCGACGTTTGTGTGTTTTCAACGACCGCAAAAATCATCGCGGCAATTTTTTTTAATAGTGAATGGGCAAGGAACACATGGCACATTGTGATGCTATATAGGTCACGAGACTACCAAATCCAACAGTCTCTAGTTTTTTCTCTATCCTCATGGCGAATATGGAGGCAACACCTAGTGCAATCTTGAGTGTTCGTCACTTAACAAGGATGATCTGATGGCCCAAATTTCACTCAATGTTTCCCTCTCCTCTCGGCGAACCAAAAAAGCAAAATGTGGCACAATTTGGTGGCTTCTAACGTTAATCTTGATCAAAATCAATGGCTGAAATCAAATCAAGAGATTTTTAAGCAAAAACAATAGATAAAAATATTCTAAATTGAAATCATGATATCTCATTATCTCGATAGAATTAGGGACTGAATATTTGTGGGCATGATCATCATTTCAAGCTGTATGATTCATGATTTCTGATTAAAATTTTGAGGTAGAAAAATGAGGTTTTTCAACATTTTATTATGTGTTTCTAGCATTGGCTAGCCAGAGGAAAGAGGGCACCAATTGGTCGTTCCTCATGGATGAAACATCATTTCTAGTGAGTTTTTCCTCTTTTCTATTCATTCTTCATGTAAGAAGCCAAGTCTAGGTGAAATGTATGGGCTCTTGAAAGTGTCTTTGATTGAAGATTATCCCTAAAATGTATTTTCATCTTGAATCTTCATATTAAGATCATTCTCCCTCAGTCTTTTTCATTTTCAAAATCTTTTCATCCACACTTCATAGTTTAAACCATAAATCACATTTCCACCATCCGATCAAGGGATTTTTGATCTTTTGAAAGAGTTTAAAAGTATTTGATCAATTCATTACATTTATTTTGTATATCTCTCTCTTTCATTGACCATTTTTGCCTTTTTAATAAAAAAATACAAAAAACATTTCTTTATTTTAATATTTTAACCATACACCTTGTGGATTGGGTTGCAACTTGCTGCTATTCTAAATTTTAAAATTGAATTTGAAGAGCTGAGTATAAATTTTGATACATGAACTTGTGCTTTCAATAACCGTGATTTTATGCATATCACAAATCTTGTGAGAAAGTATCCCCTTTCTTCACTTTTTGTCTTGGTAAAGAGAATTGAAGAGGAGATCCAAAAATCCAGTAATCTTATGGATACTAATAGAAACTAGACACTTGAACTTCTTTTAAAACTCCTTTTTTGAACCTTATGAGCATGGATTTTGATATATACTAGATGATAAGATCATTGTTTCTAGGTATCTTTGATGTTTTTAATGTTTGATTTAATGTATTATGTTTTGTTTGATCTTTTGATTGAAATTTTAAAGGTTTTCAAGCTAGAGACACTATCAAATGTCATGTACCCCAATAGGTAAGTGAAAATTGATGGCTCCCACTAAATAGTGTCATTTTAAACTCCATGTTGCATCATATCATTCATAACATAAGAAAAACTACAGCACAAGTATAAACTTTGAAAAAATTTGCTTTAAGTGACACCACATAGGCTAGATGCCCCATTCATTGGTTATGTCATGTGGCCTCACTATCACATCAGCACTCACATAAGATGCCTTAAATCCAATTTTGAGGCTATTAATTTTTTTTAAAATATTAATAGGAAACTCATTAAGTCTTAGTAAATTTTTAATTTTAAAAATCTAAAGCCTTTTGTGATGAAAAATTTAGAAAGACTTGATGAGATTTTTAACTTCAAAGAAAAAAATAGAAATAAGAATTTTGGTTATTTGACTTATGTTAATTTGAAATTTTAGTAAATTAAAAAAACGAAGTTGGCTTTAATTATCCTTATCACTATCTTCTTCCTTTAATTCTTAAAATTTTGAAGTCCTATGATAACATTCATTTTGTACTTGAAAATACCTAAAAATACTGAAGTATTGTTTGGTCTAATTTGCATCATTATAATGCATAGTATCATGTTTTAATCAATTTTTTTGCATTTAGCACATCATTTTACTCATAGACATATTTTGCACTAATTTAGGGTTAATTTGATGGGTAAAGAGAGTTTGAACCTTTTTTTGAGGTCAAACGGGTGTGAATTTTCCAAAATTTTTTGAGTTTTTATGTTCATATGACTTAAGGGATGAATCAGAGGGACAAAGATGAGAAGAAGAGGAAGTGGGTTGAATGCAAGTTTTGACTTTTTATCTTGTTAAATTCTTAAATGCTAGCAATGTTGAGAAAGAGGACATGATGAAGATCAACATGACAAAAATTTTATGTCAAAATGAGCTTCATATAATAAGATATAAAATTTTCAATTTTCAAGATTTTCTACATTTTTAAAATTTTAAAAAAAATTATGGATTTCTTATTCAATTTTTGTAGATTTATTACAAGCCCAAAATCAGAAGAAAAAAATTTTATATTTTGCGAATGATGTTGATAAGAACATAAATAGTAGCTATAACCACCCATTTATTGCTGATATTTAACTTCATTAAACTCTCAATACACCAGCTCCTCTACTATTTCATCACTTGATATTGTAGATTATTAGTTCATCAAAAAGAGTTTATTCTACATACCTTTTGCTTTTCTGATTTTCAGGAACTATAGAAGAGGAAGAATAGCTAGATACTCCGAAATAGAAGTTTTAAAAGGCTTAATGGGTTGTCCAAAGGAGATTGAAGCCCAGTGATGGAGAATTATTTTGAAAAATGAACACAAGGGTTCTAAGTGAACCTATCCTCCTCCTACTCCTCCTTATTCACTCATGAGTTTGAAAATTATCCATCTATTAAATGGATGAAGAAGACCTCTCTAAATAAATAAAGAGAGTGTAGATATTAAGGGAATTATCTTCCCTCCTTTCCCTATTTTATAATGATCTAAAGATTGACTTGGTCAAATATTTAATACTTATCTTTAGAAACCTAGAATTCCTTGAGTGGACCAAGTCAACCACCCCTTTTTCCTTTGATATAGGATCCTAATTTCCAAACCTTAACCACCATATCATAGGTACCCTATATCATTTTAATTAATGATCTCAAAAGAAAATCAGTAGGAAACCTCTTGAATTACATCCCTTTATTTCTTTGAAAACCACCCTTAGTTAGAATCATAGGAGAGGTCAATTACTTATGCAAGAAGCTATCTCCTCAACCTATTCAAGACCAAGACTTATGAAGAAAATCAGACAAGAAGACTACTCTCTTAATTTATGAAGAGCTCCCAAAATCATCCTAAAGACATGACAGAAGATATATGCATCCACTCTGAAGGACATGACAGTGAACCCAACAATAGATCTATATATTAATTGCATATGGACCAACAGGATCATGACTTATTCAATGATGATGATGGGAATTACCATCAAGGGAAAATCGTCATGAGGACAAGTCAACCTCACCTTCTCTTTGAACAAGCATATCCACAGTCAAAAGTGTCAACAGCAACCAAGACAACCGAACATGCACCATTTGCATCATCTTCAGACCCGTCCGATACCCTGAAAAAAACCAGACATCATCTTCACCATTTGCGTGAAGTCACGCTGGCCGACTTCCAGCTATCGGCGAAGCTTATCACGCGTATGGAATAGCGGGACTGCTCGGGATCTACGGCTTGCTTAAATGTTGTTCTTATCAATATTAGGACTATCCTGAAAGCGCGGAACTTAGAGCTAACTCTCCGCAACCACAGTGATCGTGGGTCTTGAAGAATAAACTGCTACCGTAAGAATATTAGATGCGAGCAAATGGACGACTTACCTTTCCGACTCCTGTAACCGTCGTACGCGGAAACTATCCTCTCATCATCTCAATCAAGCGGGTTTTAAGGAAAGAAGATACGAGGCCCGGTCAACCCATCGATCCATACTCCGGCGTTGACCGTCTATCCGCGGCTATCAACAAACTGGACGCTCGCGCAAAAGAGGAGAATGAATATCTCGCCCGACTCACTTCGGAATTATTCCGCGGCTCACAGTATCACCAATATTAAAGTAAAGAGAAAACACAAAGATCTCCACGCACCTTACCTCACGTGACGACTACAGCAAAGAAAATTCGCAACGGACGCCTCTTCGCTGGGAGATCCGAAAACCGAACGCATCGGCGTAACTTCCTTCTTCTTCATTTCTATAAAACGAAAGATTGTAAGAGACGAAAGGCAGTTGTTGTTTATGAAAAATTTGGGTTACCCTTGGTTCGTGTTTACCTTTTGTGTTTCGTGTTCTTCCCCCGTATCTCCATCACCTCTTCCGCCACTTCTTCTTCTCCGATTCTACCTCCCTTTCTTTTTCTCCCTCCCTTTCGTCGTCTTTCACCATATCACGTCCGTCGCAAGTCGAGGAAGATCTTGGATCATCGGTAATCTCCAGCGTCATCTTCACCGCCTTCTCGTGTATCGTCCTCACTATCCGAGAGTGAATGATAGTTCCTACTATAATCCGTAAGTCCAGCGTTAGATACTTCTTAAAATCCGCCTTCTTCTCTTCACCCACTTCCATCTTATCTCTCTTTCGACGCATTCTCTATCACCCTCTTTATCCTATCCATCATCTTTGATATATCATTCACACGGTCATCTCTCTCCACCTCTTTTCTCTCGTCTATTATCTATCTTATCCAAATTAATATCCTTCCTAAATTATTGCCGATCACGTCATCTTCTCTCTTTCTTCTATCTATTCTCAACCTCACTACTATCTGAGATTTCCTCTCCCTCTTGCTCACTAATATCTACTTATATATCCTTATATCATTAATAATAAAATTGCTCTCCTTATCATTACTAAGCCACTCATTATTCTTAGTATCCTTATCATATTCTATCCTATCTATTTTATAATATCTCTTCATATTTCTGAATTATTCTCTAACTTATTCTCATTGATTGATAAAGTCATTTCCTAGTGATATCATTCATAGATCCTCCCCATATTGTAGGATTATTTCTTAAACTTATCATCATCATCATACATAGCATCATATTCAAAATTATCCTACATCACCCAGTCAAAGGAAATGGGAGCCCAGCTGAAGAGGAGAATAAAAGAGGAAAAAGCCTTCTCTCGGGGGCTCTCCTCCTTCTTCTTCTTTCTTTTACTGTTGTTCTTTCTCTATGCCAGGTTTAGTTTTCCTCCGGCGTTCTTCCTTTTAATGTAGTGTAAACGGTTAACAAAGTCTTCCTTTAATTTTAATCTTGTTATCCTTCTTCCTCTTCCTCTTCCTAGCATCGTCTCTTTCCCGGATCTCCGCTTCGCGTGCTCATTTTCCATTTCACTTCCGGCTTATTTTCTCCCTTACGTGCAATTTCTCTTCTTCATCCTTCTGACTTTCTTCTCAATCTCTTCTTGTTTCTCTCCCTCTATAACTCTCGACCTTCCTCTTATTTGATTCCTCTTATGCTCCTTAAATTTTGTTCTTTTCTTATTCCCGGTCACCGACGCTTTATCGATCTTTATATTTCTTTTGTCTCTCTCTCTTCTCTCTTGCATCTTCTTCCTCATTTCTTTTCATAGCTACCGTTCCCGATTCCTCTCTCTCGTAATCCCGCACTATCTCTCTCTAATGTTGTCTCCCGATCGGTCTTTCACCCTCTTTCTAGAATTTCTCTAATCTCCATCCCGCTTTTCTCTTTCTTTCGGCTCTCTCTCTCTTCTGTATATCTGAATTTCAGTCTTCTCTTTCCCTAACGTCGTCTCGTAGTTTCATTATTCTCAGTATTTTCTTCCCGTCGGCTTGTATTCTTTTCTTTCTTAATCACGGCTATTCCCTGAATCTCTCTTTTATTTCGATCTCAATCACGTTCTTCCTCTTAACCTCTCGTCGTCCCCCCTGTATCGCGGTCTTTTTCTTTCTTTCTTCTTCGATTTCTTTCTTACCGCTCTCTCTCTCATCCGACATTCTCTTTCATTTTTTTTTCTCTAAATTTCTGTCTCTCTCTCTCAATTTCATCTTCTTTCACGTTACCCTCTTCCACGGTCGAACCGTTCTCTCCCTCGATCACTCTCTTACCTTTCCTTTTCTTTTCCCTTTCTTCCTTTTCTTCTTCGCCCTCTCCTCTCCTCTCCTTTCCTCTTCTTCTTCGCTGTTCTGTCGACTTCTCGTGCTTCTCATTTCTTTAGTTTGTCATTTCGGTATCCTCCTTCTCTCATTCCAGTTTTCCGATTTCATCTTCCGACATCTTCATCTTCCGCACAAGCTCTCTATCTTCCGAACGCCTCCTTGGCATTCATCTTCCTCTCTCCTAGTCGATATTTTCCGCAGTTTTTTTTCTCACTTCCCACACTAGTTTTCTCTCGGTCTTCCATTTTCGTCCCGTCATTTCTGAACGCCCCCTTCACCTCTCCTTGTTTCTTTCTATTCCTCGTGATTTCTCCATTTTCTCTCTCACCTGTTCTCTTCTCTTCCGTTTTCGATTTCTCGTTTCGTCTCCTCATTTTTCGATTTCGTCTGCTCTCCCCAGTCTTTTACGTTTCCTCTCATTCTTTCTCCCTTTCTCTCCATCTCCCCCGAAATCTCTTCTTCTTCCGCCGCTGCTCTCTCTTTCTTGCCGTCTCACGCTCTCTATTTTCTGACGCTCGTTCTCTCGTTTTCTTCGGCAATCTCTCTCTCCAGTTCTCCTCTAAGTTTCTCTCTCATCATCATTTCTTTCTTTCTTCTCTCTCCTCACGTCGTCACGTCTTCTCTCTTACCTGCCTCATTTCCTCGCACCTTCCGTATCTTTCTCACAATCTCTCTCTCTCTCATCATCTCTATCTTCCCCTCTCTCTTAATCGCTTTTCTCTTTCTCTATTCTCTCTCTTTATCACACTAATTCCGCTCCCTCTTTATCTCTCTATTTCTCTCTCTTAATTTCAATCCCCTCACTTCTTCCCCTAATTTCAGTCTCCCACATTCTCCTACTATCGGTTTATTTCTTCCCCTCATTTCATTCTAAATCACACACTATCTCTCTTATCTCTCTCTCTCCCCCTTACTTCTTTTCTTTCTACATGGTTTAATTCCCTTAGTTATTCTTTCTAATACTTTCTTGTACTCTGAATTTAGCATCTTTATATCTATAGGTTCACCTTAATCATATATCAAAATTCCTTTCCTCCATGGTCAACTCAAAGAGTTGACCACCAATCCTTCATCCAACTCCTCATCTCTACTCCTATTATTGATATTCTCGTGCCCTAGAATCCCTGTGGATCGACCTAGAAAGCTATACACCCTACATAAATCTATCATCCATAGCTTCCTAGCTTACAAATAGTAAGTTTTTTAGGCTTGAACACACGACAATCTCGAGCTTATTGGATGTCACAATGCACGCATGTGGCATGACTAGCTAGAGCCATGAGACTAACATTTTGTGCTTGCATGGCACAATTTGAGGGAGTTTTAGAGACTAATAGAATCATTAAGCATAGCGCATGCATCAAACCCCCTATAATACTCTTTTCTTTTTTACTCATTTTTAAATTTGATTTTGCAATGTGTGACAAAACTTTTGTCTTTTTTGCAAGGATATGTGGCAGCAATAGAGCACTTCAATTGGAAGTGCCAATTAGCGCTATCCTAGCCTATGAACCAATCCATGTGATCAAATTGACAGTGATTTTGTCCTTTTCTGCACTAAAAATTGTCACGTGCCACATGGCATAATCCAAAGCGCATGTTGATGTTGACTGTGATCAATGTATGAGGTCATCTTTGCCTTACCTCTTTATCGTGACCAATCATGATAAAGAAGATAGGATGGTTGGCATTGATTCTAGCCCTCTTTAGAACTCACAAAAATTTAGATATTGACACATGACATGATGTAACCCCTTTCAATCTTAATCTGATTCAACTAAATGATGAGCAATCATACTTCATCATTTAAAGCACATTAAAAGGCCAAAAATATTTCAAATTTAAATCATTATAGAGTTTGGTAGTGAAATTTTGTGAAAAGCTTTATCATTTATGCTTTGTCTTCACTAGCTGATCAAAAGAAAGAACCCAAAAAACTAGGGCTCTTAACACTTCTTTGGATGCTTCTAGCATTGGCTAACCAGAGGAAAGACAATAATGACCGATCATCCTTTGTGTATTGAACATCATTTTTAGTGAATTTCTTCCCTTTTATATTCATTCCTTGTGTCAAATGCAAAAGGCTAAGCCCAAGCAAGATCTATGAGTTACCAAACTTATGATAGAGATGATGGATATTATATGGCCTATAAGCCAATCACACTTCCATGTATCTCGTTTATGTTCATTGAAAGAAAATTTCTTCATTGTCATTCTTGTGTGATAATTATAATGAAGTTCGTGAGCATATGCAATGACTAAGTGAATTATGATGAGATCATACTACAGTTATCACTAGTTTTTAAACATATATTTTAAACATTAATATTCATGTGATATTTGACAGGGACATCAAATTATCCAAAAATAATAGCACTATTTAATACTATTCATATGATAAGTATGGTTGATCCTGTAGCCATCAGTGTAGAGACACTAAGGATAGATAGAGGGTGCTCTTTAGAGAAAGAGTTCATTGAATTGATCCATATGAATCCTTGAATGATAATTATACCTAATTGTCAATCAAGTTTATTCATGTCACATTTTTATACGTGGTCCTTTGACTTGAGAGATCAAAGACATCTTGTGGGTGGATAATCGTGTTTTGATTGTGACTTACAAATCCCTAGCCACGAGATATGTAAAATGTCATATATTGGATACGACATGAAGTCCTCGAAGACGGCTGTGTGATCAATATGGGATCATCCGCCCTCGGTATTTGACGAGATTGACTCAAGGAATGAGATGGGATGAAATCCTTGGCCAAGGTAGTGAAAATATCGAAGGAGTTCCCGATGATTTCGTATTCGCATCAATACTAACTTGAGTGACTGATTAGGGTTTGACAGTTGACCATGCCCTAAGTCAATTCAGAGTCTCATGTGAATGAACAATTATACATACATGATAATTGATGACGGAAAGGTTCCATAAGTAAGTTCGTACATACTTCATATCTCCTAGAGTACGTGGTGTAGCTTGGCACCCAACGGGCTAGCCACTCAACCTTTCAATTTCGTTAAATCGATACTTAATTATTTAATCAATATGTTCATGTCGATAATTAATTAAAGTTGACCAATAAAGTGTTAATTGGTCTATAGAGTTATTAACTAGTGACATATATGGACCTAGTGGGTCACACACATAAGGTCTACGGATGTTGGTGGATATAGACATAATTATGAGGGTTTTTATGAAAAATCCACATTCTGAATGTCTATAAATAGGGGGAGAACGACCACAACTCAAGGTGCCCATGCAAGCCTTGTGAGAACTCTCTTCTTTCTTCTCTTTCTAACTTGGTGAAGAGCTTTAAAGAAGAGATCCAACCATTCAAAAACTGCATAGATACTACTAGAGGCTAGGCACTTGAATAGCTTCAAGAACTCTTTCAAGGGAACCCTATAAGTATGTTTATTTCATACATATTAGATGATAAGATCATCTCTTCTTGATGGCTCAATATTTTGAACACCCGTTTCAATGTATTCCACTGCATTCAATGTTTTGATCAAAATTTTAGAAGGCTTATCGACATCAGAACCTAACAAGACATGGGAGCATTGGTAGATGAGTTTTATCATGATTTTATATATCAGAGTTTTTTTCCTTTGTTCAGATTTTCAATCTTAAATCATAATTTTAACCTCTAATCAAGAATTTTTAATCTTTGAAAGGAGATTTAGAAATTCTTGATCGGGTCTTCCCGCCTCTTCCCTTTTCTCCATCGAAATATAAAATTAGACCTTGATTTCCATCGTGTAACCTTCGTCCCTATGGATTTGACCTTGACTCCCTAGTGTTCTATCGTAAAAATCAATTCCATATAGTTGAATATAATATTTGATGTATGAATTTACAATTTCAATGACCATGATTTTACGCTTATCATCCTACAATAATTGATACTAAAGAATAAAACAAGACTTCAAAGTATTTGACCTTAAGAAAGGTCAGACACTCATAATATAAAAATTAATCATAAAATCATGAAAAATTGGCAACATCAATTAAATGTATAATGTCTTCAAAACACGTCAATTTTGCAATAAAATAATTTAAATAATATGAATTAAGCACAAAAGTGTATTAATAACCATGTTAATGAAACTATGAAATGTATGTGATCAAGGGTCTACATGGAAGTTATCAAGAGATCTTATAAGGATTTGAAGAGGTGAAGGTGGATAGTACGAAGATTTAGTGGGACAAGTAGGCACATAAGCCTATGGAACCTCTTAAAATTTTCCTCAATTGGACTTTGGAAGAGCTAGAATTAAAATCTTGTGTTTATACTTGCAAACCATGTGAGAATCTCAAGATAGACATGATTGACATCTATCTACTGAGAGTATGCATTAAGAGGAGACGCCTAAAATGTAGTGCACACACTAGGGTCTACATATGAGTTACAAAGAGACGTTAAATGAATTTCAAGAGGATGAGAATGTGGAGAATATGAATAAGTAACAGGCCATGTGGGTCCTATGCCTATAAGCCTTTCATAAGGGTTGAAACCTTAACCCTTATTGGTTCGTATATTTATGACTTATCTTGTTAGGTACAAAACCTTCACCTTTACACTTGTGGAAGTCCATTCTTATACATCTACTTGGTATCAAGCCCGAACATGCACACGCTCTCATTGATTCATTCTTAATTTCATTCCATTTTTTACCACTAGACCTGATTTCAGGTTCGTTTGGTGGTCACTTTGGCGAATGTGTTCAAACCTTTGGTTCACACCTATGGCCCTGCCATGTGCCCAATGGGATTTGATTATTTTTTGGAAACATGTGAATAATCCTTTTCAAAACATTTCTATATAGTTAGTATTAATAAAAATTTCCTCCTTAAAAGGCCCTCATTTCTCTTCGTGTAAACATTGGTGAGGCTGAGACACCACGTTGAAATGCCAATGAAGTTATGGCCCCATATTGAGATGAGGTAGAAATCTGGGAGGAGGCATGAAGATAGGAAGGAGAGCAGATAATTATTTCATGTATTCAAGATATGTATGCCTTATACCTCACTAAGGATATATGAGAAAATTACTCCTAGATTCTAAACTCCCCCGTCCCCCAAATAAGCTAAGAAACACTTACTATCTCCCTTTAATAGGTTAAATTAAATGATATTATAGGGAAAAACATTAAAAAAACAAATATTTGTCTGGGCTGATGATCCAAATTGAGATTCTGAAGCATGCAAGAGGTGGGTATTCATTATTTTTCAATCCATGGCAACATCAATTAACATTGGCGACAATAATTGATGAGGCAAATTCACACTTCAAGAGGTGGTTCAATGAGCAGAGGTGATGCAAGTTGACCCATTGTGTAGATTATTATAGAAATTATAGTTCTCATATGATTGGACTTGCACTCAAAAAAGAAGTTTTTTTCTTCTAGATAGTCCCTAGGGAATAGGATTATTCAATTCTTTCTTCGTTATGTAATAACTATTCAATTTTCTTTGAATTAATTCAAGTAAATGTTGAATTAATTCATATATCTAGGGTTTTCTTTGACTTAGTTCATAGATGAATGAGGTGACTAATGTTTTAGTTTTCTTTTGTCTTCATATATAATGTCACATCTTAACCTAAGTGCTTTCTATCAATATGAAATTACTTGTATGGCCTTAGAAAATGCCAAAAATTCAATCATAGGCAAGTTTCATGGGAATTCAACTTGTCACATTGCCAATTCAATGATATAGCCACAAACAAAAGCAAAAACCAGATATTTTTTACTTAAATATTATTACATATATGAAAATTCATTTTTTTACATCAATAAGTGCACAAGAATTTTAAATTAGATTTTTGTTCTCCTTTACCAGTAATCCCCACAGGAGCAGGTGCCATTGACAAAGAGGTGAAAACGGGAACGATCCCGCATCACAATCTTGCGTTCATATAGCTTTGAAACAAGCTTAAAGGCAGCATGGCAGTCCTTGCACACTCTCAGGTTCTTGATGATCCTGAGATCTGCTCCAGCCTCAGAGCAGATCAGCCCAAATGCAAGGGCAAGCTTCTCACTGTGCGTGCGCAGCGCCCATTCTGTCTCGTGGGCACTCAATTCTGGCCCCAAGCTTCGATCTGCTGCCGAATTGTATCCATTCTCCTTCAATTTCGCCATCATCTTCCCCAATTGAGCATAAATCTCGCTTGCCCGCGGATGGGAGTAGTCTCCAGCGACAAACTCGTGCACTTTGCCTGCTATAGAGATGGAGCTGCAACCTGGGAGCTTCTTCACTTTCAGATCCTTCATTAAGCTCCTCACCTCTGCAGCTTGCTCCCACTTCCCCTCTCCAGAGAGAATTGCCGCTAGATTAATGTACCTTCCCCCATGGCCAGAGTCTAGACGGAGGAGGATCTCCCCTGCTTCTCTCCCCATCTTCCAGTCCCCATGCAAGAGGCAGGCGCTCAGGAGCGATCCCCAGACAGCGGCAGCGCTGCCACTGTGCTCCTCCATGGCTCTATCAGCCAATTCTCTAGCTTCCTGCAGGAGTGCTGCTCTTCCTAGAAGATGCACCATGCAGCCGAGATGTTCAACAGATGGCCTGAATGGGAATTCATGGTCCTCATCGACACGAGAGAAGATCCTCTTTCCTTTCTCCACATCCCCAGAGTAGCTGCAGGCCATCAGAGCAGCGGTAATTGTGAGCTCGTTGGGGGTCAATCCGGCTGCTGGCATCTCCTCAAACAGGGCAATCGCCTCATTGGCACGCCCATTCACAGCCAACCCACCAATGAAGGCCGTCCAGACATGGACATTGGCAGCGCCGACTTCCTCCGCTGATTTAAACACAGCTGCTGCTGCCTGCGAGTCTCCGCACTTGCAGAACATATCCACCATTGCGCAGGCCAGTGGGGGATCCACAACAATGTGTTTCCTACTGATAAAGGCTGCCATCCAATGGCCCTGCTCCAGTGCACCGAGCTGTGCACAGGCAGCAAGTGCGGCAGAAATCACGGCAGCATCAGGGCAGATCCCTGTGAGCTGCATATCCCGGAAAACAGCCAGTGCCTCCTCTGGGGACCCACCATTCACGCACCCGTTAATCACTGTTGTCCAGGAAACAACATTCTTTGTCTTGTCCGGCATTTCATCGAACAGTTTCCGGGCATTGCTCATCTCCCCGTTAACAGCATACCCTTTAATCATCGTATTCCATGACACGCTATCTCTAGAGAGCATTCCATCGAACAGTTTCCTCGCCATAACCAACCCACCAGAACAACCCCCATAGCAGTGAAGCAGAGAATTGGAGATGTACAGATCAGAACTGAACCCGCTCTTTAAAAGAAACCCGTGAATCTGTTTAATCTCCTCTACGCCACCACCTGGAAAAACAGAACAAGACTTGAGGAGAAAGGGAAAAGTATGAGAGTTGGGCTGAAAGTTCAGGAGCAGCATCTCGGAGAAGAGGAGGAAGGGAAGTTCACGGTTGCGATTATCGGAGAGGGACCTCATGAGAGCGTTCCAGGTGAAGGCGCTGGAATGGGTTTTAGAGAGAGGAGAGAGAAGGTTGAATTTGAGGATGCAGGAATGCAATCCGGCGAGAGATGTGTCTGGAAGACGGCGGTGACGTGGTGTCTGTTTGGCAGTTGGTTCGAGGGGTAGTGTGGGGATGGTGGCAGCGGCAGTCATCGTATTTGTTGGGCGTGTGCTTGTCCGGTGGTCTTCTTATCAAGTGGTGAATGATGATGAATGATGATGATGATAATGATGACGGGGAGAAGACCTTAGCGCAGATGAAAGACTGCCAGTTTTGAGGTGGTAAACCCGAACAGGGAAAGTTGAACTCTGTCTGTCTCTATCTCTCCCTCTCCCATATTACTTTCATTCGCATCTCTGATCTTCAAGTATGAGATCTGCACCCAGACGTCTCTTTCTCGATAATTTTCCATTATATCTGCTGTATGGTCTGCAACAAGCTCTCTCTCTCTCTCTCTCATCCTCATCTCTAATTATTTTCAATTCTCTCTCATCTATTCTCTCTTTATACCATGTTCAGCTATTTCTACTTCCTAATTTTCATGTCTCTCCCCCTCTCCATCTCTCATTTCTTTATATCACAAGCAAGCCTTCCTCCCTCTCTCTCTCTCTCTCATAAAAAATGAACTGTGGAAGCTAATGTACATGGTGAAAATGAAAAAAAAATGTTTGCCAACCTTCACTTGATGGAAAAAGAAAGCAACCAAATCAATGAGATGGGAGAAACATAGAAGATGAAAAGGATTAATGCAAAAGATAATGATGATGAAACCTATAAACAAAAACATGCTCAGGGAAGGGGTATGTATCCATTTCCTTACCTCTTAATTCCATGGGTTGCAAGAACAGAGTAGTCCGATATGGGAGATGAACATTGTTTCACTATGGTTAGGGTCATTCCTTCGGCGAAGATGATGATTGTTTCGGTAGAAGAGAAGTAACATAAGTATAGGCAGGACTCATTATTAATAGATTACTCTAAAATTTAACACTCAAAAGGGCATTGTGATTATATCTCTATTTTACACTTCGAGCAATCGGCACTATAGAAAGGAAAATAATATAAAGGACATTAGGTCAAGATGACATGCCTAGGGTGAGGTGCCCAAGTTCACAATCACTAGCCCATAGGTCCCTAATTGGTGGGTCCTACGCTTATAGTTCATTGGGTGGAAGTTTACAACCCAAAAAAGTAAAAAATTGATTTTTAATGACATAAAACTGATTCTAGAATTGACACTTCAAAAAAGTGAAAAAGATTCTTACTTTTAAAATAATTCGCACATGTTTTATGATAAGTTTGGGTGACCAATCGCTGCACACCTCATCACTTGCAAAATAATTAAAACTAATATTTGCAATCGCACAGCATGAAAGGGCATAAAATGTCTTATATATCATTTTTAAAAAGTTAAATAATCATTTTAAATCATTAAAAATCAATTTTTTACTTGATTTTGGACCCAAATGTCTTTCCAAAAAATACTACAAAATCTAGAGAAATTATATTTCCTTCTAAAAATAAAAATAATCATTTTAAACCATAATAACATGAATTTATGATTGTTTTCATGGAAATAAACTGTATAGAATGAATGATGTTAATACATTAATTTGCATGTTGTCATCAGGTATAAAAAGCGAGTATTGAATCCAACTTCAAAATATTTCTGAGAAATGGAAATAAACATACTGTAGAAGAACAGAAAATATATTTTTTGACTGGTATAAGATAAATAGGAGCGACTAGACATGAAAGGGATGAGGAAAACTGCTTTAGGTGACATGTGGCATCAATAAGAATGGATACTGATGACATATTATTTCAAACTATGAACTAGCAACGATTAAGTCAATTTCAAT
Source organism: Lemna minuta (assembly GCA_024174645.1). Classification (NCBI taxonomy): domain Eukaryota; kingdom Viridiplantae; phylum Streptophyta; class Magnoliopsida; order Alismatales; family Araceae; genus Lemna; species Lemna minuta. Next base: position 239,072 of record CM044105.1, read on the forward strand.
TGTTACATAAATGTGGAACCTCAATAGATGCAATGAATATTTTAATACCTAAAATGAAAAATATATGGGTTTTCAAGGAAAAACATTATATGTTGAAATATGGCCCAAGCAATGACAAATATGTGAAACATCCCAATTTTGCATGTGAGTCAGATTAGTTAGGTCATTGAAAAGCATACTTTGCGGTCGTCAAAATCCACATATTATGTGCCAAAAATAACGGATCAACTTACTGAAATACTATAAAATTCAAGTGTAACAATGAGTCGAGGTCGAATCCACGAAGAACCAAGAATTAAAAATGGCAATCTTAAGCATTCACTAGTTTTTTTCGGAAAATTGGACATCGAAAAGGAGGCAGAACATTAAAAAAATATAGATTTACAAAGAAGATGACAAATTGATTCCAAGGAGTACAAGAAAAAAAGAATTTGATCATGAACAGCAGAAAAATCATCATCTAAAGAAATCGAAAAAATCAAACTCAAGGAGAGAAAAAAGGTGAATTACATCCTAATTTTTTCATCTAAACATGCAATTAAAACCGAATTCAGCATCAATCCCTAGTGATGGATTAATCTAGTGAAGCAAATAAATAAATAAGTTAAATAATTTTCTGAACCTAATTACCTCAGTTTCTTTGGCATGTTAGAAGCCATAATTTCAGCTGTGAAGGTTTTGATCATGATGATGAAGTACTTTGAGATTCACCTGATTGGGCACAATGCCCTCTACAAAACTTTTCACTGATGTATCAACTAACAAATTACTTTGTAGCAATGTTGGGTAAAAATTCCCACCGGGACACCCTCAACCCCTTATTATTGGCTACTTTGAAATTTATCATCATTTTGTTTTTTTTTTTTTTTATGAAAAGGGAGACTGGTATCATCATTTTGTTTTAAAATATTCCAACCCGAAGATATCATATGCAATTTCTTGCACAGACTATTTTCTCATTGAATGTAAATCTCATTTCTCCCCATTTTAAGGTATAAACAAAACTAGTCGGTAACTTCCTCCATAGCCATTCATAATGAATTCTCGTGATATGAGAACAGGCCACATATGATTGCAGTATCCTTCCCTGTTTGATGGCAGAATTCCAAGATCATGTTCTATTTTTCATCTTATTCTCAAAAATTACAAGCTCGAGGTACACCCTTAAATAAATAAAAAATTGAAAGCACAAAGACAACTAAAAACTTCAACGGCAATAGGAAGTTATTCAATAAATCAAAGGATGACGAATGCCTAGTGTCCACATTTCATTGAAGAAGAGAAAGTAGGGGAGACAAAACCAACCCATTAATTTCTCTCTCCAATTGAGACAACTTTAGGACAAAAAACTAGAATGGAACCTAAAGGTATCTTACAATAGGCCAATCAAGGGGAACAAAATGAAGACAATTACATTATCTGGCAGGGAAAAGTGCGCGATCCTTGAGAATGGCATTAGAAAGATTGAGATCAAAGAGCTCACAGCGGATGGGCATCTCCATCTCATAGAAAGGGTTTTTAAGCACAAAATCTGTGTACAGCTCGTAGATGATCTTGAGCAATGCTTCCATGCCTGCCTGCCCAGGCTCCGAAACCACAAAGAACTTTGTCCCTGAAGCAAAATATCATTTTCAATAGATTACAAAACACGTTGAGTAATAGGATGAAAATTTATCCATGAGAGAAATTTTCAAACACAAAAAAATGTTTTCTAAGACTATATCAGACTCATCACTTCTAGAGAAGAAAATTAAGTAAATGAAAGCTTAGAAGATGAAGGGGATGGAAGTGGGGTTGTGGGAAAAGTTAACACAGGATATCACATGAAACACTTGAGAATGTACGTGAATAGTAACAAAATGAATCATGACGATGATGATGGCGGTAGTGGTGTTGAAGAATAATCTTTCTGAACAAAGACAATCAGATTCGATGATGATAGTGAATTGTTTGATGCATACTTCTCACTATCATATCTGTCTGTCAGTCTCTCCATTTATAGGTGCATTAAGATATCTATCTACCTATCTCTCTAGCATTAAGTATCTCGCTCTCTCTTTCACAATATCTCAAATGGAATTATCAAAATTCGATTGAATCGTCTAACTCCTCACATTCCTTTCCAACTGAGCATTTCACCCATTCCCATTCCCCTTCAGGCGAGATGTTCAACACTCGCCTGACATAAAAAGCACTATTAAACTCTCTACATAAATACTAGACTGCAAGTAGTTGAATACCCAGAAAAATACAAGCTTTCCCCACATCGAGAAAGATCACTGTTTTTACTACCTCGATTAAGAAGAGTAAATTGGGAATTATAAGATGCTGAGAAAAGGGTGAGCAGGTGGGCAACTGAAAGCAATTCAGATCGAAGGCGTCCTCTACAGTCAGTAGAATACCGATAAAGATACAGGCTCCCCCCCCCCAACCCACATCGAGAAAGATCACCCTTCGTGCAACCTCTAAATAGAAGGGTAAATTGGGAATCATAAAAATTCCCGCCGACCTGAGAAAATGGTAGAGAGAAATACCAGTGAGGGACTGAAAGCAATTAAGATCGAAGGTGTCGGCCTGAAGAAGCTCTAAACCGGAGCATCCCACAGTGGGAGAGAGCTGCTGGGAAATGGCGTGCATGGAGTGCCAGAGGCTCGCCAAGCGCAGGCTGTCGTTGGTGTCCATTCTCCCCGCCGACCCATAATCCTGCACGCCCTCAATTACTCCGATCTTAGTTCTTGAGGTCAGAGATGAGAAAAAATATCGGATCTTTGGGACGAATGCTGAGGGAAGAGAGGAGATTCGAGAATGGGTCCGGGCCGAACCTTGTAGAAGATCAAGCCTCCTGATTTGTTGATGATGAAGAGGCTGTAGATGGCGGCGTTCCCCGCCATTTCACACACAGAGAGAGAGAGAGAGAGAGAGTCCTAGTTTCCGTGGAAGTCAATAAGTGGGTTTTTGTATTGGGTCGTTCGAGCTATCGCTCCAAAATGTTTTGGGCCGACCCATCAACAATGCAGGGCCCAAATTTTGCCAAATAATATTTACTGGGCCGAATATAGCATCACAATCTATCAATCAATTTCCTCTATGCGCCCATCTCTCTTTCTACTTATCAATCAATCTATCTATCTATCTATCTATCTATCTATCTATCTCTCTATTTTTGTCATCATTGTAACAGATGATGAAGAGAGAGAGAGAGAGAGAAGAGTAAGAAAGCTAGGAATTTACATAGGGTCTTACATTTATCTGGAAAAATCTATAATTATCTTTACCATATATGCATTTGATGAGGCATATGTATACACGAATATTCCATGATACTCGCACATGCGTGTGCATGGAAATAGAGATATGTTCTACAGTCAATAGCCCATTGATGCAAATTATTAAACTCACATTCAGATAACAAGCATGCCAAATAGTCTTTTGATACATGCCATGTAGTGTTGCCGATGCAGTCAACTTGTCGGGTGCGTCCTTTGCCCTCTCTTTTTGACCGAGGTCGCCAGTGTAGCCCTAATTTTAATTAGTAATCCTAAAAGATTGCACGCGGCCCATCAAGAGTCGCCTTTCAGGTCCATTGGCGCTACTGAGACTCGTTAATGACATATTTGGGTGCCCTTATTTGCATATATACTTGTTAGTCAATGTTGTTCTACGTTGCCATGATTGTCAATGACACTTAGCTTCCCCTCCATCATCCTCCTCTACACAATCAGCTTAGGGGAATTCCATCGCTCCTCGCTAGTTTTCTTTATCTCCCCCTTTTTTCATGCCCTTCTCGACGCTCATCAGCTCATCGACTCATTGGATCATCGGCTCATCGGCTCATCGACCCATCGACTCATCGGCTCATCGACTCATCGGCTCATCGGATCATCGGCTCATCGGCTCATCGGCTCATCGACTCATCGGCTCATCGGCTCATCGGCTCATCGGCTCATCGGCTCATCGGCTCATCGGCTCATCGGCTCATCGACTCATCAGCTCATCGACTCATCGGCTCATCGAGCTCATCGACTCATCGACTCATCGGCTCATTGACTCATCGGCTCATCGGCTCATCGGCTCATCGGCTCATCGGCTCATCGGCTCATCGAGCTCATCGGCTCATCGACTCATCGGCTCATCGGCTCATCGGCTCATCGGCTCATTGGCTCATCAGCTCATCGACTCATCGGCTCATCGGCTCGAATGGATAAAATAACTATTCATTCGTTCAAGAGAGGAGTGTTAGAGTTGAGGGGTGTTTTGGTCATTCAATTAAACCAGGGGTATTCGGGTCATTTTTGTGTAGCTGCCTCACGGGGATCCTCCTTGGTCACTCTATCTCTCTCTCTCTTCCTCATGCAGCTTCCACTACATAAACTTCTTGTCATCATAGAAAGAGAGATCAATACACGAACTACAGACGAAGGGATCGCCGGATCAATGATTGAGCTGAAGAGAAAAGATCCGAATGTCATTCGTCACATCAACGAGAAGGAGAGAGAGATGAACGACAGCCGCATCAAATTGAGGACAGAAACCGGCTGCAGTGTGAAAAAGTGCAGCCGCATCGCTTCGACGTGGAGACGAAGAACAAAAATCCGTTCCAATAATGGAAGCCGAGAACACCACGTCGCATCATGCTCACTGTTTTGAATAGTTGCACATTCTCTCTCTATCTCTCTCTCTCTCTATAAATATCTGTAAATCTCTCGCGCTACAGTTTCTTCCTGTTGGCTATGGCGTCGTCTTCCTTCCCACCTCTCCCTGTTGGGTCTCTTTCTCCCTTTCTGTCTCTGTCTCCCTCTCTCTCTCTCTCTCTCTCTCTATCTCTTCCCCCTTACTCCTGACGATGAAGATCGAGAACCGTAACATGCCCTAGAGATCAATGGGTTGCTCCACTGCATTGAACTCGTTTGATCTCTCTCTCTCGCCTGGTAATGAAGATCGACAGTTTTATGCTGTCCACAGCCAAAAGGATCATTTCTTCCGTGGACTTTTCTTGTCGTTTCATCTCTCTCTCCTTCCCCTTCTTCTTTCTCTTCTCGTGGTGAAGGTGGAGTTTCAATCCTGTCCACTGGCTATGGCAGTAGAGCATACACATCATTTCCTCCATTGACTTGATCTCTCTCTCCTTCCCCTTTTTCTTTCTCTTCTCGTGATGAAGGTGGAGTTTCAATCCAGTCCACTGGCTATGGCAGTAGAGGATACCAATCATTTCCTCCATTGACTTCATCTCTCTCTCTCTCTCATACAACTGACTCCGACTGATGTGGTAATATAACGGGATTAACCCCCGAATCTCTCTCTCTCTCTCTCTCTCTCTCTCAAAATCCCTATAAATTGAGATCCAGTCGTCCAGGGGGGAGAGGGAGAGAGATGGGGGCAGTGTTCGGAGATGAAGGTCCAGCGATGATCCTAGGCCTTCAACCGGCGGCCATGCTCGATCACATCGCCCGAGTCCACGACTCCATCCTCGATCGCATTCCCGGCGAACGTAACGGCTCTCAGCAGGTATTTTGTCACTATTATCAGTAAACAATCTAAGTATATTCACTTTGAACGACGATATTCAAAGCGATTTCTGAAAAGCGACGAGTTTACTGAGAAGATCTCTGAAAAGAGATTTTTGTAGGTTATTCTTCCGCTCCTCAATTTCTCCTCGAAGATCATTATTCTCCGTGAATTCACTTCAACTAAGAATGGTCAACCCTATTTCTGATATGCGATTTTTCCCACAACATCAATCTGATTAGAAAATTTCGCGTTGAAGATCTATCTGTAGTGCAATATCTCCTCAAAGATCGACCAGCCATGAAATCTCTCATCCAAAATCAATCGTATCCGACTGCAATGGTCGGGAAATTCATCGATCTCCTAATCAGTCTCACTTCGAATGCCAGTCTATAAAGCAATGTCTGAACGGAAAATTCCGCTATTCGCGTGTATCTCATAGAAATTTTTCTTTCCGCATCAATCTCCATGCCAACTTTTCCACAAATTCTCTTCAACCAATGCCTAATTACTCGATTCTTCCCTCAGGTCGTGCTGCAAGACCTGGAGAAGATCCTGACCGAAGTAAATTCTCAAAATGCCCTCGGCGGAGAAGAAGAAAAAGCTTTTTCGATGAGAACGGTCGCGGGGGGCAGCGTGGCCAACACGATCCGCGGTCTGACGGCGGGATTCGGAATCTCGACGGCCATGATCGGAGCTTGCGGGGACGACGTGCAGGGAGAACAGTTCGTTCGCGACATGAGGGGGAGTGGAGTGGATCTCTCCCGATTGAGGAAGAAGAAAGGCTCCACTGGACAGGTAAAACCTAACAACGTTTCAGATGTTCGACAAAATGCCTAAAAAAGGAAAGGACATTTAGCAAGGGGGAAGACAAAGCACATAGAGAGAGAGAGAGAGGAAGAAGAAGAGGAGGAGGTAGACCGTAAGTTTGATTCCTTTTTTCTTGGCAGTGCGCTTGCCTGGTCGATGGAGAGGGGAATCGAACGATGAGGCCATGCTTAGCACACGCTGTGAAGCTTCAGGCTCAAGAGTTGACCAGAGAAGACTTTAAAAACTCCAAGGTGAGAGAGTGAGAGAGAGGGAGTTATGGATCTTAGGAAAGTCAATAAAATATAATGTCATCACTGGTGAATTGCAGTGGTTGATTGTGAGGTACAATTCGTACAATTTGGAGGTGATTCGTGCTGCCATAAAGCTGGCCAAGGAGGAGGGGCTCTCTGTTTCCATGGACCTTGCGAGCTTTGAGGTCTCTCTCTCTGTTTCTCTTTCTCTCCCTCTCTCTACTTCTCTCTATCTACCTCACTATTTGTCTACTTCTACCTCCCCCTTTTATCTATTTTTCCCTCTCACTCCTCTCTCTCTCTATCTCTCCCTCTATCTACTCTCTCTGTGTCTCTCTATCTCTCCCTCTATCTATCTCTCTGTATCGCTGTCTCTCCCTCAATCTACTTCTCTCTATTTGTCTCTCTCTACCTACTTCTCTCTCCACCCTCCCTCCCTCTTTATGTCTACCCTCTCTATGCTTCTGTCTCTCCAATCCCCTTCTCTCTGCACGCCTCTCTCTCTCTCTCTCTCTACATTTTGCTCCGTCGCTTGTTCTCTCTTTGCCCTTATATTCTCTTTCTCTGCCTCCGTCTCCTCTATCTTCCAGTCCTTTAATCTCTCTCTCTCCTCCTGTTTTTCTCTTCATAAAATTATCCTTTGTCCTCGACAACGTCTCAACTTCTATGCATTTTTCTTCTTTTTTCGTGCAATTATTCTTGTTCCATTGAATGATATTTCTTCTTTTTGCATGATTACAAAATGCATGTTGATTTCTTCGTCAGATGGTGAGGGACTTCCGCAAGCCGCTTCTGGGTCTTCTGGAGGATGGCTTGATTGATCTCTGCTTTGCCAACGAGGATGAAGGCAGAGAACTCCTTAGGTTTCATTCCCTCTCTTATTCTCTCTCACTCTCCCTATCTCTCTCTTTCTCCACATCTGATTTTTGGGGTGCTTCAGAGGAGAAGGAAAGACAGACCCAGAGTCAGCTGTGGCATTCCTCTCCAAGCATTGCCGATGGGCTGTGGTCACTCTGGGACCCAAAGGCTGTGTGGCAAAGCAAGGCAGAAAGGTCTCTCTCTCTCTCTCTCTGTATCTATCTATCTATCTATTTCTCTGTCCTAGCTCCCTCTTTCTCACTATCTGTGACCTAGTTCTCTCTCTCATTTTTTCTATCTTTGGCGTGCACTCTCTCTACATCTCTCTAGCCTAGCTCTCTCCCAAGTTATTTATCTTTCTCTGTTTATCTTTCTGTCATCCAAACCATCTCTCCCATGCACGTCTCTCTCTCTCTCTCTCTCTCTCTCTCTCTCTCCCACTTCTTTGTCTCTGTCATTTCCTCTGGGACTCTCCTTGTCTCTCTCTATCACATTTCCTCTGCCTCTCTCTTTTCTTATATCTTTCTCTCTCACAAACCTCTCTATCTCATGCACACACACACACAAACGTCACCAATATCTCTGGCATAATTATCTATATCTCGTTCACTTCCTCTTCCTTTGCTCTCTCTCTCTCTCTCTCTCTCTCTCCATCTCTCTGGCTGTCAATATGCAAGAAGGGGGACTGTGTTTATGACATGTACAATACAGGTAGTAAGGGTGGCAGCAGTGGAGGAGACACAGACTGTGGATGGAACAGGGGCAGGTGATCTGTTTGCAAGCGGATTCATTTATGGGCTGATCAAGGGCCTACCCTTGGAGCACTGCTGCAAGCTCGGTGCTTGCTCTGGAGCCTCTGTTGTCCGCTCTCTCGGTAGGCGATGTCCGCCCTGAGAACTGGCTTTGGGCTTACAAGCAGATGCTCATCAAAGGTCTCTCCCTCCCCACCATCCCTTCTTGAACACCTCCCCCCCCCTTCTCTCTCTACTCACCTGTCTATTTATTTCTCTCTAGTGCCTTCATTTCTAAGAATTGAGAAGGAATGTAAAATTTGAAACAAAATAGAAATTTTATTGAGTAAGAAGAAAGCATTATAGGATCTTTGATCCTCCCATCCTCTAGGCCCGGGAAGACAGAAGAATTCAGACTTGAGTTCCTCAATCAGCTCGAAATGCACCAGGAAAAAAAGCCTGGACTCAACTAGATTTTAGATTATTTCAATGGATCAAATTTTCCTCTTCCCTTATATCCTTACCTCTTTAGTAACCTTGATGCATTTATTGGGGGAAAGGACAAGAATACCCTTGCAAGTTTAAACTCTCGAGAGAGTTTATCCGCTACGGCATCGACAATTTTCAAGAAAAGATTACGAGCCTCTATATATGGAATGAAGAAATATTTCCCATGTAAGATTAACGGGTCGTTGACGGGCCGATTCTATTGGGGCGTACTCTCACATGCCTAATGACCCATTATAATTGCTTAGTGGGCCAATCCAATCATTCAAGGATATGCTAGATTAGGTTGAATCACTGGACTAGTCTAACCCATGTTCCAATTATTATTCAGCTTTCTGACCATAAGCCTATCATGTCTGTGTTCATTGGGCCCTTATACCTTTTGGGTTTATTTTATTGGGCCCATAATGTTCACCATAACCAGGATCCTTTTTCAGTAGAGATATGAGCAAAAGGCTCACTGCATTCTCACAAAGGGACAGTCTACATAATGAAAATGACTAGAAAAATAGCAACTGAATGATGCCTTGGATGCATGGCTTTGATTCCCACTCTCTCCTTAATGGACCTTGTTCCACCCCTATTGGGCTTTGTTATTTTATCGTCGATTTCATATTTATGTCAACCCCTATTGGGCTTTATGAATCGATAATGCTTTAACCTTCTATCAATTTCTTCATATACCTGAAATAAGATGCGAGTTCAAAAGTTAGACTTGCTGCTGGGCCTTCACAGGTTTGGTCTTTATCTCTTGAATACATTTCTCCATAGAAAACTCTGACAACATCATCTACATAAGATAGCATCATGAAATTTTAAAGACTTGTTACTGAGGTGGTTAGAGGATGTATTACACCATGAGAAAAGTATCTAGGTATAAGTTTTAAGTAATAAGAAAATCTCATGAATGTATGGCATTTATAAGAATATGACCTCTCACTCCCTCTCTCTATCTATCAATCAATCCATCTATTTATCTATCCACCGACTCTCTCTCTCTCTCTCTCAATCCATCCATTTCCTCCCTCCTCTCTCTTTCTCTTGCTCGCTCTCTACAGCATCTCTCCCGTCTAAAAGCTTTCGAGAAGAGAGAACTGGCGAAACAGGGGGGAGGAGAGGGAATGTTCAAGAAATTGCACCAAAAAAGGAAAACATAAATTAGAACAAAAATTCTCTGCTGAGGCAAATCAGAGCTGACCTGATTGATACCTTGTTATTCGAAGGAGAGAAGAGGAAAGTCAGAGGCCGAAGAGGTGGAGCATGATACCGTTTTGGGCATGCATGCGGTTCTCGGCCTGGGGGAAGACAATGGAGCGTGGGGATTCCATCACGCCATCCGTCACCTCCACACCTCTCTCCGCAGGCAGACAGTGCATGAAGAAGGCCCCCGACCCTGCCTTCTCCATTAGCGCCTCGTTGACCTGCCCCACAGTTCAGCTTGTTCATCAGTCTACAGGAGAGAAAAAAATGGGCGGCTCGTAGATGAGAGCAGAAGGAAAAAGAGAATGGAGAAAAGAAGTACATTATATACATAAGGTTTATAGAGACAGGAAGAGAGAGGGTGTGTTGTCCTGAAGAAAGCAGAAGCAAAGAAAAAGTGAGTTCTAAACAGAAATTGAACAGGGTAAAATAATTTGGTTCAGGAGGGTGGAAAGACAGTTTGCATGGAACAGGGTAGGGCATAAAAGCAAGGTAGACTGAAAAGAGAGTAAGGTGGGGAGGGGGAGAGGGAGAGACAGAGAGGGAGGAAAAGAAAGAGAGTTATGATGAATTAAACAAGGGAGAGAACGTGTGGCAGAGAGATGGATATATATATATATATGGAAGAGAGTAGGACAGGAAAGAAAGAACATATTCTACTGAACAAAGTGAGTAAGCCTGGCACAGAGAGAGAGAGAGACCTGGAAGCCCTGGAACTTTTGAATGCGGAAGGCGGCCTCGTCCTTCTGCCCCATACTAGCCCAAACATCAGAGTAAACAACGTCAGCTCCTCTGACTGCTTCAGCTGGATCATGGCAGATCTCGATCTGGCTCACACCTGCTGCCCTTGCCTTTTCGACAGTGGCCATATCTGGCTCGAATCCCTCCGGGCATGCACACACGAAATGCAGTGGCACCACTGCTGCCAGAAGCAGCCACGAATGCACAATGTTGTTTCCATCTCCCACGTAAACTATCTGCCATTGACCCAACCAAACAAGTTAATTGTTGACTTCTTTGTTTTGATTTTTTTCAAGTAGGACTCACAACTGTTGCCTGTCAGCATGTTTGCATGATCTGGTATACACATGGCCATGTCATGAATGTACTTCTCCATGAAGTGACCCAAAGAAGGGGCAGGGGGGGGGGAAGAAAGAGAGAACACTAGGTAAAGCTCTAAAACTACCCTTTTGGGGCAGTTTTTGTCCAACACAGCCCACAGCCCGACTGGGCTGTGACATGGTGTGGCCCTTGCAGGCGATGGCACTGGCCATGCCACAATTCAGGTGGCTGGTGGCAAAGGAGGAGGAGGACAGTGGCAGTGGAAAGGAGGTGCGGAGGAGGAGGGCAGCTGCCGCGGGGGAGATGGAGTGGGATGGCGGTGGCAATACGGAGGCCAATTAAGAGGGCAAAGGCAGTTCTGTTTGAAAAATGGATCACCTCTGCATCAACTTTGGTAAGGTGCTCAAGATTTTCAAGAAGAATTCAAGAGTTTGAGATCTTCAAGTTTGAATTTTTCCTCTGCTCTTTCAAGATCGCAGTTGTTGAAGTCAACCACTACACTGAGAAAAGTTGAAAGGAAAGGAACGAGAACTTGAGCAGAGATGCACCTCTGACCTTCCTATTGACATTTTGGACAGGAGAAAATCGGACCAAACAACACACCAATACTCTGTATCATTATCTGTCAAACAACCCAGAAACAGGAGAAGATTCGAGGAATAGAGGACGCTGGGAAGCAAGAAACAAAATGAACCTACATGAGGATCCATGAGATGAAATTGGAAGGCAGGTAGGGCAGAAAGATGAAGCGAAGTAGAATGGAACGATGAAATCAGATGAGAAAAAAGGAACCGGGAGACAGAATAAAACTGGGAGATAGAGAAAAGAAAAATGAGAGGGAAATGAGAGGAAAAGGTGGCAGATTAGCAGCCAGAGAAGCAGAAATCTAATGCATGGCCCTGGCTTAAAACACCACTGGGTAATGCTTGGATCACGCTGTGCCAGACTGGTTTTCTTAGCATTAGTTAACTCTCTCTCTCTTCCCTCTTAATTTTTTTAACATTGTGAGAAGCATTGATAAATGGTTGACATCTCAAAACCAGGTTCTGGTTGGGAAACATTCTTGCCATCGTACATGTGAGAAGCATTGATTGTGAGGCCTATGTAGAGGAGGGTAGGACTGACTCACTTTGGTGTTTTCGAGCCGTCCCACGTGCTCTATTATGGTCAATGCATCAGCCATGATCTGGCACGGGTGGTTGTAATCGGTCAATCCATTGACAACTGGCACTGATGAATATTTCGCCAGGTCTAAGATATCCTGTCAGCGAGTAAGCGCAGTGTCAGCAAACAGAGCACATGGATAAATGGTCAGTAAAGAAAAACTTCAGTTGGCACAGAAAATGAATAAATGCACGAGTCATAGTATCATATTATCTTTGACCAGTTAATAGAGAACGTGATTTTAATATGGAGAAAGAGAATAAGTTCACCCACAAAATTAGATCATAAGTCAATGCATGAATCAGAACCACAATCTTAGGCCATTCAAAGTCAATTTGTGCTTGATCCATATAAAATACCCTGGGAAGGAAAGAGCAGAAAGGAGTCAATTAGTAGAGCATGTGGAGTAATGATGGGGAGTTACAAAAGTCAACGCATGAGCCAGAATTGTTATTCATAGGCCAAAAATGTCAATGTGTTTGACCAATAAGTAGAGAGCATGCAGATATCCTGCCAAAGAAAGAGTACGACCAGATTACATGTAGAATGTGACAGTAAATGATGGGGAGTGAAAACACTTGTTGACTTGCAAAGTCAATGCGCGAGACAATTCGTATTTAATGGAATACAAGTCCGCAATCCCTGTCACCGTCAATAAAATAGACTCGAGCAGAAAGTCAAACATTGGAATAAATATGAAAAGAACATACCTGATGAGCAAAAACACGAGCCATGATGATATCATTGTATCGAGAGAGAACTCTTGCGATGTCACGGGTCTCCTCTCTCTTGCCCATCTGTATGTCATTTGGTCCAAGATAGATGGCGTGGCCTCCGAGCAAGAAGAAGCCAGTTTCGAAAGAGACCCGCGTCCTCATCGAGGGCTTGGTGAAGATCATGGCCATCGTCTTCCCCTTGAAGGGCTGAAATCCTCTGTTGCCTGATTTCACCAGGGCTTTGACTTCTGCTGCTCGATCAAGGATCTCCATTATCGTTTGTTTGCTGAAGTCATTGATGTGTACAAAGTCCTTCAATCTCCCGTCCTTGGCTGAAAAAGGACGATAATTTTGAAAATTCCCCAATGAGGTCATCTACATGGGGTTTCAATCTTTACTTTAAGGCAATGTCTTAGCATCATACATATACTTGAAAAATCAGATGATCAAGAAATAATGCCAAATCTAGGTTGATTTCATCCGTTTATCCCATCTGAGTAAGAAAATGCACATCATCTGGGATGATTTTTTTCTTATAAAAGACGTTTTTCTCGTTTTTCTTAAAACGAAAATTCCAGGGGATTAACTTTTATTTGAGTAGCTTTCTCAGTGACAAAACCCAAAACCACAAATCATCAACAAACCGGGTTCTAGAACTCAGACACTCTTAAGAAGAGAAGACATAGCAGAAAGTAAATAGGAGATAATCAATCAGTAAAGATACTAGAGAAATATAATGAATACACAAAAACCCATCTCCGCAGCTTTCACCTTCAGCGTCGACGGATTGAATCGACGACGGAGAAGGCGCCACGGAAGCGCGACAGACTCGACGGCGGCAATCGACGGCTGAGGCGGTGCGTTGACCCGAGCGCCGGAGGCGTTGCGTTGACCCGAACGGGGAAGGCTCCGCCTTAGGCCCTGTCCCCGCCCTCGACACCATCGCCATCGCCATATTTTTTCAAGCTCTGAACTGTGAGAGTGCCAGAGCGGACTCGAAAACGGGAAAACGTCTTCTCGTGTCAGGGGTGAGACTATTAGGGCCCAATAGGACCCAATAAGACCCAATAAAAATTGTCGGTTTGAATCAAAGGCCCAATGGGTCACTATCTCTTCTCTATCTTTTTTTGCTCTTGCTTGGACGATCATGGCTGCTGGAAGATCAATGATGGCTATTTTTTGAACCGCTGAACTTCTCTCAAACACTAACACGGTTAGTAATGGCTTATGAGAGAGTGAGGAAGATCTCTTGTTGGGCCTTATCGGATCCAGTGATCTCTTATTGGACCTAACAATCTCTCTCTCTCTCTTCATCTATCTCACCGACACTCTAGGAAAATTGAATCAAAATCCTTGGGGGCGCACTTGGTCATTTGGTCACTCTTTCTTCTCTCTCTATCTCTCTCGAGATCTATCTCACAGACACTCTAGGAAAATTGAATCAAAATCCTTGGGGGCGCACTCGGTCGTTTGGTCGCTCTTTCTTCTCTCTCTATCTCTCTCTCTCTCTCTCTCTCTCTCGCTATAGCTCGGAGATGGTTAAATTTTTAGATCCACGATCATGTTCTCTTGACCATCTAGTTAAGCTATCCTACTTAGCTCCAAGTAATGATATGAAATAAAAATCAAAACCCTAACAAATCAAAAATCCTAATGCAATACTTAAGCGATAAACATCAAATAAAGATTTAGGCTACATTTCGAGAGATGGTGAAAAGAGGAGGATTTACAAAGAAAGAAAACATGGAAAATGCATTTGCATTGTAGCACCCAACGACCATGATCAAAGCTCGACCACAAAATTTTTTTATTTTTGATCGATATTTTGTGAATCTTTGACAACGTCATCCTAAAGGAGCTCGTCTATTGTTAAACAGTTCAAGATGTTTCAGGTAACATTTCGCTAGCGAAAGAGGATACTTTATTTCAAATTTTCTCTCTCCTTTAATTTTATAGAAGAAATGGAGAACAAAAAAATGATGATGTAGAGGAACTAAAATGTTATTTTTGCTAACAATACGACAAGAAAATACTTTAGATTTTCATTTGACCAGAAATACTCGGTTGGCTATGATCACTACAATATTTCATCTCTCTCGCCACAAATGATACCTACTTCTCTTGCCACCTAGTCTTTGTCAAGCTCTAGAAGTCAAAGTTAACAAGTGACATTGTCATTCATGATGACATTAAAATGTCAAAATTTCTATGGAATAATCCAAATTTCTTCATTTGGACGTCGAGAGCCTTGATGATGTGAAGAATGATACTCCATGGTCAAATGGATGGTGACACGCGTATCATAGTTTATGGTGTGATGGGATCTGAGGTCGATAAATTTCCAAAATTTTGATCAAAACATCAAATGCAGCGGAAAACATTAAATCGGACATTCAAAATACCAAGCCACCAAGAACAGATGATCCTATCATCTAGTATGTATGAGAAAACATACTTACAGGGATTCCTTGAAGGAGTTCTTGAAGCTATTCAAGTGTCTAGCCTCTAGCGGTATCCACACGGTCTCCGGATGGTTGGATCTCCTCTTCAAAGCTCTTCACCAAGAGAGAAAGAGAAGAAAGGAGAGAATTCTCACAAGGCTTGCATGGGCACCTTTAGTTGTGGTCGTCCTCCCCCTATTTATAGACATTTGGAATGAGGTTTTTTCATAGAAACCCTCATAATTATGTCTATATCCACCAACATCCATAAACCTTATGTGTGCGACCCTCTAGGTCCATATATCTCACTAGTTAATAACTCTATAGACTAAATAACACCTTATTGGTCAACCTTAATTAATTATCCACATCCACGTATAGATTAATTAATCAAGGATCGATTTAACCCAATCGATAGGTTGAGTTGCCAGCCCGTTGGGTGCCAAGCTACACCACGTACTCTAGGAGATATGGAGTATGTAAGAACTCACTTATGGAACCTTCCCGTCATCGATTACCATGTATGTATAATCCTTCATCCACATTAGACTCATGAATGACTTAGGGTATGGTCAACTGTCAAACCCTAATTGGTCACTCAAGTTAGTACTGGTGCGTGTAGAAATCATCGAGAACTCCTTCTTCGATATTTCTATTACCTTGGCCAAGGATTTCATCGCATCTCATTCCTTTGAGTTAATGTCCTCAAATACCGAGGGTGGATGATCCCATCTTGATCACACAATTATCTTCGTGAACTTCATGTCGTATCCAATATATGACATTTTAGATATCCCGTGGCTAGGGATTCGTAAGTCATAATCAAAACACGATCATCCATCCACAAGATGTCTTTGGTGTCTCAAGTCAAAGGACCACATCCACAATCATGACATGAATCAACCTGATTGACAGTTAGGTATAATACTATTCAGGGATTCATACGGATCAATTCAGTGAACTCTTTCTCCAAAGAGCACCCACTATCTATCCTTAGTGTCTCCACACATATGGTTATAGGATCAACCATACTCATCATATGAGTTAGATTAGATAGTGTTATTCTTTCCGGATAATTCTATGTTCTTATCAAATATCTCACGAATAGGAATGTTTAGAACATATGTTTAAAGACTAGTGATCACTATATTATGATATCATCATAATTCACTTAGTCATTTGACATGCTCATGGACTTCATTGCAAACATCACACAAGAATGACAATGAATACATTTTATTTTAATGAACATAAACAATATACATGAAAGTGTGATTGGCTTATAGGCCACATAATATCCATCATGGTGACCATAGTGTGCATAACAAAATGAACAGTAAAAACTATCATTTTGTTAGGCCAAAACACGTGTTAAGCAATTTTTGTACTTCCATTCATTACTGATAACATTTTATTGATGCGTTCATTTTCATCATTATAATCATATTTTAATGTATAATTTTTTCTAATATGATGTACATTATCATGTTTTTAAGATATTTTTGTATTCATCATGTTATTCTACTCATGTACTTAATATACATATAATTAATTTTGATTACATGTTAAGAAATTTTGTTGTACTTCCATTCATTACTGATAGCATTTCATTGATACGCTCATTTTCATCATTATAAGCGTATTTTAATGTATACTTTTTTCTAATATGATGTACATTATCATGTTTTAAAGATATTTTTGAATTCATCATGTTATTCTACTAATGTACTTAATAAGTATATAATCAATGTTGATTACATGTAAACATGAATATGCCTCGTCATATGTTGTTCCTTTGATTTTTATATCTTAAGATTAACCCCATTTGACTTGTTTGAAGTCCAGTGGTTGAATTATCACATTCTTACGAGTTTACTGTATGCGAGGATATTGGAAAGCATATGGAAAAAAAATGAGGAGGCAAATTATAATAAAAGATAGGAGAAAATGACCTCTTCAGAGTTTTAGGGGCTAAGTCAACTCTAATTTCATGAATTCAAATGCTGTAATTAAGACTAAAGGTGGTCAAAATAGTGAAGAAAGGTCAAAGGTGGATGTCCTTATTATTTAGGAATGAGTTGGAACTCACCTTCTTAGGAGGTGGGAACCATGTCTTTAAGAAGGGAAGTTCATTACCTCATTTTTTTAAGAGGTGAGAGCCATTCTTTGAGCATGTAACCACACCCTTGGACATCCTTTGAGTTGGTGCATCTCTACCCTTGATTCACAAGGGTGGAAGATCTTCACCATCGGCCACCTAGGACCCTCAAAGGCCTTCTCCATATAAGCCTCTATTTATTTATCCTCTCTCTTAGCATTAGGCTATCAAAAGGAAGAGGAGAAGATAATATTTCTTGATACTCAATCTTGTTATAGAGAAGAAATCTTATAATAGATTGAGAATCATTTGGCTTTTGATGGGAATTTTGGTAGGATTTGTGAAACGATCCGGATTGAATTATTTCTTGTGATCATCTTCATAAACACA
Source organism: Lemna minuta (assembly GCA_024174645.1). Classification (NCBI taxonomy): domain Eukaryota; kingdom Viridiplantae; phylum Streptophyta; class Magnoliopsida; order Alismatales; family Araceae; genus Lemna; species Lemna minuta. Next base: position 256,805 of record CM044105.1, read on the forward strand.
AAAATTGTATTTTCTTTTAACTTAATATCTTTGATATCATCTACGCTCACATCTCTCTCTCTCTCTCTCTATCTCTCTCTATCTTTGTGCATCGCTTCTTTTCTATTTCCAACCACTCTTCTCACCGTGCCATCATTTTATCCCCATATCCTTTCTTTTATTTGAGTTTCTTGTGTAAATTCTGATTTCTCTCTTAATTTCTACACGCACATTCATTTCTCCACGCCCTATTTACGCTAGCATTTCCTTCCATGTTCTGACTTCTTTTCACGCTCTCGCTTTTCATTTGGACGTCTAATTTCATTACCTTAGCTTCATGTGGGATTCGACCCTTGGTTACACTATACTAAGTAAGGAACTATAAATTTTATTACATGAAATCGATGCAGAACGACGGAAATCGAGTTCATCAATTACAATCCCAATTCACTCAAAATTTAGTACTAACTTGATTTGATTCTTATGCCTAACAGTCTTCATTTAATTTATGATATTTACTAAAGTTTTTGTAGTGGGCCGTGGAGATCCAAGAACTAGCAGATGACCAAGGGTTTAGGGCAATGGACAGTCTTTCTTGATCTCATGTGGATGAAAGAGAGCCCATTAGACCCAATAACAGACCTTTCGGCCCAATAAAAATATCATTTTTTATCTTCCCGCCGCGAGCTATGTCGATGTTCAAAAAACAGTCAACAACGGATCAATAATCAGTCTTTCTCTGAACTCTTCCCCTCGCTTCTTCTTGCCTCGCGGAGACGCCGTACGAGGAGAGGGAGAATGGGGATCGCGGAGACGCCATACGAGGAGCTCCGGCGCAGGAAGCTAGAGGAGAACAAAAAGAAGATCGAGGAGCTCAAGCTCAACCACCTATCTTTCTCGCTCCGAGAAGAATCAGCAGCCGCAAAACCGTCTCCTGTATCTTTCTCTCGCTGTCACTTTCTCTCTCTAAGATCTGTCTTTGAATGGAAAAATCGTCTTTTTCTGTGCAGATCAAACCACGGACGAAAACTCATTTGCTGAAAACTCATTTGCCCATAACTGTCAGGCGATCGAAGCGGAAAAGGGATCCTGTGTCCTATAAAGTACCCTCTTTTCCCTCTTTTGAATCCTCTGTGCTTTAAAATTTCCTCCTTTTACATTTTTTTCTTGTTGTATTTATCGCGGTTCTGCTTTTCAATGATTCTTACTGAATAAAGTCAACTTTTTGAGGGTTATGGACAACTATTGGATATTTTATCTTATATTTTCCCACTTTTCTTCTTAAACGTGTTCTTCTGTTGACCTTGATTATAGAGTTTTCAGTGTTTTTCCCTTTTTTGGAAAATGTTAGTGAGTTGCAATTACTACAGTTTTCCTTTGTAATTGATTATTTCATAATAACATTCTTTGGGGTTTATGGATGATTATTGGATTTTATTTTATACTTTCCCTCGTAAATGTTTTTTAAGATTAACCTTGGGTCAAAAAATTTGTCATTTCTCGAATAATGGCTACGACTTGTAGGCATCTATGCATAGGTATTGGGTTTTTTTATATTTACCATTCTCTATGTACTTTGCTAATCGTCATCCTTTGATAAGTTCGATTTTTACGTTTTCAGTGATTTTCCTCTTTTAAATGTATTATTTTAATACGTTTGAGTTATTTTAAATACCCAATTCCCACGAATGCAGGGTTTGATTTGATCGAGCCGATACTGGCAATTAGCGATTGATCTGTTTACAATTTTTCCCAATTTCAGGATGTGGGGGAACTTGATAAAGTTAGGTTTAGAAAAACTTCTGCAGGAAAAAAATCTGTCAGACGAGATATTTTAAATCGAGTATACGCCACAGATGAGGCCAGAGAATATGCCGCACAAATGGCCAGTGCTCTTCAAGAAAAGATGAGGTCAGCGTTTCCCAGTTTCATCAAGCTCATGCTTCAATCTCACGTCACTGGAGGATTTTGGCTGGTATATTCTTCTAATTTTAACAGAAAATGTTCCGTCTTGGGTAATCTTGCAATTATTTTCTCTCAGGGGCTCCCCAGATCTTTCTGCACAAAGAATTTACCCAAAAAGGATACAGCGTTGACTTTAGTTGACGAGAGAGGGGAAGAGTCAACGGTCCTCTATCTGGCCTTGAAGAATGGGCTGAGTGCTGGATGGAGAGGATTTGCAATTAGCCATGAATTAGTTGACGGGGATGCTGTTATCTTTCGAGCTAGTCTCAAGCATCACCTTCAAGGTAACAAGCTATTTTACTTTCTCTCTCTAGAAAGTCATTCATCCCTGGAAAATTAATCAGACAAAGTGGGGTTGCAGGTGTACATAATCAGACAAAGTGGCTACTACGAGAGGGAAACTAGAAGTTCAAAGGGCAAGGCCAAGGCCAAGAGAAAAAGGCGGTAATCAGTTTCTCTCTCTAATTCATGTTCAGCTGAAATTTGATAGGTTAGCGCAATGGGCCTCAGTTTCTTTGACATGGCAAAAGCTCGACAACCTCTTTTTGGGAAAGGATTCTTTGACATTAAATTGCAGGGTTAGTCGAGAGAGAGGGGGGGAGGGGAGAGAGAGAGAGAGAGAGAGAGAGAGATGTAATAGTTGTCATTTATAGGCTCTGGTGATCGGCTTGGATTGGCTTTGATCTGACCTTGACCGAATTACCTGAGAGTTATCTCTTCAATCTCTTCTATATTCTTTAAAATTAAATCTTCTCAACTCTCCAATTCCAAGTTATTAATAGAATATGCTAATTAAAAAAGATAATTATCTTTAAAAATGGTCAAATTACACCTAAAAAGTGCATTTTGAGAATTTGATCTAAATGGCATGGGAATTTATGAAAATAAAATGAACTGGTGGTAATATGCATCATACAAACATTAATTATAAATGAAAATCACGTAAGAATGATACATTTAAATGCAAAAATTGTATGTTAAACGAGACAGGGAAGAGGTCAAACGAGACGAACTGCCCCCTCCGTAGCATTGACATAGGAGGGCACGTTGACGAAATCAAAGGCAAGGATAGTAGCCAGACCCTTTCAGCCTTCATCCTGACGTCAATCGATTTTATTCCAAGCTCCTCGCCTGAAGGTCAATTTCTTGCCTCAGCCGACCATTTTCTTGCCACTAGAATCCTCTCCTTGCGTTCTGAGTCGCGAAGGTCTCAAACCAAGCACGAACCGAACGCTGGGCACGATTCCTGCCCTCGTTGAATTCAGCAGTGATTACGATCCATCTTCTATCGCCACAACAAAACATGACGACGTTTCTGCGTTTAAACGAAATAGCTTCCGTCGCCTACTGTTGATTTCTACAGAAATCTTAGAAGAAAAGGCAAAGACCCGTTGGTCGAATTTCATTTTCTCTTCTTCTGCTTGCTTATCTGAGAAGAAAGATTTGATGGCGTGTTTCAAAATGATGAATCTATGCTAGACATAAAATTTTAGCATCTGACTCGCATAGCATATCCATCGATTCATCATGACCCGGATCGGGATAGCCAAACCCTAATTTCGCTCACATAAAATATTAGCTGCTAGAAATCCAGAGACTAGGTCAAAGGCGCTCGTCTCGCTGTTCCAATTTTTTATTGGGTTAATATACTGGCACGTCATGACGTACCGGCTATTATTAGCCGCATTTCATGACGTTTTAAAAAATCAGGTCATGTTATGACCTTTTTAAAAAACGTCTTGGCATGTCATAGAATCCGACGTGGACGATGACTAGGTTGCCACGCAGGATTGGAGAGAGAGCTGCCAGCCACGTCATCGTCCACTTCGGATTCCATATAATAATATTATATTATTATATTTTGTCTTCCTTATCTTTTGTTCGACGATTTCCGACCTTTCCTCTTCACCCCGTCGATCTTCACGCGGCGATCCTTTCCTCGCAAGCTTCGTGCAGACGAAAGAGAAAGAAGAGCGAATAAGGTTAGTTCTCCCTCTCCCTGCTCCCTCTCAGCCACCGACATTTTTCCCCTCTCCGGCCGCCGCGAGAGGGAAAATGCCTTGTTCGCATCAGCCGCGGGAGAACAGGATGTAGGCGAGATCTTAACACGATCTGCTCCGAAATGATCATCGATGAACGGAATGGAAGAAGTGAATACAAGGAAGTCCTCTCGTTACGCCTCTCTCTCCTCGGATTCTCTCTCCTCACATTCTACAGCCTTTCTCTCTTACGATTCTCTCTCCTATCTCATTCTACAACACTCTCTCTCTCGGATTCTCTCTCCTCGCTCATTCTATAGCCCTCTCACGCCCTCACGATTCTCTCTCTCCTTCCTCATTCTCCAGCCCACTCTCTCTCTCTCTCCCTCTCTTCTGTCTCATCGAACTCGAACTCGAACTAACAGAAAACTGCTCTGGTTCCAGGTCCCCAGTTCGCACGAAGAACCCAGGTTCTTTGTTTGAATTGAATCTCAAATTGAGCCGACGAAAGAGGGGTTGAAAGAAGGCACTTTGAGGGGCAGAATATCGATATTCCATTTGGTGCTTGATATTGGTATATCGATATTCGATTACCGATTGATCCGTATTCGATATCAGAATCGTCAATTGATATCTAAAATTGAATATATGGAGAGAAACATCTCGATATTGGAATAAATATTGGATATTGAATTGAGCCAAGGGAAGAGGGTTGGAAAGAAGGTACTTTTGAGGGTGGACTATTGATAATTGATTTGGTGTTTGATATTGGCATGTCGATGTTCGATAGATGGTTGTCGATATTCGATTTTCTGATAGTCATTGCTATCGGTACCAATTGCTATCGTTCTTCCTCGGGTGGAGTACTTCAGGTGTCTTCTTTAACCAGCGCAGAGTGGCGGCAGCTGTAGAGGGCATCACTATCGGATCCAAAAGTTTGAATTCTGGCCCATATTCGAGTACTATATATCCGTTGTGAAATATATAATAATAGGCCGTGACTATTGGTGTATGGATAATATTCGTGTTTCTGAAGGCAATAAAGAAATACATTAATTGTCATTGTTGGGTTACATCATTAGCGATAGGGATATTGCGGATATGGCCATTGCTCGTTACTGTTCTTGTGTGCTCGATCATCTTGGAGATGTTCCCTATATTGTTCTCCGTGCTCTCCCCCATGTTGCACCTAAAAATAAGGAAAAATAAATAAGAATTAAGAAATTAAGGAAGTGAACTTGTCATAAAAAAATCCTATCGTACTTATTAAGCAAACAATCGAACCTGTAATTTGTTCATGTTGTTCTGAAGATTGGGATGGCCATTGTATAATTTGAGGGGCGCACTGTACGTGTCGAGGCTCGTATGCGCGGCCAAATCCAACATATCCTTGCTCTATAGGCACTGCGAGCCTGCTTTGACTTAAAAAGTGTCATTTTGGTATTGTATATCGAATATGTGAAAATCTGAAAAAGTTTATTAATCATTATTTTTGCTTGCCTCTTGCAACCTCCTTCGCGAACATGTCTTCCTATTATGGCCAATTTGGTGGCAAAGGGAGCATGTCATTTGAACGCCTCTCAGAGATGAACTTGGACGGGCAAGGTCTAACTTCCCGAGTTATCAACTCTCCTGTTTCGCCTAGGCCTTCCTGGTTGTCTTCTCACGAACGGAGGGAATACCTGGTTGCCTTCAACTTTGGGCCAGAAGTCCTTGTCATTCATTGGTGGAATATCATATTTATAAGATCGCTCGTATTTTTCTCTCTTCAAGTAGGCATTCACGTAGCTGGCAGGGTCCTTATTCATCCAATGAATGCAGGCAACAGCATGTTGGCAAGGAATTCCTCGTAGTTGCCAATATCTGCAAGTGCATTCTTTCGCCTTTAAGTCAACCACAAGTTTGCGGCTTTGCCGGTTCTTACTTCAAATTTCTCATGGCCCGCATGTTTCCTCTGTGCATTTTCGAGACTTCTCTATGTTCTTGTTCAATTTCTGTCGTGCAGGGGGCATACGTCGTCGAGTGCTGCCTGCAAATAACTCCCGTTTCCTCGGTATCCGATGCTGTGACAATACTGCGTATAGCTTCGAGCATGTCAATGATAGGCGAGACACTGGTTCGTAGGATAAGGCTGTTAAAAACATTCGGAGAGATTGTTATCGGTCGATTCACATTTCGTCTTCTCTAAAATGAATGCCCTGCAAAATTTCTCCACCCCTACACGACGGAAATCCGCCACAGCTTCTTCACTCAATACTCTCATCTGTGTAATCATCTGCTCAAATTCTGGTTCCGAGTTAGACTTAACAGCTTTCCAGAATAGAGTCCTCAAAATCGCAGTAGAGTGTCCCTTCTTCTTCAATTGCGTAAAATATGCCTTGCACAATTCCTATGCTCGGCATTTGGAAGTAGACGTGAAACTGCATTTTCCAAACCCTGCACAACACAAGAGGGTCACAAGTTATTAGTAAGTTGTATTACTATACAAGTAAACTTAAAATTGGTTAACGAGGCAATTTAGTACCTTCTGCTGATCACTGATGATAGTCCAATGTTTTCCATCATTAATTTTTAAATCTTTCATTAACAATTCAAGAAACCAGGACCATGATTCTTGATTCTCTCCTTCAACAACGGCCCAAGCGATGGGGAATATGTGCTTATTCCCATCTTTCCCCACAGCACATAAAAGTTGTCCTTTTAGCGAGGTCTTCAAAAAACAAGCGTCTAAATTGATGACGCGTCTGCAACCTTTACGAAATCCTATGGCGAGTGATGCAAAACAAATATATAGCCTTTTAAATCTGACCACGGAATGAGGAGGGTCTCCATGAAGGATCAACACAAAAGTACCCTTAGCGACTTCCTTCAAGGCAGCAACATAAGAAGGAAGCAAGTGATAGTGTTGTTTCAAAGATCCATGAATGATTTTGCGGGCCGCCGCTTTTGCCTTGTAGCAGGTTTGTTTTGAAACAGTTATTCCAAACTCTTCGTGAATTTCACGCATCATATCTATTGCCTTCCAGTCTAGATTGATTCGGAATCTGTCCAAGAAATGGTTTGCAATCCATTTATAATCGGCGTGTTTGTTCCGCGAAACTCTCTTGCACGTATGCTCATCATGTAGAGCCTTAACAACAAAGTAGTCCTTCATCGAACCCCGGCTAGCGTATATCCTCCAAGGGCAATCTTTTTCCCTTGCATTTAAACTTCTACATTAAGCTTGTTAGACCTTACGAACTTGGCATTGAAACCATTACCTATGGCATGGTTCTTCACTGCTGTCGTGAATTCCTCGCGTGAATCGAACTGCATGCCCATTTCAAATTTGATCATGTTAATGGGGCACTGATCATCATACCGTATTCCCCTCTGTGTGATCATTGCACGGTAGTCCTCATCGTCTGAATCATATAGAGGTAAACCCTCATCATCTGAACTTCGATAATCACTAGGGTACACATCGCCATCTAGTTGCAATTGAAGTTGCAATTGAAGAGCTTCCCTTTTTTGACTCCGACACTCCTGGAATTCCTCATTCGATTCTTCGGATGTGTACCCAAGCTGGGTCACTATTATAGCGTCAGTTTTCGCCTCCTCTATACAATAATAATCATCACTACCATTGTCAGTATGATAGTCCGATCCCAATATTCTAAGACGCTCATCATCCCTACACAATAAATAAATGGACCAAATTAATACATGACCGGGTTACAATTTCAACTTATAAAAAGGAACTTACATTCTTCTTCTGCTTGAATTCTCCAACAAAGTATTGAGATAGCAATTTGGGAAAGCACCGGACCACGAACAAGACCTTGCTCTTAGTACACTATAAAGTAAAAAGTAGATTAGCTGGAGAGGGAAAAATGTCGGTGGCGAGAGGGAGCAGGGAGAGGGAGAACTAACCTTATTCGCTCTTCTTTCTCTTTTCGTCGGCACTGAAGCTTGCGAGAAAGGATCGCGCGGTGAAGATCGACGGGGGTGAAGAGGAAAGGTCGGAAATCGTCGAACAAAAAGATAAGGAAGACAAAAATATAATAATATAATATTATTATATGGAATCCGAAAGTGGACGATGACGTGGCTGGCAGCTCTCTCTCCAATCCTGCGTGGCAACCTAATCATCGTCCACGTCGGATTCTATGACATGCCAAGACGTTTTTTAAAAAGGTCATAACATGACCTGATTTTTTAAAACGTCATGACATGCGGCTAATAATAGCCGGTACGTCATGACGTGCCAGTATATTAACCCTTTTTTATTCGTAGTGATGGAAGCAAGGCACTTGGTCAGGTCTGTAAATTCCAGGAAGAGGTCCAAAGAGAGGAATCAGCCTTCACTTCCTGCACTTCTGCGGCCATGTTTGCTGCCTATAAATAGCTCCGATGTTCTTTAGATTGAAGCATCCAACCTGCAGTATCCTTCTTCCTCAAACCAATCAATCCTTCTTGCCTAGCTGAGGTAGCCATGGCATTCACAACGACGAGCTCTGCCCCTAAGGCGGCTACTGTCCTCTTGCTTATCATCGCTGCCTCCACCGTTAGCCAAGTATCAGCCAGCACCATGTGGGCATACGAGAACAGGGGATGCGGCTGGAGATGCGGGTGCCGCAATCTGACCGGCTTCAAGGGAGGCTTCTTCTTTTACTACGCTGGTGGCTGGAAAGGCACGTTCTTCCATGGCTTGGGCTGCAAGGGCTCTTATGTTTCTATTGGCCGCCACGTCCGCCATTGCATTAAAGCTCACCCTTTCAACAGCGTCTTCATCCCTTGCTCAGTGCTGTCCGCTGAACTAAACTGGCTGCACTCTCGCGCTTGCAGGCCTTTTAAAAGAAAATATAAATCCTGATGTACGACGATTTGAATTAAAGAAATCCGTCTGGCATCTCCATGATTGACCTCCTTATGGGCATTATCCATGTCGTCGAATACCAATTGCTGTCTCACGATGCGTCCAAGATCAAGCACTGTCTAGTCTTTTAGACGCGGACAGAAACGAGCTGGTAGTCGCAGGGATCTCCCTATTTCTCTTGCACCAGTTTCCGAAAAAAATCAAGGCGAGAAACTTTCTTGCCTTCCGACTCTTCGGAGACTAAGTATCAAAGACGAGAAAAAAAAATTATGAATGACGGATGGAGCTTTCCGCGACCATCTCAGCTTACTGATTTCTAAATGTTATCTAGGCCGAAGTATTGAATTCACGCGTTCATGAGACTAGAATAAGAAAAAAGAAAAGGAAACAAAAAGGTGTTAGCAGTTAAAGATAACGTACAGAAGAGGAGAAGGGGGGCCGGGAGGCGGCAAGAGTTCGGAGAGAGAGAGAGAGGTGCTGTGGAGCCTTGGTGCTGCTGTGCGGAGGTATGAACAGTGAATCTCAGAGAAAGTGATAGAGAGAGAGAAAGAGGAAGGGTGGCATTATGGAGGCCGGGTGCTACTCTAGGGAGGTCTCAAAAGATAGTGAGGGTGGAGTTTTGGAGCTTGGTTTCTACTGTTGGGAGATATAAATAGAGAATTCAATAGAAAGCAAGTGATATAAAATGAGAATAAAAAAAAAGAGTGGCATTCTGGAGCTTAGGTGCTATAATCCGGAAGTAAAAACACATGCAAAGAGAGAGAGAGAGAGAGAGAGTTGACATGCCATTTTCATACGGTCGTTGAAAATACACGAATGCGTGTCATAACAATTACCAAACTCACCAATTTAATCATTGACTATTATGATGAATAAGTTCAAATCTACGGAGAAATTTACAAATTTTTATGTGGTCTTCAAATTCGATCAAATCGGATCACGAATTTAAGTAAGAAATTAAGGATTTTAAATTTTTGGAAAGAAGACTCGAAGACGAATCCACAGAATAAAAAATCACTCGATTTGGATCAAGATTCGTGGAGAAATCAAGGAGTGAAATCTATGTAGAAAAATCTATCACAAAGAGAGAAAATTCAATAAATTTTTTTAAAATTAATCTAGTCTAAGCTTTGAAATTAAAATATAATGATAAATACCAAGATATTAGGAGGAAAACACGTAATCTAACCTCAAATCACACTCGAAATAATTCAACTGATCGTTGAATCAAAGGCTTTTTATTTCTGACGTGTCGTTTTTGTGCGTCGTTAAAACACAAAAACGTTGGTCAAATAAAATTTATAAAACCCAACTCACAAAGATAAGATACAAAAATCAAGTAATGTGTAAGTATCGGGTTGATCCACAGAGAGCAGGGTTGACTTTAATTGTAGAGTTGACTTGGTCAAACTTAGGTTTAAAAGGAGTTTTAAATAAGTAAAAATAAGAATTAATGAGTGGAAATGATATAAATAAGCTAAATAAGATGTTTTAAGAATTTAATTCTCGGGTTTAACAGAGAAAAGTCAAAAGTCAAAGTCAAAGCATTGACTTTAACCATTAGTAGGTATTCTAAAAAATTAGAGAACCAAACAGTGTCACAAGATTACGAAAATTATATATTTAGAAACTAGAATTTATTGGTATATAATTCGTGATTTTTGGATAAGAATTGGATTTACTATGAATTATTGAAAATCAAATATCAGAAAATCCCTGAAATGAACACCTCAGAGGAAATCGTCAAATTGACCGGTCAAATGAAGTCCAAATCTTACAATTTATATGTCAATCGAAAGCTAAGAACCAGAGAAATCTAATAAGACCAAAATTACTGAATTCTGACTTTTAAATTAAAAGTAATTGACCCCGTAAGTCAACGTTTGACTTCTGGTGAAAGATGAATAGTCCTCGGTCAAACCTCAAATTCGAGGGACAAATGAACTCGGAATTCAATGAATTTGCTATCCATGGAAAGCTGAGGAAAAGAGGAATCCACTGAAACTAGAATTACATGATTTGGAATTATAATCAGAGAGATATCCTATTTTTAAAATTAACAATTTTTCGATTAAAATTTGGGGAAAAATGAAGAACACTAATATCTAATTTGCAAAATTAAACTTCTAAATCTAATAAAGACTCAAATTACCTCCTGATAATTGATTGAATCTCACTACTAACTAGATTAATGCAAGAATGGGGCTTCAATTCTCGTGGATTGAAGCGAATTTGCTCGGATTCTTCCTCGTGGACGTTCAGAATTCAAGGGAAAAATTCGATGAAATCAAGGAGAAATTCGCGATCAATCCCGCTTCAATTGCTTCGAAATCGAGTCTAAACGTGGGGGGATCACGATGAACTAGAGATCTTCCTCGAAATTCGCTTAATTCCTTCACGAATCGATCAAAAGGTTAAGAACAAAGAAGAGAAATATATGCTTTTTAAAGGGAAGATTAGGTCCGATTTTGAGGCCGTTTGATGCGATCGTGGGGGTGGATTGATGGCCACGATCGGTCGTGGGAGAGGCTTGATCAGTTGGTGACAATAGTGGCCTCAATTTCATGGTAAATTAGCCCGATCGCGGGGCGATCGGGCCACGATCGAACCGCGATCATGAGCCATGATCGTTGGTCCAGCGTATCCGCTGCCGTCCGATGCAGATCCAGCGCTCCGGATAGTTCTACGCGTCGCCACAGTGAGAGGAGATCGGGGAGAGTTAGGGCCATCCGATGGAGATCGCACGGTCAATCGCGATTGAGCGTTCGATGACGATCGAACGCACTATTTCAGTCCACGCGTCAGCAGGTGAGCTTTCCGATCCTCTTGATGAGGATTTTGATCCACCGTCCGATGTTGAGCTGCCCAATCATGCACTCGCGATGAATCTAGCGTCGTCCGTCCGATGGAAATCAGATGATCGCAGTGCTCCCCGATCTCGAAATCATGAAAGATCGCGACCGTCCGATGAATCCACGCCCCTTGAAGCATGATGAAGTCGCCACGCAGATCGGACACTTCTGGTGCTTCCACGTGTCCTCCGGTAAGTCCGTTGATCGCGCTCACTTATGCGATCTTTTTAAACACGTGTCTTGATTGGTGATCGCGTGGACTCGGGTCCACGCAATCGACGAGTCTCTCCTCTTCGCGATCGAATCCGACGCCTCTGCGTTCGCCACGTCACCTGCATATTGGAAATGTGTGGGAACATAGTCCCACACAGAGAAAATATTGGAAAACAACGCGGTTAAATAGGGGGGGCGCAATTGTGAGTTAATTGCGTTACCGCCCCCCCTCTCTTACCAGGGCCCCACTATACCCATGGGCCCTCCAACTCGTGACCTGCCACGTGGTGCCCCGCACGGGCGCCCACGTGGACCTGCGTGGTCGCGTGGCCCCCTGCCACGTGGCCGCGCACTGTGCGCCTCCTGCGCCTCGCGTGGGCCACCCACGGCTCTGCCACATGGCCTCAGCGCCGCGTCGCACTCGTGCGGTGGTCCCGCGCGCCACATGTCAGCTCGCCGGAACTCCCGCTTGCCACGTCAGCACCTGCAGGTAATAAACCCCCTTTTTCACGATTTTAGTTAAAAAATCAAATAAAAAATCAGAAAAAGGCATAAACTTCATAAATTAATAACTTTAAATATACAATTTCTTTTTACTCCAAATTTTCTCCATTGGATCACAAATTTCTTCCTTTTTAACATCATGTCATTTAAAATATATTTTCAAAGAAGAAATAAAGATGAATTAGAATTTACTTAAATCATTTCTCACTAAATATTCTAAATCATATATTCATCTTGAAATTATCCTTCAAAACATGCACTAAAGTCAAAATCATTCAAGAAAAAATCACTTCTATTAATTTAAACTTAACAAAAGATTAATCATCTATTAAGCATGAAATTATCCCTAATTTATGCATAAATATCGACTTTAGTGAAATGACATACCAATGGAGAAAATTCCTAAAAAGTATGATAACATGCATCATATTCTCATAAAATAAGCATGAATATGAGTTAATTAGGATAAGAATTCAAGTTATAAATGCATGTTATCAATTTCACATTTCTAAAAATGAATATTAAGAGTCCAAGAGGTGAAGTCTACCTATTCTTTCGATGAAATCTTGATTTCATGCACCCCCCATATGCAGAAACGAGTCTAGAAGATGAAGAAATCTACAGATTCAAGGATTGAGTTGTCTAGATAGTTCGATTATTCGAAACATCCTAGAATATATTTTTCATCAAGGAGAGAGATTTATAATATTTTTGAAATTCGGTGTGACCGTCAGATCTTCTCCTTCATGAGATCATGGAATTCAAAGAGGCTAATCATTGGTCAAGTTGTGACTGTCAAATCTTCATCAGAGCATCTGGATCGCGCCAAGTGATCATGTGAAGAAAGAGTGTCATGAAATCTTGTCAGTCTGATTGTGAATCGAAGTTTCAGATCTCTTATGGCTCTTCAAATTCTGACCATTATAACTCCTTAGGGGAATGGACAAAATTGATCTATTTAATAAAACGAATCGTTGTCCACTCAGATGCTGCTATGTACCCCCCTCACTTAAGTGAAAGTGAGTGGTTGAGATTAAATCCATTTCATTTTCGCTAATTGGATGATTCTGAGCATGCCACATCACCTACGAAGAGATAAAAAGACAAAGATAGTCACACACAGGAAAAATAATAGAAAATATCACGTATAAATGTATACAAGATATTAATTGTTAGCATATACCCTAAACATGGTGCTTAATGACAAATCAAGACCGAGTGGTCGTCAATTACACACGGTCAAGAGTCAAAACAAAGTTCAAACTTACCAATTTGATGAAAATATCTCGAATTGCGGGATATAATGGTAAATATGGGTTGAATCCACAGGGAATTAAGGAAATTTCGGATGATCTCTTCGAATTTGATCAAATCAGACAATGAATCGATGCTAGAAATTGGGGAAAATGGTAGATTATGAAAAAGAACTTCAAGACGATTCCACGGAATCAAATCATCGAATTGGACTTTGATTTCGCGGAGATATTGAAGATTGAAGTGGGATGAAGTTTCTGAAACATAAAATCGCGAAATTAACGAAAATAAACCTAAAATTACTTAAATTAACGATTCTAAACGGAAATTAAACACTAATAGACGATAGATTAGGCAAAACTGCTTCCACTAACCAACAATTGCGATTGGATTAACCCAATTAATCGCCGGAATCAAGGCTTTTCATAAAAATCCGAAAATCACGATCGTGGAGTTCAAGCGTCGATTTCTTCATCGTCTTTCGCCCAAATCTTGATCTTAAGCACTCTGTTGATGCGGAATTAAGTCTAGAAGAGATTAGGATCAAGAGATTCAAGAGATTTGGTGTCTAAACAGATCAATTTGATTGATTTGCTCTCGAATGCTTTACAAATCGAAAGAACATCTCAATTTATAGGAATTTTGGATGTAACCGTCCGATGAAATGCTCTCCCTTCGATCAACGGCTCTGATTGATCGCCTTAATGTGAATCGTTCTGATTAAGTCTAGTCCATTGGATCACAGTTACAACACTCAGATGAAGCCACGTGTTCGCACGTTATAAAACGCCTTGATAACGCATCCGTCGGATCTTGATCGGACGCCTCATATGCGTTTTGATCGCGTTTAGTCTCGACCGTTATAACTCCTTGCAATCAACAGTCGAGATTAAAACGATCGGTGAACTCCGATTTAAGCCACGTGTGTCCATCCATCTTAAGTGAAGATCAAGGGTCAAATCGCACGCGCGATTGGACGTCCCACACGCTGCCAAGTCGCCTCCTCATCGCAATCCATCGGAGGGATCTGATTGCACCACGTCACCTGCGCGCTTTTAAATATTCTGAAAAATTGATATTAAATTACGAAAATCGATTTTTAATTCCGGAAAATCCTTAGAAATTCATAAAAAATTCAGAAAAATTCAAAAAAATTCTAGAAAAACCCCTAAAAATTAGAAAATTCATAACTTTCAAAATATAACTCCAAATTAATCCAAATTTTTTTCATTTGATCTGAAATTTAATTATCTATCATTCTAAAAATTCAAAATTAATAAATAATAAGAGGTTTAATTTCTATTTTAAAAATACATTTATTTCTTAAAGATTTTAACTTTAGAAAATTAAATAAATATTTATAAAGTGATTTCTCTCATTATTTTAACTTTAAAAATACTTATAATTTCAAGTAAAGATGGGTTATAAAATTATTTATCTTTGATTCATCATATTTAACCCTAAATTAAATTTTTTTGATATTATAATGACTTTTTCATGGAATGATAGATAAATACTCATAAACATGATAACATGCATAGGAATGAAATTATTTATGCCTTAGTATGCATCAATAATCATGTATTATCATTTCTAATTAGCATGCTAGCACTTAACCACTTAATCGCGTGCTAATTACTCATGCACACGTGCGACACGGGGCGTGCACATATGCCACCACATGTCAACATGTAAGCTCGTTGCCACATCAACGCATATATAAAAAATGGATTTTAAATATTTTTAAATAAACATAAATTTAAAATAAATCTTGAAAAATTTGGAAAAAAATCTTGAAAAATTAGAAATTTCATAAATTTGTTTGCCAAGTTTCAAGGCTCCCTAAACTGTACTACCTAATGGCCGCTCCCATGTGTGACGCATTTTGGGACGAGTGGTTGCAGTTGTTCATCGAGTTTCAAGGCTCCCTAAATTGTTTGGGGGAGACTTTAATGTCACCTTGTTGCTTGAGGATAGGCCACATGGAGCTACTAGACGAGATCAAAAGTCAAAGGCTTTTTGGGATTTCATTATGGGTGCAAGGCTGTAGGACATGGGATTGACAAATTGCATGTACAATTGGTTGGGGGGGGGAGGAGGACAGTGACACCCATCTCACGATCACGACTGGATCAATACCTATGCTTGATGGAGTTACTAGAATGCTACCTGATAACATGCATTTATAACTTGAACTATTATCCTAATTAACTCATATTCATACTTATTTTATGAGAATATGATGCATGTTATCATACTTTTTAGGAATTTTCTCCATTGGTATGTCATTTCACTAAAGTCGATATTTATGCATAAATTAGGGATAATTTCATGCTTAATAGATGATTAATCTTTTGTTAAGTTTAAAGTAATAGAAGTTAATCTCTTTTATTGAATGATTTTGACTTTAGTGCATGTTTTGAAGGATAATTTCAAGATGAATTTATGATTTAGAATATTTATTAAGAAATGATTTAAGTAAATTCTAATTCATCTTGATTTCTTCTTTAAAAATATATTTTAAATGACATGATGTTAAAAAGGAAGAAATTTGTGATCCAATGGAGAAAATTTGGATTAAAAAGGAGTTGTTTATTTTAAGTTATGAATTTTTGAAGTTTATGTCCTTTTTCTGATTTTTATTTGATTTTTATTAAGTATTTTCTTTACTAAAATCGCGAAAAAGGGAATAT
Source organism: Lemna minuta (assembly GCA_024174645.1). NCBI lineage: Eukaryota > Viridiplantae > Streptophyta > Magnoliopsida > Alismatales > Araceae > Lemna > Lemna minuta. The sequence continues at coordinate 273,102 of CM044105.1, forward strand.
CTTACCTGCAGGTGATGACGTGGCGAGCGGGCCCAGGTGGCCAGCTGACGTGGCGCGCGAGACAACCGCGTGGATGCGATGCGGCGCTGAGGCCACGTGGCAGGACCGCGGGTGGCCCACGCGAGGCGCAGGTGGCGCACAGGGCGCGGACACGTGGCAGGAGGCCACGCGTGTCCATGGGTCCATGCGGACGCCCGTGTGGGGCGCCACATGGCAGGAGAGGGTCGGCATTTGGAGGGCCCACGGGTTGGTGGGCCTTGGTAAGATAGTTAGGGCGGTAACGCGAAAGCGTTACACCGCGCCACAATTTAAGCTTTACTTCTTTCAAAATTTCCTACGTATGGGACTATGTCCCACACGTCTCTTACCTTTTGCACGCGACGTGGGCGCACGGCAGGCGTCGGATTTGGTCAGCGACGATCGCATGGCGTCGATCGCGTGGACTCGAGTCCACTTGATCAAAATCACAGCACGTGCGTAATTTCTACCTTAAGTGACCGTGATCGGAGAGCTCACCGATCGCCACGTGGCGCCACGAGGAGCGCTCGATCTTCATCAAATCGAAAGCATGATAGAAAGCGGACGCTCGCGATCAAGAGCGTACCTGGCGACACGTGGAGGGATCGGAATCGTCCGATCATCATCGTGGCTCACCCGCAATTGATCGTGATCGTGGTCTTCATCTGGATGCAAGGACGATTGTGATCTTCATCGAACGGACGGTAGCGCGATTCGTTGAGATGGTTGGATTTCCATCTGACGGACGAAGACAGGGGAGCTTGATCGCGCTATCGGGACCACACGTTTCATACATGATCTTCATCGGACGGCTAGGAAGATTCGTGGAAGAAATCTAGGATCGCGGTGCGATCTAACCGCGGTCGCTGTGCGATCAAGCCACGATCGTGGCTCCTTCAGCGCGGAATCAAGAAAACGATCCTTCCCACTGAATCGGACGGCAATCGTTTGAGCAACAACATCACGATCGACGCGCGATCGTGGCCCGATCGCGGCCCGATTGTGGCACGATCGTGGTCTGATTGAAGCGGAATCAAGGCCAATTCACCGCGTATTCAGGAGCCACGACATCGTCAATTGAAACCGCTCCCACGACGCTATCAAACCGCGCCCACGACCGGCTCAAATGGCCCTAAAAATCGGGCCAAAGTTCCCTTTAAAAGCGATGTATTCTCCCTTATTGTTCTTCAACTTTTGATCGATTCGTGAAGAAATTAGGCGAATTTCGAGGAACGTCTTAAGTTCTCGTGATCCTCTGCTTCCAAGAGTGTAGAGACGCAGCCATTGAAGCATGATAATCACGATTTAATCTCTTGATTTCATCGAATTTTCCCCATGAATTCCGAACGTCCACGAGGAAGAATCCGAGCAAATTCGCTTCAATCCACGAGAATTGAAGCCCCATTCTTGCGGAAATCGTGTTAGTAATGAGATTCAATTGATTATCAAGAGGTAATTTGAGTTTTTATTAGGTTTAGATCTTCAATTTTGTAAATTAGTTTTTAGTGTTCTTCATTTTCCCCAAAATATAGTCGAAAAAATTACTGATTTTGAAAATAGGATATCTCTCTGATTATAATTCAAAATCACTTTATTTTGATTTCATTGGATTTTTCTTTTCATCAGCTTTCCGTGGATAGCAAATTCATCGAATTCTGAGTTCATTTGACCCTCCAATTTGACGTTTGACCAAGGACTGTTCATCTTTCATCAGAAGTCAAACGTTGACTTTCGGGGTTAATTACTTTCAATTGAAAAATTAGAATTCGATAATTTTGGTCTCTTTAGATTCCTCTGGTTCTTAGCTTTCCATTGACATATAAATTGCAAGATTTGGATTTTATTTGACCAGTCAATTTGATGATTTCCTCTGAGGTGTTCATTTCGAGGATTTTGTAATATTTGATTTTCAATAATTCATAGTAAATCCATTTCTTATTCAAAAATCACTAATTTTCTATCAATAAATTCCATTTTCTCTATAGTTTCTAAATATATAATTTTGATAATCATCTGACACCTTTTGATTCTCTGATTTTATAGAACACCTACTATTGGTCAAAGTCAATGCTTTGACTTTGACTTTTGACTTTTCTCTGTCAAACCCGAGAATTAAATTCTTAAAAATTCTTATTTAATCTATTTATATCATTTGTATTCATTATATCTTATTTTTACTTCTTTAAAACCCTTTTTAACCTAAGTTTGACCAAGTCAACTCTATAATTAAAGTCAACCCTGCTCTCTGTGGATCGACCTGATACTTACACATTACTTGATTTTATATCTTATCTTTGTGAGTTAAGTTTTATAAATTTTGTTTGACCGGCGTTTTTGTGATTTAACGACGCACAAAAAACGCTTCGTCACTACCCCATGGCATATGTGTGGTTGCTACCCCTACCTCTCTAATACCACACCCCATTCTTATGAAAATCACATGAAAACCAAAAACAAGGCCACCCAAGATGGATTTCTCTTGGCTTCAAGATGAGGGCTTCTGAGATAAGGTGACACCATGGTGGCAGTCCCAACTCGAGCACAAATTAGCAATTGAACAATTGGCTACATGGCTCACAAGGCTTTGAGAACAACTTTTCCAGTTCCATAAAATTTGGAAGAAATCAAGGATTAGGAGGAAGCAAGATTCACTAGAAAATATCAAGGAATTGAATGATCTAGAAGATGTTAAGACCCATTAAATTTGCAAGCAATAGGAAAGGCAAAAGAGCAAAGAAATTATTGAAGAGGAGGATCAAAAGTTGGAGATAGACTAGCAATGGAGATCCTAGCAGCAATGTTTGGAGAAGAGGAAAGGGAACAACCAATTACATGTATAGGTCAAACCAAATACTCAAGGTATGGGTTGAAGTACAAGAGTATATGGGGACCCAAGCAATAGGTAGAGCCATAGCAGCAAACTTCTGAACACTTTCAAATTGGGGGTTGAGGAATAATTGGCAATGGAGTGATAGGGGAGCATCCAAACTAACACTAGCTCACCAAACTATATTAATGCAGCTTTTCTCAAGGGAGGAGGCATAGGTGGCGATGAAGGGCTTGAGGAGTGAGGGTGAATTAGGATCGAATGGCCTTCCATTTGTCTTCTTCAAATAATTCTGGCCCTTGATTGGGGCAGACATCATGGTACCCTAGAGGAGTTATGTAAGAGAAATGCAAACCTAGACAACCTCCATATACTTAGTCATAACAAAGGTCTTGAAAAACTGATTGTGATAGGTCATCATGGAACTAGTCCGATTGTCCAACTAGCTTTTATCCCCTTTGAGTGGGGGATTGGGTGGAGATAACATGTAATTTATACATGAAATTATATGATTATTAATACAAATTAAGACATAAAACACTCCATTCCTATGCATGTTATCATGTTTTGAGTATATATTTATCATTACATGCCAATTTAAGTTATAATATCAAAATGTACTATTTTAGGGATAATCATAAATAATTTAAGAAAGATATTTAAGTTAGATTATTCCTTTTTATATTTGAGATTATAACTGGATTTTAATGATTAAAATAATAAGAGAAAAATATTTTTATACACTTATTTATTTTTCTAAACTTTGTTTTCTAAAATAATTGAGTGTACTTTTTAAAGAAAAGTTTATTCTCTTGTTATTTATTAAATTTAATTTCTCATAATGATAGATTATTTAATTTCTGATCAAACAAGACAAATTTAGATTAATTTAGAGTTTTGTTTTGAAAGATATGAATTTCTAATTTACAGGAATTTTTCTAGAATTTTTCTGATTTTTAATTAATTTAATTTGATTTATTTTGAATTAAAATGAATAAAAAATTATATCTTTATCGTGGTGCATGCTGACGTGCGCGGGAAAAAATGTGTCGCCATGTGGCACATGGTGTATGCATGTGCGCACATGTGTGTGCGCGTGTGCGCGCGTATGCGCACATGTGTGTGCGTATGTGTGCATGTGAGTGATTAGTGAGCTAAAGCATCCTTTTCAGGATTTTCGCTAAATCACTAATCACTCACATATTATATACCCAACAATTCACTTTGATTTTCGTCATGTGGGATTATTTTTGTCTATTTTTATGCGCAGATGACGTGGCAAAATCGCGATCCTCAATCTTCACTTAAGTGAAGGGGTACGTGGCATATTCTGATTGGGCGACGATTCATTCTAAAACTTTATAATCTCAGCCAATGATTTGAAGAGTTATAACGGGTGAGATTAAATACGCCTGATGGACTTCGATGGATGCGTGATGACATCTCAAACGTCGATTCCCGATCGGACGGACACGATCGTGCGATGAGTATTTTTCACGCACGACGTCGCAAAATCAAAGAGCTCCATCTTCGATCAAATGGACGTTACTTAATGGCAACAATTTTCATCCAAGAATTTCATTTGAGCTGTTGATTGAAGATGAAGAGCTAAATTCAACGGCCATGCCCAAATATGCTTATAAATACACATGTTCTTCGACGATGTAAAACATTTAGGGGTATTTTGAGTAATCGAACTATTTAGACATCTCAATCCTTGAAGCTCTTGCTTCCGTTCGCTTCTAGATCAATTTTTACGTCCTAGATGTGTTTGAAAGTGAGATTTCATGGAGAGAATAGGGAGAAATTGGTTCTTGAATGTCAAAGATTGTTTTCAAAATCACGGAATGACAAGCTTTTGATCCAGCGACCAATTAGGTCATTTTGAGCACTCTCTCAGGTTGGAATTTGTATTTTTCTCCTAATCTTTCTTCCTATAACATCATATTTCAATTTCAAATTTTAGATTTAATTCAGTTTTCTCTCTCTTCATGTTCGGATTTTCTACCTAATTTTTGCTCGTTGATTTCTCTGCAAATCTTGATCCAAATTTTGTGATTTTTGATTCAAATCTTGATCAAGGCTTGATGGTCTGCCCGTCCACGCGATCGACGCGTGTGATGCCGCCACGTCGCATAAAATCTGACCGTTATAACTTTGCTTTTAAGCCATGTGCGTGATTGATGATCAGTGGACTTTAAGTCCACGCGATCCACGTCCGATCTTCATCGCCTGTTTGAATCCGACGCCTCCGCTTTTGCCACGTCGCCTGCAACTATAAAAGTCGTGTGGATTAGTCCCACACGGAATAAAAGAAAGGGAATCATCGGGTTTATAAGACCCGACGATCTAATGGATTGAATACCCTTCCGGTCTACGGAAGGCTGACTTACCCATTATATATATATACTATATAAAATATGTAAATAAATACATACGCCGCGTAGGCGCTGCGTGGGCCCGCGTGGCACTACCACGTGGCCCGGAGTGCCACGTCGCATCCACGTGGGACCCGCGCGAAATCTAACCCCATTTTTTTTATTTTTTTATTTATTTTAAAGCGGTTTTAAATAGAAAATAAAATCAGGAAAATCTAGAAAAATCCCTAAAAATTGTAAAAATCATATCTTTCAAAATACTACTCCAAATTAATCCAAATTTCTTTCATTTGATCTGAAATTTAATTATCTATCATTCTAAAAAGTCAAATTATTTAAATAACAATAGATTTAATTCTTATTTCAAAAATACATTCATTTCTTAAAGATATTAACTTTAGAAAATTAAATGAATGTTCATAAAAATGATTTCTCTCATTATTTAACTTTAAAAACCACTTATAATCTCAAGTAAAGATAGGTTATAAAATCTTTAATCTTTAATTCATCATAATTAACCCTAAATTAATGCATTTTGAGATTATAACATAAAATTGCATAGAATGATATAAATGCACCCAAAGTATCATAATATGCATATAAATGGAATGTTTTATGCCTTATTTTGCATTAATAATCATGTTTTATCATGTTAAGATTGCATGTTATCACCTTCTCCCTCTCTTCCAGCTTTCTCCTCAACTTTGTCTCCACCCTCTCTCTTGGGTGCGAACGTGTGCGCGTAACGGGGAGGACGAGGACACTTCCCTCTTTCCTTTCTTTCTCATTCTTTTCTTTCCTCGTCAACTCCCCACGCTCCTCACCTATCCTCTCTCTCGTGTGGTGATTCCACCTTCCTTCCCTTATCACTCCCTCTCTCCCTCCCTTTGTATCGCTCTCTCTCCCTCCCTCTCTCCCTCCCTTTGTATCTCTCCCTCCCTCCCTCCTCTCTCTCTCTCTCCCCCTCCCTCTCTCCCTCTCTCTCCGCCCCTCCCTCCCTCTCTCTCTCTCTCTCTCTCTCCCTCTCTCTCTTGCGAGGTGGAAGACGAATCATTTTTTTACCCCCCGCTGCATTACCTTACATCGTTAAATTCTGCCTCTCCCCCTCCTCACTCTCTCTCTATCGCGGGGTAGAAGAAGATTTTTGTTTTGCTTCTGCAGTTCCCTTATTCCACTGCTTCATTCTTTGTGGAATTATAGTACTATGGACTCCAACACGTCGTTGCCAAGAGTGTCCCTGGCCACAGTTCCGTTTTCGCTTCCACCAGAGCTAGGAGGAGTGAAGAAGATAGTGTAGGGAACGAGCATGCCAGAAATTGGCAAGCCAGTCGCCCCCAACAACAAAAGGGTCATTAGCAGTCTCTTTCCCATGTTCGGCACCCCATTCGTCGACATGCTCATTGACGGAACAAATCGATGTGGTCGTTAATTGCACACCGATTTGTGTAAAAAATAAAACCAAATTTACCAATTTAATGATTTAATTATGAATTGAGGGGTATAATGGTAAATAAAGGTCGAATCCACGGAGAAATAAGGGATTTTCAAGAGATCTTTTGCAATTTGTTCAAATAGGATAATGAATTAGTGATAGAAATTAGGGAAAATGGTAGATTTAGAATGATAACTCAAAAACGAATCCACGAAATAAAAAATCACTCGATTTGGATTAGTATTCGCGGAGAAATCAAAGAGCGAATGATGAGACTAATTCGTATGGTCGTTGAATGCACAAAATTTAGTGTCGAAACAAAGTCCTAAACTTACCAATTTATGATTAATCAATTTAATTAAATAGTAAAATGGTAATTAAGGGTCGAATCTACGGAGAATTAGGGAAATTTGAGATATATCTTTGAAATTCGGTCAAATCGGACGACGAATTGAGATTAGAAATTGGGCAATTTATGATATTAACAAAGACAACTCAATTGCGAATCCACGGAATCAAAAATCAAGTGATTTGGATAAGAATTCGTGGAGTAATCAAAGTTTGAAGATAGAAGAAAATTCGTATCGTGAAAATGATTAAAACAGAAATTAAACTTAATCTACTATTCGAAATGTAAAATTAACACTAAATGATGAAAGATTAAGATGAAAACACACAATCTAACCCAAAGTAGCCTTCGAAATGATCCAATTAATCGTCGGATGCATGGCTTTCATTCCGAGTTTTCGAAGACGAAATTGACGTTCAAGATGTGATTTCTCCTCTCTCTTTCAATCAAACTTTTATTTCAGGTAGTCCTTGGATGCAGAAATGCATGAAGAACACAAGAAATCAAATGACACATGAATCGGGTGTCTGTATAATTCAAATTTCTCGAAAATTTATGGGACAGTTCTTCCGTCACGTAGAACACGTTATTTAAAGACTAAATTAGGCGTAACTGTTGATCTAACGGACTAGTTTCGATCAACGCTCACGATGAAGCGCCTGATGATCGAAACGGTGTGATTAAGTCGCATCCGTTCGATCAAAGATGGATGGTTGAGATGAGTCCACATCGCGCGTGTGAAGTGGCGTGTCGCTTCCTCTCGTTCGCCGGATCTTCATCGTGCGGTCCTGATGGAATCGGAGATTCATCGGATGCGTTGAATGTGGACTGTTATAACTCCCTTGATGGAGGGCCGAGATGAATTCACTTAAGTTGTATTTGAAGCACGTGCGGTGATCCTTGATCGGGTGGACCTTGCGACCACGTGATCTACGCTCTCCTTTTATCGCGCTATCGATCTGACGCGCGGAATGCTGCCACGTTGCGTGAAAACGAAATAAAGGAAAACTAATAGTCCCACACGGAAGAATTTAAGAGAGAATGTTGGGTATATAAGGTGAGCGAAATATAACGGTTATCGAGTTCCTCTATGGAACACTTATAAGTACTATAACCTATGTATATAAAATATATATATGTATACGTCACCTTAGTGCCACGCAGGCACTCGTGCGGGTCCGCATGGCGCTGCCACGTGGCCTTGCATGCCATGTCGCATCCACGTGGGCTCGCGCGAATATTATCCCTTTTTGCGTTTATTTTAATTAATTTCACCCTTTAAAAATTGAAATAAATTCATATAAATTCAAGAAAAATTCCAGAAAATTCCTTAAAATTATAAAAATCATAACTTTCAAAATACAACTCCAAATTAAGTCAAATTTGTTTTGTTGAATAATCTATCATTATCAAAAGTCAAATTATTAAAATAATAAGAGAATGAATTTTAATTAATTTAATACATTTATGTATCTTATAAAATAACTTTATAAAAATACATAAATGTTAATAAAGATCTTTTCTCTTATATTTTCTTTCTCAAAACATGATTATGATCTCAATTATAATTAGGATTAAAGATTATAATGTTTAATTATGTATAATAATCCCTAAATTGATGTATTTTTAGATCATAACATGAAATTTTATAAAATGATAGAAATATACTTGAAATATGATAACATGCATACATTTGGAATAATTAATGCCTTTATTTACATTAATAATCATGTAAATTCATGTATAAATAGCATGTTATCAGCGAAGTGGAGAGAAATATCCGAAAATTGGAAAAACGAAAAACCGAAATTAAAGATGAAATTAAACTAAGTTCGATCCTAAATTACAAATTGATGATACATGATGAGAGATTAGAGGGAAAACACGTATTCTAACCCGAGATAGAGATCAAAATGATCCAATTAATCACCGGATTCAAGGATTTTTCATTTCGCGATTTCGAAAACGATCGTCGGTGTTCAAGAGACGAATTATCCTTAATCGATCGATGAAATCTCACTTTTAATCACTCCGTGGACGCGGAAACGAGTCTAGAAGAGATTAGAAGCGAGAGATTCAAGGATGGAAGGGTGTAGATAGATCAATTTAGTGAAGTCATCTAAGAATACATCAAAATGTCGAAGAACATCTCAATTTATAGTGTATTTGGGTGTAAGCGTCCGATGGGGCATTTCATCAGCGATCAACGGCTCTGATTGATCGCATTAGTGCAAATCATTACGGTTATATCGCAGCTGTTGGATCGCCAATTGAGCGTTCAGATGAAGCCACGTGATCACGCGTTACGCCGTGAAATGATCACCGTTGGATCACGATCTAACCCCTCAAATGCGTTTTCGAGAGTTTTAATCTCGACCGTTATAACTCTCGCGATCAACGGTCGAGATTAAAATGATCCGGTGTACCCCGATTAAGCCACGTGTGCCCACCGATTTAAGTGAAGATCGACGACTGAGATTCTTCGCACGATCGGACGCTCTACAGGCTGCCACATCGCCTCCCGATCTTGACCGTTGATCGCGATGAGATTGGACGATCCAGATTACGCCACATCACCTGCACGCTATTAATAAATCGAAAAATCAATTTTAAATTAGAAAAATCGATTTTTCATCCCGGAAAATCTATAGAAATTCATTAAAAATTCAGAAAAATTCTAGAAAAATCCCTAAAAATTACAAAAATTCAGAACTTTCAAAATACAACTCCAAATTAATCCAAATTTCTTTCATTAGATTAGAAATTCAATTATTTATCATTATAAAAAGTCAAAATATTTAAATAACAAGAGAATAAATTATTATTTCAAAAATACATTCAATTCTTTAAGATTTTAACTTTAGAAAATTAAATGAATGTTTATAAAAATGATTTCTCTCATTATTTAAAAACTACTTATAATCTTAAGTAAAGATGGGTTATAAAATCATTTATCTTTAATTCATCGTAATTAACCCTAATTAAAGCATTTTGAGATTATAACTTAAAATTGCATGAAATGATAGAAATGCACTCAAAGTATGATAACATGCATACAAATGGAATGTTTTATGCCTTATTTTGCATTAATAATCATGTATTATCATGTTATCACTCATCGCCATGCTCACCACCTTCCCCACTCTTCGCTTCTCCCATCCCAGCCCCTTCACTCCCTTGCAGAGCAACCCTCTTGACAGAGAGAACCCTCCGTTCCTCGCCAACAATAGATTCTCATATGTGTTATCTTCTTCTCTCTATTTTTTGTCATCTCGCGTGGAACCTCTTTGTCGTTCTTTTCTCTCTCCTCCATCATGACACTGTAAGAAATCTTTCGGTGACACTGAAAGCAAAAACCAAAACTGAACCGAAACCTTCAGTTTGACCATTTTTTTTACCACCGCTGATGTCGGTGTCAGTTTGGGTTTTCAATGTCCCACTCAATTTTGGAGATCCCTTAATGAGAGGTAATCATGTTGTTGGATTACCTCATTCTTAAAAATTTGAGCATAATTGTAGATGTTGTGTGGCGAGGAAACAAGCTAGAGCTCTACTTCCTCGATCAACTGAATTTAGAGCTTCTAAGCCTCTTGAATTGGTCTACACTAATATTTTGGGCCAATCATAGCATCAAAATTATAAGGAGGAAGGTAATTCTTGCTAATTTTTGATGATTTTTTTAGGTTAATGTGGGTTGAAATTTTGAAGAACAAGTCGGACGCCTTTAGAGCTTTTCAAAATTTCAGGACTCTTGTAGAGAATAAATCTAAATGATGAAAGATCAAGTGCTTGAGGATTGATCGTGGTAGAGAATTCACCTCCGAAGAATTCTCAATTCGGTGTGATGAGTAAGACATCGAAAGGTAGCTCACTACTCCACACACACCTCCACAAAATGGAGTAGTTGAGAGGAAGAATAGGGTCATTGTGGGTCTTGTGAGGGGCATGAGCAAGGACAACAATTTACCTCTTGAATTGCGAGATAAGGTCACCAATACTTGTGTTTATGTATTGAATAGGTCCTCGACGAAGAGCTTGCCCTACAAGATGTAGAGTGGGAAGAAGCCTAAGTTGAGTCATCATAGGATTTTCGGCTCAATTGTGCATGTGAAGACACCTGGAGTGTGGCAAACTTGAAGGTATGAGCAAAGAGATGGTGTTTTTAAGGTACAAGAGAGGTACCAAGGGTTATGAATGTTTTGATCCTACCACTCACAAAATTCATTTGAGCCGTGATGTTATCTTTGAAGAAGGGTGCAAGTGGAACTTCATCAAAAGTGAACCAAGTGAAGGTATTACTTTTAAGGAGCTTTGTGTTTTAGGTGTTGAACTTCAACTCAAAAGTTTAAGAGAGAGGAAGGAAGAAAGGGGGCGAGTGTTGAAGTTGTACTTCATTATGTGTCTTCAAATGGAGGTCAAAGCCAAGGATCGACATCAATAAGAGATGCAGGGTGATGATCTCGATCACGTGTGTTTTTTGTCGTTGTTGTACGTCGATTTCATGTAATAAAATATAGATTCTTATTTAGTATAGTGTTAACAAGGGTTGAATCCACTAGGAGCTAAAGTAAAGAGGTTATGTGTTCAAAAGAAAGATGGGGGCAAAGGAAGATGTGTGAGTTGAAATGGAGCACGTGGAGGTAAGTATAAGAGATAATTTGGAGTTTCTCTTAGAATTAAGATAGAAATTAGAAAAGAGATGAGATAATTATGTTAATAGAGATAATAAGAAAGATAATATGGTGGAATGATGAGAAGAATAGATGGCGGTAAAAATGGATAAATGCATAGCGAGGGTGAGAGTGAGAGATGCACACGAAGATGTCAAAGCTCCTATAATAAAAGAAAAAGAAAAAGAAAAATAGAACACATGTCTGTTGTATATGGAGATGTTTATATGCCAAAATCTAATCTACATTTTTGCACAAACCCCATTGGTGTGCCTGTCCTAGGCCGGGTGATGCTCGATCTGCTCCGATCACGATCCTTGCTTGCTCCCTTATCCACTAAAAGATTGATCATCAAAAAATACTCCTCCTTGGGCCTTGACCTCCTCTCCCTTTCCTTTTGGTAGTCTGATGCTAAGAGAGAGCCAAAAAACGTAAGGAGCCACTCTATATATCGTAGGGCGTCTTCCCATGAAAGCTCTTCGTGGAGGAACTATTCAATACATAAACACAAGTATCAGTGGCCTTATCTCACAATTCAAGAGGTAAAATTTTGTCCTTGAGCATGCCCCTCACAAGACCCACAATGACCTTATTCTTCATCTCAACTACTCTATCTTATTTTTATAGGCGGGTTCCTAGGGTGTGAGTGTAAAGAGGGGTAAAAGAGTCCAATCATTAAAATAATTCTTTCTCAAGCTTGATTCTTCAATCCAATGGTATGGATGGATAAAGGGTTAAAATATGAATCTAGGCATAAAATTTTAGCTCAAAACTCCATCTAAATTATGATATATCGTGATTTTAATTTAGTGAAATCCTAACCATTGATTGAGATTATTCAGCAAGAGCATGCCACGTGGCACCCCCTTATTGTACCCAGAAAAGGCGTGTCAGCCTTTATAAGTGTAGAGGAGCTTTTTTGTAAATTTCTTCATATAAAATCGGAGGGATATTTTCATAGACTTCTACTTAAAAAATTACAAGCGTATTTTTTGTAAATATGCTCAAAATTAGAAAAAGTCCCAAAAATTCAGAAAAATTCTAGAAAAATCCCTAAACTTAGAAATTGAATATCTAACAAAATACAAATCCTTTTTTCATAAATTTTCTCTATTGGATCAATAATTTAGTCCTCTATCTTTTCATCCAAAAAAAAATCTAAATCATAAGAAAAAATTAAGGTCTCATTTAATAAAAATTAATATTGGTTCTACCTCCTTAAAAATAATAAGGTTGACCCAATATTCACTCTAAATCAATTTTAGATCATCCTAAAAATATTATGATGATCCCTCTACCAAATCTAAACCTTGTTTACCACTTATTTCATAAAAAATATGGTTGGCTTATTGTTCAAATTTGGTGGGGATTTGTTTCCTCTTCTATGTTATTGTCATTCATATCCATGCTCTCTTACTTGCGTACCTATCTCCCTAAATCTAAATAACTCATAGAAAATATGAGAATTTAACCACTTGAATTTGAAATAGTCAAACGGGGTTAGTCTAACAGTATAAGTAATTGAAAAGAATAATGCATGATAGGACTTTTTTATTTACCAAATAAGCAATAAATAGATGCAAGTTGAGTATATGAGTGGAATGAAATGATGAATGTAAAAATATCATAAAAAATATAATAACATGCATTATATTAACAAGAATTATATGTAAAACTCATTTATAATGATGAAAATGAATGTATCAAAGACACGTTATCAAAGGGATGCAACAATATCGATCCATTCAATCCCTTTACGAAGCTAGTGACCCGATTAAGGAAGAGTGTCTCATCTCCTTTGAAGAACCTACCACTGATTCCAAGGCCTTTCAAGAGGAAGTGTGGAGGAAATATACGAAGGAGGAGATTGCATCCATCGAGAAGAAAAACAATTAGAAGTTAGTCAAAGCTCCAAAAGCGTGTAAGCCCATTGGTGCAACATAGGGTGTACAAACTAAAGAAGAATATTTTGAGTGAAGTTTTAAAGCACAAGGAAAGATTGTTGGTGAAAGGGTATCGCCAAAGATTTGGAATAGATTATGATGAGGTATTTTCTCATATTGCATGCTTTAAATTAATTTTGAATCTTGATTACGTTGGCAGCCCAAGAGTGTTGGAGTTTACATCATTTAGATGTGAAATCCACCTTCTTGAATGGTGAAATCAAGGAGGATATTTATGTCACCCAACTAGAAGGCTTTGTGGAGGGAAATGAGGAGTGGGTGCTTAAGCTAAATAAAGCCCTCTATGGACTCAAGCAAGCACCAAGGGCGTGGAATACGAAGCTAAATGATACTTTGAGAAGTATTGGATTTATGAAGAGTAAAAATGACCAAGGTGTGTAATACTTGAACTCTGCTCGAGACAAAGAGATTGTGGGAGTGTATG
>CM044105.1:287663-387633 GCA_024174645.1 Lemna minuta
CATTAAAGCTCACCCTTTTAACAGCGTCTTCATCCCTTGCACTAAACTGGCAGCGCTCTCGCGCTTGCAGGTCTTTTAAATGAAAATATAAATCCTGATGTACGACGATTTGAATTAAAGAAATCCGTCTGGCATCTCCATGATTGACCTCCTTATGGGCATTATGCATGTCGTCGAATATCAATTGCCGTCTTACGATGCGTCCATGATCAAGCACTGTCTAGTCTTTTAGACGCGGACAGAAAGGAGCTGGTAGTCGCAGGGATCTCCCTATTTCTCTTGCACCAGTTTCCGATAAAAATCATGGCGAGAAACTTCCTTGCCTTTCGACTCTTCAGAGACTAAGGATCAAAGACGAGAAAAAAAAATTATGAATGACGGATGGAGCTTTCCGCGACCATCTCAACTTTCTGATTTCTAAATGTTATCTAGGCCGAAGTATTGAATTCACGCGTTCATGAGACTAGAATAAGAAAAAAAAAAGGAAACAAAAGGTGTTAGCAGTTAAAGATAACGTACAGAAGAGGAGAAGGGGGGCCGTGAGATGGCAAGAGTTCGGAGAGAGAGAGAGGTGCAGTGGAGCCTTGGTGCTTCTGTGCGGAGGTATGAACAGTGAATATCTGAGAAAGTGATAGAGAGAGAGAAAGAGGAAGGGTGGCGTTATGGAGGCCGGGTGCTACTCTAGGGAGGTCTCAAAAGATAGTAAGGGTGAAGTTTTGGAGCTTGGTTTCTACTTGAAGTTCCCAAGGTGGTGGTGGATTCACCTAAGAGGGGGGGTGAATTAGGTTTATGGGTTATTTTCTTACTTATCAAACTCTGATTAATAGTTTACTACGATTCGTGGATTAATCACTCAATCTTTCCTTTCTCAGTGCACTGTATATTATTATACTGGTTGGGGGACCTAATGTCCCTTAATCCAGTCCCGAGTACTTTAGACTCGGAGCCTCCTCCTCACCAAATGAAACCTAATCCTCTCACCACTCAAAGGGTGAAGGACAATGTTCGGATACAAGGTTTTAGATTTGCCCCCTACGGCAAACCTAACACTCACCTTTACCTGCCCCTACGGCACTACCCACTAGGCCTCGATCTCCTCGGCTCCTGGACGCCCTGACTCCCTCAGGTCGATCTCCACACGATCGCTTGTCCCGTCACGCCTTGTCGTGCCTCTTCTGCTAGTACCGCCGACCACTGGTAAACTGAGACCTCGTCTTCCGGCTTCACTCGGTCTTCCTGCTCCCGAAGTCTTGACTCCTTCTCGTCTCAACAAACGAGACCTGCTCGTCCTCTGCGTGTGTATGTGAATGTGATAAAGGTATGTCTGATTTTTGCTACCTAAAAGGTAAATCTACTAACTAGGGATGGCTTGACTGTCAAATGTTGACTCACTACTAAAATTGACTTTATCTGATAGAGTTGACTTTCTGACTTCTGTTGACTCAGGGTTGACCGTTGACCTAGAGTTGACTTTTTGACTTCTGTTGACTCAGGGTTGACTGTTGACCTAGAGTTGACTTTTCGACTTCTGATGACTCAGGGTTGACCGTTGACCTAGAGTTGACTTTTTGACTTCAGTTGACTCAGGGTTGACCGTTGACCTAGAGTTCTGTCTCAGAGTTGACTTTCTGTTGACTCACTCTCTCAGAGTTGACTTCTATTGATTTACTCTCTCAGAGTTGACTTCTATTGATTTTCCCTCTCAAAGTTGACCTCTTGTTGACTCACTCACTCGTCAAGGTTGACTTGTCCTATCAAGGTTGACTCTTCCTAATTCAGAATGCTGGATATCCAAAGAGTAGAAATTGTCAGTGCTGAAATTAAACCTGATATATGCAACCCAATCAAATTGACCACTGAATAAGCTGAACAGCAATTTAAGGTATGTTAGCAATGAAATATAACTGATTTAATATGACTTACCACAATACCTCGTGTCTGAATTTCAACCTGCTATAAGTTAATATGCTAGAATCTCAGATAGCAGAAAATAACTGAATTCAATTAATCCAACTAATTAATTTGAGAGAAACCCCCTGTTTGTCGCTGTGGATTTCAGCTTGGAATGCCTCGTTCCCTCACTGTTAGTGTTAGTCCACAGGAAGATAGGATAATAATAATATAGAACCTATGTGATTTATGGAAAAAACTAATTTAATATGACAACACAATACCTCTTGTCGGTCACTGATGGCTTCAACCTGTTGATTGTTAACTAACGGAATATATAGAAATAGTTATATGTCTACTGTCAAATTAATGTAATTGATAGACAACCTAAACACCAGATTAACCAGTATATAGTTGAAGAGAATTTAATTAAATGAATCAAGCGGTACCTCGACTGTCGCTATTTGTGTCAACCTGCTGTAGATCAAGGTAGCAGAGTATATAATGATAGGGTATGACTGAGTAAATGTAATCAAGCTACCTTAACTAAAATGACGATAGAAATGCTTTAATTATGATTATATCAATAGTTGATATCAGGAATATAAGACACCGGAAGCAGAGAGAAGAGAAATGCTTGGATTCTCAAATTGGGTTGACCGCTAATTTAATCACAGCAACGATTAAAATAAAGAGATCTTTATCACTAAAAAAAAACTTCTACACGAAAACAAACGCTAGACTCACAGAGAGCGAAGAATTACCTCAGACACAAATTTTACCTAAAATAAATTTTCGGTTGACCAAACACCTCAAGAGACACAGATTTGAAAGATGCACCGAGAAATCCAAATGAAACACCAAACAAAAAAAACTTCGAGATTGGATTTTACCTTACGTAGATTTGAATAAGACACAAAATAAATAATACCGTTAGAAATGGTTCCTCTTCGTGGTGATCACTATGAAAGAGGGCAAAAAATCAAATGCCAGATGAAGA
The DNA here is from genome assembly GCA_024174645.1 of Lemna minuta. Classification (NCBI taxonomy): domain Eukaryota; kingdom Viridiplantae; phylum Streptophyta; class Magnoliopsida; order Alismatales; family Araceae; genus Lemna; species Lemna minuta. The sequence continues at coordinate 290,554 of CM044105.1, forward strand.
TCGCTCTTCGCACGTCTTCCGTCTTCACAAAGATCGCAAGAAAGAAGGTGCCAGATGAAGATCGCTCTTCGCACGTCTTCCGTCTTCACAAAGATCACAAGAAGGAAGCTGAAAATCGCAGATCGCCCAAAACAGAACTTCGCTTTTCTTCACTATTCTCCGTGTCTTCTCTTTTTGAAAAAGAAACCCTAACTTCCTTATATACTATCGGGTTAGAGGGAGAGAGAAAAAAATAACAAAGATAGAAACACCCTCAATATAGTTAGTATATATCGACATAAATATTTAACTCTAAACTATAATGCCTAATGAAGAAATGATTTATCGACACAAACGTAAACTATATGAATAAATGAGATAATGCCTTGCCCCATATCAACTTTGCCTGAAATCAGACACAGATATTAGCCTTACTAGATGTATAATGAAAGATATGAAAAAGTTAAGTTAAATACAAAAGACTTAAACTGAATATCTTCCAGAATTAAGTTAGATCATCTAATTGATTCGTGGCACTTCAAGATTAGTGTTGATGTCAAAACTATCTCTCCCACAGTCTCCCCCTTTTTGACATATTACAAAAGCGTGAATTGTAACTTAGTAAACACAATCTTGAAGTGTTCTCCCCCTTTTTGTAATACTGCAAAAAGGAACTCCTAACAGCAATTGAAGACTCAAGCTACTCCCCCTCACCCTATGAACTCCCCCTCAATCGAGGGCCAGAAGGGCTAACATAAGTGAGATGGCATAGATACGCATATGACTATAGAATAAACGGGATCAAGGGCACACGACGCAGAGGACATACAAAAACTGATGAGCTAGGGGAACATTTCAGAGTGCAAATTCATAATAACGGGTATACTGGAGAACCGTAAATCCTCGAGATAAACAAGATACCAGAGGGCCAAGATGCTGACTGAATGACAAGTACCACAAAAAATATATATATATATATATAAGATGCCGTACAACGACAATCGAAGAGAAAATTTGAACGAATATAGTAAGACTGATACTATGATGAGCACTTGTATGTACCTAACCTAAGTGAGATGCGAAAAGAAAATAGTTGAAATACGAAATGCAAAAATCGTGAAGTTTGAATTTCTCATCATTAAGTGTCCCCCTTTGATTGGCTCATCATGAGAACAAAATCGTCAATATAGGGGATATAATGAATGAAAGGAAATGTAACCAAGAGAGACATAAACTAGAAATTTAGGGCTTCACATAATTCTGATCAGTATCTACGTCAGTGGCTCTAATCATGCCAAGTGCTCTTACTAACGAATTAAATCTCTCTGTTCCTAGAGGTTTGGTAAATATATCAGCTACTTGATGAGTGGTGTCGATGAATTTCAGCTCTATGTCACCTTTGCTGATGTGGTCTCGAATAAAATGATGTCGAATTTCAATGTGTTTAGTGCGAGAGTGCACAACTGGATTTTTGGCAAGATTTATTGCACTTGTGTTGTCACACATAATTGGAATTCTCTCAACAGTGAGCCCATAATCTACCAATTGACTCTGCACCCACAAAATTTGTGCAGTGCAAGTGCCACTTGCTACATATTCCGCTTCAGCGGTTGATAGGGCAATGGAGTTCTGTTTTTTTTGAGTTCCACGATATGAGGCACCCTCCTAGAAATATACACGATCCACTAGTGCTTTTCCTCTCTACACGACAACCTGCAAAATCAGCATCACAGTATCCTATTACAGAGAGCTCTTGACCCTTGGGATACCAAAGTCCAAGGTTCTCGGTTCCAATGAGATATCGAAAGATTCGCTTAACTGCAGTTAAGTGAGATTCTTTAGGATTACTCTGGAATCGAGCACATAGACATACGCAAAATAAAATATCGGGTCTGCTAGCTGTAAGATATAGAAGTGATCCTATCATACCTCGATACTGTTTCTGATCTACACCTGTGCCCTTCTCGTCTGTGTCTAGTTTGACGCCATTTGCCATGGGGGTAGACTTTCCTTTGAGATCTTTCAAATTGTATTTAATTAACAATTCTCGGGTATACTTCTCTTGTGAAACAAATAATCCAGTGGAGGTTTGTTTCACTTGTAGGCCTAAGAAGTAAGTGAGTTCTCCCATCAAACTCATTTCAAACTCTTTTTGCATCAATCTAGCAAACTCATCACACATAGTTTGATCGTTTGATCCAAAAATGATATCATCTACATATATCTGAACTACTATCATTTCTTTGTTCATCCTCTTGATGAATAATGTTGTATCTACGTTACCCCGATCGTATCCATGTGTAATTAAGAAGCTACTTAGTTTTTCATACCATGCTCTAGGAGCTTGTTTTAGTCCATACAGTGCCTTGTTCAATCGAAATACCCAATCTGGACGTTTGTCATCCTCAAATCCAGGGGGTTGTTCCACGTAGACTTCTTCTTTTATAATTCCGTTCAAAAATGCACTCTTGACGTCCATCTGGAACAATCTGAAATCATTTGCACATGCAAATGAAAACAGTAGACGAATGGCATCTAGACGTGCTACAGGAGCATACGTCTCTTCATAGTCGATGCCTTCTTCTTGGACATAACCTTGAGCTACTAGTCGTGCTTTGTTTCGAATTATTTTTCCTTCTTCATTTAATTTGTTCTTGAATATCCATTTAGTCCCTATAACATTTTGATGTTCCGGTCGAGGTACTAATTCCCACACTCCATTTCGTTCGAATTGTGCCAATTCTTCATGCATTGCGTTCACCCACTCTATATCAAGGAAAGCATCTTCAATTTTCCTTGGTTCAATTTGGGACGTAAATGCTACATTTAGGTTTTCTCTAAGCTGAGACCGAGTTTGTATCCCTTCGTCAACATTTCCCAAAATGTTGGCGGATGGATGATCCTTGGTAAACTTCCAAGGGTGAGGTATAATCATCTGTCCCGTAACAACATCATGGGGATCACTCTTCGCGTCATCTAATGGGCAGGATTCTTCCGTTTCAGCTTCAGGTGTTATCTGTACGACAGTTGGCTGGTTACTCTCAGATGTGATGGTGGTGTGATCACCACGATGCAATTGTTTTTCTAAGAATTTGACATGAACAGACTCTTCAACAACTAAAGTACGCTTGTTGAAGACTCTATAGGCTTTAGATCGTTCTGAATATCCTAGGAAGATCCCTTCATCTCTTCGAGAGTCAAACTTTCCAAGATTGGTCTTCCCATTCACTAAAATATAGCATCGACACCCAAATATTCGAAAATAAGATATATTTGGTGTTCGTTTCTTGATGAGTTCATAAGGGGTCTTCTTAAGTATATTGCGTATCAGTGCTCTATTTGCAACATAACAAGCGGTACTGACCGCTTCTGCCCAAAAATATCCTGGTAGGTTATGTTCTACCAACATAGTTCTTGACATATCTAACAGTGTACGATTCTTGCGTTCGGCTACTCCGTTCTGCCGTGGAGTCCGAGGTGCCGAGAATTGATGCATTATTCCCTAGCTCATCGCACATGTTCTTAAAATCATGGTTTTCAAATTCTCTCCCATGATCACTTCTAATAGTCTTGATCCTTAGATCCAACTCATTTTGAATCTTCTTAGCAAAGGTCCAAAATGTATCAAATGTGTCACTTTTCTGTGACAAGAAAAATACCCAAGTATATCTAGAGTAATCATCCACGATGACTAAATAGAAATATTTTCCACCTAAACTAGCCACTCGATTTGGACCAAAGAGGTCCATATGAAGAAGTTCTAGAGGTCTTTTTGTAGAGATCTCTTTCTTCTTATCAAAACTGGATTTTACATGTTTGGACTTTATGCAAGTCTCACAGATGTCGGGTGTATCTTCCAACTGTGAGGGTAACCCTCGTACTAACCCTAAGGACTCTAAGGTTCTAATATTTTTAAGGTTGAGATGCCCTAAACGTCGATGCCATAATTCTGCATCATTCTCTTCGTATTGAGCCATTAGACACATGCGTGAATTTCTCACTTCATCTAAGTCAACTATGTATATGTTCTTAATCCTATGACCTACAAACAGCAATTCTCTAGTTTCCTCATCTAATATGTTACACCCTGTCCTATGAAATTCAGCAATCATTTGATTGTCACACAATTGACTGATACTGATCAGATTATGATGAAGCCCCTCTACAAATAATATATTCTTAACTAATACCTCGTTATCGATAGCAATTTCTCCAATACCCTTAATCCTTCCTTTATTACTATCACCAAATGTAACTGTGCCACCGTCCATCTCCTTAATGTTGTTCAACCAATTTCTATCTCCAGTCATGTGTCTTGAACATCCGCTGTCCAAGTACCACTGTGACGACGTCCGACGATTCCCTGCACACAGTTTGGGATCATTTAGTTCCATCCCAAGGGAACCCAGGGTGGGAGCTGTGGTAGTCTGAATTTCGGAATGGTGTTAGCTATTCCAAAAGGTGTCAGGGTGTGAGGTATGATGGGATGAGGTGTGATTGGGAAGAATTGTGGATGGTCAACCATGTTGTGATAGGGTATGTATGCTCTGGGATCCACTCTATGTGGTAATAAGTCACTGACCATATGAGATGCAAAGGATGTCCTAGGGACTTCTCTATTATATACACATTTATCGATTTTGCCTACTGGTCTCTGTCTATTTCTACTTGGTGCAGAACGACTACTGAGTATTTTATTCTGCTCTTCTTTGATTGATTCACTAAGTGTACTTCTGATAGGATCAATTAGTTTGTCTACTATATTATGCTCTCCTAGCATCCCATAACTATGCGAATATTTATACCTCGGATCCCCCTTAATCGTCTCATCCATGAGGTAATTTCTGGATTTTTTCTTTTTCTCCTCAATATTCATAGATGTTAACACTTCTTGTGATTCTGGGAATTTAAAAATATCTTCTGTCCCTTCCTTTACCCATTTAGTTCCATCATATGATCTTGTCGTGTTATTGGGTTCATAACCTAGACCTTCCTTTCTTAAAATAGATCGTTGACTCCCTAACAACATTTCTAAAGCCTTCTGGCTTCCTAGTAGCTGATCATATTTCTCTCTAAGTCTGAAATATTCTTCAGAGAATAATGTCCTCTCTTCCTTACATCCTATATCAACTTCTACTGCATTCTGTTTTTCTTTAAGTATCCTATTCTCCATTTCTAGCCTAGTGTTCTCCTCTCCCAATTTCCTATTGTGTTCTTCTTCCTTAGGTAGAAGACTCAGTGCTTTCTCTAATTTTTCATTCAAGAGACAGATCTGCTCCACCAATTGGAGGTTCTCTTGTCTACTTCTCTTCAACTCTCTCCTAGTGATTCTATGCGTACATAAGAGGTCAGCTAGTGGATCACTTAGTTCTTCATTTGAAATATCATCAATACCTACCTCACCTTCACTGGAATTTGCCATTAGGCATAGGTTGACCTCCTCGCTTGCTTCTCCTCCTTCTTCATTGTCTTCATCCTCACTTGAATCACTCCAGGTTGCCTTGAATGCTTTCTTCTTCTTATCTCCTTTCCAGGTTGGTTTCTTCTTCATCCTTTCGTTTTTCCTCCTTCTTCAAAGTTGGACATTCGTCCTTGAAGTGACCTGGTTTCCCTGCACTCATAGCAAACTTTAGATGTGTTTCCAAATTTTCTTCGACCTCTTAGCATTCGAGCTATCTTTCTAGACAGCATAGGCAACATCTTCATCATCATCCGATGAGGATTCATACACTTGAAGGGCAATGGATTTGTCCTTCTTTATCGCTTTCCCTCATTCCTTCTCGCCTCATTCATCTCATGAGTGAGAAGTGACCCTACTATCTCATCCAAGGATGTCGTAGTGAGGTTCTTAGCCTCTTCAATAGCTATAACTTTAATCTTCCATTCACTTGACAAAGGCATTCAGCAGCTCTTCCCTCGTTTAACTCAAGTGTCGAATACTCCTTCCCCATGTTCTTCAATGCATTTATCAATGCATTCATACGTCCCTACCAGATCACGAATGGATTCTCCACTCTTCTGTTTGAACAACTCGAAGTCGTTCACTAATATACCCACTTGGTTATCCTTCGTTGTTGTGTGCCCTCGTGTGTGGTCTTGAGCTTGTCCCACATTTCCTTAGCTTTACTACAACTTGACACTTGATGAAACAAGTTGTCACTAATCGATGCGAAGATGATATTCTTCGCTTCCATTAAACTCCAACTCTTCCTTATCAAACTTCCCATACTCCTTGTCAACCCCGTTGACCATCATGCTCCATACTTCATGCTTCTTTCCCATGGTATATGCTTCTATTCTTACCTTCCATACTGCATAGTTAGTGCCATCAAGAGTTGGAGGAAATAGTCTAGAATCACCACCCATAATGGATCAACTTGTCGATTTGTCACAATCGAAGACAAGTCAGGCTCTGATACCAATTGAAGTTCCCAAGGTGGTGGTGGATTCACCTAAGAGGGGGGGTGAATTAGGTTTATGGGTTATTTTCTTACTTATCAAACTTTGATTAATAGTTTACTACGATTCGTGGATTAATCACTCAATCTTTCCTTTCTCATAGGCATCGTATATTATTATACCGGTTGGGGGACCTAATGTCCCTTAATCCAGCCCCCGAGTACTTTAGACTCTGAGCCTCCTCCTCACCAAATGAAACCTAATCCTCTCACCACTCAAAGGGTGAAGGACAATGTTCGATACAAGGTTTTAGATTTGCCCCCTCACGGCAAACCTAACACTCACCTTTACCTGCCCCTACGGCACTACCCACTCAGGCCTCGATCTCCTCGGGCTCCCCGGACGCCCGACTCCCTCAGTCGATCTCCACACGACGCTTGTCCCGTCCACGCCTTGTCGTGCCTCTTCCGCTAGTACCGCCGACCACTGTAAACCGAGACCTCGTCTTTCCGGCTTCACTCTGGCCTTTCCCCGGCTCCCGAAGTCTTGACTCTCTCGTCTCAACAAACGAGACCTCGCTCGTCCTCTCGTGTGTATGTGAATGTGATAAAAGGTATGTCTCGATTTTTGCTACCTAAAAGGTAAATCTACTAACTAGGGATGGCTTGACCGTCAAATGTTGACTCACTACTAAAAATTGACTTTATCTCGATAGAGTTGACTTTCTGACTTCGTTGACTCGTGGTTGACCGTTGACCTAGAGTTGACTTTTTTTGACTTCGTTGACTCAGGGGTTGACTGTTGACCTAGAGTTGACTTTTCGACTTCTGATGACTCAGGGTTGACCGTTGACCTAGAGTTGACTTTTTGACTTCAGTTGACTCAGGGTTGACCGTTGACCTAGAGTTCTGTCTCAGAGTTGACTTTCTGTTGACTCACTCTCTCAGAGTTGACTTCTATTGATTTACTCTCTCAGAGTTGACTTCTATTGATTTTCCCTCTCAAAGTTGACCTCTTGTTGACTCACTCACTCGTCAAGGTTGACTTGTCCTATCAAGGTTGACTCTTCCTAATTCGCATCGCCGGATATCCAAAGAGTAGAAATTGTCAAGTGCTGAAATTAAACTCGATATATGCAACCCAATCAAATTGACCACTCGAATAAGCCGAACAAGAATTTAAGGTATGTTAGCAATGAAATATAACTCGATTTAATATGACTTACCACAATACCTCGTGTGCTCGAATTTCAACTCTGCTATAAGTTAATATGCTAGAATCTCGTATAGCGTAAAAATAACCGAATTCAATTAATCCAACTAATTAATTTGAGAGAAACCCCCGTTTGTCGTCGTGGATTTCAGCTTGGAATGCCTCGTTCCCTCACTGTTAGTGTTAATCCACAGGAAGATAGGATAATAATAATATAGAACCTATGTGATTTATGGAAAAACTAATTTAATATGACAACACAATACCTCTTGTCGGTCACTGATGGCTTCAACCTGTTGATTGTTAACTAACGGAATATATAGAAATAGTTATATGTCTACTGTCAAATTAATGTAATTGATAGACAACCTAAACACCAGCATTAACCAAGTATATAGTTGAAGAGAATTTAATTAAATGAATCAAGCGGTACTCGACCGCCGCTATTTGTGTCAACCTCGTCGTAGATCAAGGTAGCAGAGTATATAATGATAGGGTATGACTCGAGTAAATGTAATCAAGCTACCTTAACTAAAATGACGATAGAAATGCTTTAATTATGATTATATCAATAGTTGATATCAGAATATAAGACACCTGAAGCAGTAGAGAAGAGAAATGCTTGGATTCTCAAATTGGGTTGACCGCTAATTTAATCACAAAGAACGATTAAAAATAAAAGAGATCTTTATCACTAAAACTTCTACACGAAAACAAACGCTAGACTCACGAGAGAGCGAAGAATTACCTCAGTACACAAATTTTACCTAAAAATAAAATTTTCGGTTGACCAAACACCTCAAGAGACACAGATTTGAAAGATGCACCGAGAAATCCAAATGAAACACCAAACAAAAAAACTTCGAGATTGGATTTTTACCTTACGTAGATTTGAATAAGACACAAAAATAAATAATACCGTTAGAAATGGTTCCTCTTCGTGGTGATCACTATGAAAGAGGGCAAAAAATCAAATGCCAGATGAAGATCGCTCTTCGCACGTCTTCCGTCTTCACAAAGATCGCAAGAAAGAAGGTGCCAGATGAAGATCGCTCTTCGCACGTCTTCCGTCTTCACAAAGATCACAAGAAGGAAGCTGAAAATCGCAGATCGCCCAAAACAGAACTTCGCTTTTCTTCACTATTCTCCGTGTCTTCTCTTTTTGAAAAAGAAACCCTAACTTCCTTATATACTATCGGGTTAGAGGGAGAGAGAAAAAAATAACAAAGATAGAAACACCCTCAATATAGTTAGTATATATTGACATAAATATTTAACTCTTAAGTTAATAATACAAACGTAAACTATATGAATAAATGAGATAATGCCTTGCCCCATATCAACTTTGCCTGAAATTAGACACAGATATTAGCCTTACTAGATGTATAATGAAAGATATGAAAAAGTTAAGTTAAATACAAAAGACTTAAACTGAATATCTTCCAGAATTAAGTTAGATCATCTAATTGATTCGTGGCACTTCAAGATTAGTGTTGATGTCAAAACTATCTCTCCCACACTACTGTTGGGAGATATAAATAGAGAATTCAATAGAAAGCAAGTGATATAAAATGAGAATAGAAAAAGGGTGGCATTCTGGAGCTTAGGTGCTATAATCTAGAAGTAAAAACATATGCAAAGAGAGAGAGAGAGAGAGAGAGAGAGAGAGTTGACATGATGTTTTTATACGGTCGTTGAAAATACACGAATGCGTGTCAAAACAATTACCAAACTCACCAATTTAAACTTGACTCTAATGATGAATAAGGGCCAAATCTACGGAGAAATATGAGACCTTTTTATGTGTTCTTCAGATTGGATTAAATCGGATGATGAATTTAAGTTAGAAATTAAGGATTTTAATATTTTTGGAAAGAAGACTCAAAGAGGAATCCACAGAATAAAAAATCGCTCAATTTGGATCAATATTCGTGGAGAAATCAAGGAGTGAAATCTTTGTAGAAAAATCTATCGCGAAGCGAGAGAATTCAATAAATTTCTTAAAATTAATCTAGTCTAAGATTTGAAATTAAAATATTATAATAAATACCAAAATATTAGGAGGAAAACGCGTAATCTAACCTGAAATCACACTCGCAATGATCCAATTGATGGCTGAATCAAAGGCTTTTCATTTTGCATTTTTGAAAATGAATATTAAGAGTTCAAGAGGTGAAGTCTACCTATTCTTTTGATGAAATCTTGATTTTAAGCACTCCCTGTATGCAGAAAGGAGTCTAGAAGAGGAAGAAATCAAGAGATTCAAGGATTGAGTTGTCTAGATAGTTCGATTACTCAAAACATCCTAGAATATATTTTTCATCAAGGAGAGAGAATTTATAATATTTTGAAATTGGGCGTGACCGTTGGATCTTCTCTTTCATGAGATCAATGGTCGCAATGGAATTCAAAGAGGCGAATCATTGGTTAAGTCGTGACTGTCAAATCTTCATCAGAGCATTCGGATCGCACCAAGTGATCATGCGAAGAAAGAGCGTCATGAAATCTCGTCAGTCTGATTGTGAATCGAACTTTTAGATCTCAGATGGCTCTTCAAAGTCTGACCATTATTACTCCTTAGGGGAACGGAAAAAATTGATCCGTTTAATAAAACGAATCGTCGTCCATTTAGATGCTGCCATGTACCCTCCTCACTTAAGTGAAAGTGAGGGGTTGAGATTAAATCCATTTCATTTTCACTGATCGGATGATTTTGAGCATGTCACATCACCTGTGAAGAGATAAAAAGAGAAAGATAGTCACACATAAGAAAAATAATAGAAAATATCACGTATAAATGTATACGAGATATTAATAGTTAGTATATACCCTAAACATGGTGCTTAACCACTTAATCGTGTTCTAATGACTCGTGCACATGTGCGACACAGTGCGTGCACACATGCCGCCACATGTCAACATGTAAGCTTGTTGCCACATCAACGCATATATAAAAAATGGATTTTAAATATTTTTAAATAAACATAAATTTAAAATAAATCTTGAAAAATTCATAAAAATTTGGAAAAATTCTAGAAAAATCCCTAAAAATTAGAAAATTCATAACTTTGTTTGCTAAGTTTCAAGGCTCCCTAAACTGTACTACCTAATGGCTGCTCTCATGTGTGACACCATGCTCTCATACCACACCCCATTCATATGACAATCATATGAAAACCAAAACTAGGCCACTCAAGATGGATTGCTCTTGGCTTCAAGATGAGGGCGTCTGAGATAAGGTGACACCATGGTGGCAGTCCCAACTCGAGCACAAATTAGCAATTGAACAATTGGCTACACGGCTCACGAGGCTTTGAGAACAACTTTTCCAGTTCCATAAATTTGGAAGAAAGCAAGGAGTAGGAGGAAGCAAGATGCACTAGCAAAGATCAAGGAACCGAATGATCTAGAAGATTTCAGGACCCATTAACTTTACAAGCAATAGGAAAGGCGAAAGAGCAAGGAAATTATTGAAGAGGAGGATCAAAAGTTGGAGATAGACTAGCAATGGAGATCCAAGCAGCAATGTTTGGAGAAGAGGAAAGGGAACAACCAATTGCAGATATAGGTCAAACCAAATACTCAAGGTATGGGTTGAAGTACAAGAGTATATGGGGACCCAAGAAATAGGTAGAGCCATAGCAGCAAACTTTTGAACACTTTCAAATTGGGGGTTGAGGAATAATTGGCAATGGAGTGATAGGGGAGCATCCCAACTAACACTAGCTCACCAAACTATATTAATGCAGCTTTTCTCAAGGGAGGAGGTGACGAGACGGTACTGCGAGGTCTTTGATTTCACATGGTCTCGTGTCAAAAATATTTCCAAATTTACCAATTTGACGAATTAATAACAAATATAGGAGTATAATGCTAAATAAGGGTCGAATCCACAAGGAATTAAGGTATTTTTGAGAGATCTTTTAGAAATTGATCAAATTGGACAATAAATTGAGGTAAAAAATTGGGGAAAATGATAGATTTAGAAATATAACTCAAAGATGTATCCACGGAATCAAAAATCGCTTGATTTGGATTAGTAATCGCGGAGAAATCAAAGAGTGAAGTGGGATGAAATTTCTGAAAATCGGAAGATTGAAAACCAAAATTAAAGACTAAATTAAGCTAAATTATGATCCTAAATTACAAATTGATGATACATGACGATAGATTAGAGGGGAAAAAAGTATTCTAACCCGAGATAACGATCGAATCGATCCAATTGATCGCCGGATCGACGGCTATTCATTCCGCGAATTCGAACGTGAGCATCGGTGTTCAAGAGACAAATTCTCCTTGATCGATCGAAAAAATCTCACTTTTAATCACTCCGTGGACGCGGAATCGAGTCTAGAAGAGATTAGAAGTGAGAGATTCAAGGATAGATGTGTATAGATAGGTCAATTGAGCGAAATCCTCCATGAATATCTTACAAAATCGAAGAATGCCTCAATTAATAGGCGAATTGGGCGTAACCGTCCGATTGATGCGTTTAATCCTCATCAACGGTCAGGATTAAACGCATCAAGACAAACCGTTACAAATATATCATGGCCGTTAGATCGCGGATGGACGCTCAAGATGCAGCATGAGTTTATGCATTATGAAACGCGTGAAAACGCGTCCGTTGGATCGCGATCTAACGCTTCGGATGCGTTTGATCGCGTGAAATCTGGACCGTTATAACTCCGCTTTAAAGACACATGCGCGATCAATGATCGGTGGTGCGGGCATCCATGCGATCGACGCGCAGATTTCCAATGCGCCTTTGATCCGACGCCTAGTGTTGATCCACGTAGCCTGCATTTAAAACAAAATGTGTGGAACATAGTCCCACACGGTAAAAATAAGGGGAAACTCTTGGTTTAAAAGGTGAGGCGGTTATGAGGGTTAATAAATTTGTCTTCCGATAATCGGAAGACCTATATATATTATAAATCCTATATATGATAAATATAAATAGCAGCCACGTGTCACCTTCGCGCCATGCAGGCGCTCGCGTGGGCCCGCGTGGCTCTACCACGTGGCCTTGTGTGCCACGTCGCACCCACGTGAGACCTGCACGAAAATTAACCCCCCCTTTTTCATCTTTTTTAAATTGTTTTTAATCCTTAAAAATTGAAAATAAACTCAGAAAGTTCCAAAAAAATCCCTAAAAATTCATAACTTTCAAAATACAACTCCAAATTAATCCAAATTTCTTTCATTTGATCTGAAATTTAATTATCTATCATTCTAAAAAGTCAAATTATTTAAATAACAAGAGATTTAATTCTTATTTCAAAAATACATTCATTTCTTTATGATTTTAACTTAGAAAATTAAATGAATGTTTATAAAATTGATTTATCTTATTATTTAACTTTAAAAACTACTTATAATCTCAAGTAAAGGTAGGTTATAAAATCATTTATCTTTAATTCTTCATAATTAACCCTAAACTAAAGCATTTTGATATTATAACATAAAATTGCATTAAATGATAGAAATGCACTCAAAGTATGATAATATGCATACAAATGGAATGTTTTATGCCTTAATTTGCATTAATAATCTTGTTTTATCACGTTAAGATTGCATGCTATCAAGAGGCATAGGTGGCAATGAAGGGCTTGAGGAGTGAGGGCAAATTAGGATCGAATGGCCTTCCAATTGTCTTCTTCAAATAATTATGGCCCCTGATTGGGGCAGACATCATGGTACCCAAGAGGAGTTATGTAGGAGAAATGCAAACCTAGACAACCTGAACAAGTCCACATGTTCCTATTGACCAAGCATCCCAAGAAGAGAACGTGGGGGACTACTAGTTGATTGCTCTGACAAACTCCATATACTTAGTCATAAAAAAGGTCTTGAAAAACTGATTGCGAGAGGTCATCATGGAACTAGTCCAATTTTCCAACTAGCTTTTATCCCATTGGAGTGTGGGGATTGGGTGAAGACTTACAAGGGGGGTGATAACCTGCAATTTATACATGAAATTGTATGATTATTAATGCAAATTAAGACATAAAACACTCCATTCCTGTGCATGTTATCATGTTTTGAGTACATATTTATCATTATATGCAAATTTAAGTTATAATATCAAAATGCACTATTTTAGGGATAATCATAAATAATTTAAGATAGAATATTCTTTTTTATATTTGAGATTATAACTGGATTTTAATGATTAAAATAATAAGAGAAAAATATTTTTATACACTCATTTATTTTTCTAAACTTTGTTTTCTAAAATAATTGAGTTTACTTTGTAAAGAAAAGTTTATTCTCTTCTTATTTATTAAATTTAATTTTTCATAATGATAGACTATTTAATTTTTGATCAAACAAGATAAATTTGGATTAATTTGGAGTTGTATTTTGAAAGATATAAATTTCTAATTTATAGGGATTTTTCTAGAATTTTTCTGATTTTTAATTAATTTAATTCGATTTATTTTGAATTAAAATGAATAAAAAATTATATCTTTATCGCGTGCTGACGTGGCGTGGACAAAAATACTTGGTCACTTGGCGACGTATATACACGCCACGTGGCACATGGGGGGGGTATGCATGTGTGCGCATGTGTGTGCGGGTATGTGTGCGCGTATGCTGATAACATGCATTTATAACTTAATTTCTTATCCTAATTAATTCATATTCATGCTTATTTTATGTGAATATGATGAATGTATCATACTTTTTAGGAATTTTCTCCAATGGTATGCCATTACACTAAAGTTCATATTTATGCATAAATTAGGGATAATTATATGCTTGATTGATGATGAATCTTCTTGAAAGATTAAATTGATATGAAGTATATACTTTCTCTGATATATCTTGACTTTAGTAAATGATTTTTAAAGGTTAATTCTAAGAAGGAATGTATTAGATGATTTAAAGATAGAGAGATCTCAATGAATGCTTTTAGGTTATTTTTAATTCATCCTATGTTCTTCTTTTTAACTATATTCTTTTATGGCATAATATTAAAAAGAAAAGAATTTATGATACAATGGAGAAAATTTGGATTAAAAAGAAGTTGTATTCTGAGAACTATGAATTTCTGAACATTTTAGGAATTTCTGGATTTTTATTTGAATAAATTTTCTTGTTAAAATTGCAAAAAAAAGGGTTTACTTACCCACAGGAGCTGACGTGGCAAGCGGGACCAGCGCGCAAGCTGATGTGGCACGCGTGACCACCGCTTAGATGCGACGTGGCACTGAGGCCACGTGGCAGGGCCGCGAGTGGCCCGCGCGAGGCGTAGGTGGCGCATAGGGCGTGGACACATGGCATGAGGCTACATGGGTCCACGAAAGCCCACGCGGACGCCCGTGAGGGGCGCCACGTGGAAGAGGGGTTGGTAGTTGGAGGGCCCACGGGTTAGTGGGCCCTGGTTATAGGATTGAGGCGGTAACGCAATAGCGTTTAACCGCCCCACCTTTTAAACTTACCGTTTCCCGTTTTTTCTTCTGTATGGGACTAGATTCCCACATGTCTTCAATATGCAGGCAACGTGGCATCACGACGAGCGTCGGATGGAATTGCGATGCGTCCATCGCGTGGTCAAGGAGTCCACCGATCACGGATCTGACACGTGCGTGAAAAGGGTACTTAAGTGAAATGTTAGATGGGCGACATGTGGAGAGATCGGAATCGTCCGATCATCATCGTGGCTCACTCGTCATAGATCGTGATCGTGCTCTTCATCGGGATGCACGGACAGCCGTGATGCATCGAGAAAGTGATGGATTGAGGAGCGATGATCTTCATCAACATAAACGCCGCGCGATCGCGATCAGACGGCCACGATGCACCCTGATCTTCCTCTCACCGTGGCGACGCGTGGAGCTTTCCGGAGCGTTAGATCTCCATCAGACGGGCGATGCAAGGGAATGGAGTGGAGTCATCATGATCGAGCGATGGAGATCGAACGGCAGCGGGAAAACTTGACTCAGGATCGCGATTTGATCGTGGCCCGATCGCCCCACGATCGAGCTGATTTGTCGTGAAATTGAAGCCACGATCACCGCCAAGTGATGGGCCACAATCGCCGTGCGATCGTGGCCATCAATCCCACGTCCCGACCGGATCAAACGACCGCAAAAATCGGGCGAAATTTCCCTTTAAAAAGACGATGTATCTCCCCTTATTCCTTAACTTTTGCTTGATTCATGAAGCAATTGAGCGAATTTGGAGCAAAATCTTAAGTTCTTTGTGATCCCCTCGCGTTTAGACTCAATTGCAAAGCAATTGGAGCGGGATTAATTGCGAATTCCTCCTTGATATCATCGAATTTTCCCCTTGAATTTCGAACTTCTGCGAGGAAGAAATCAAGCAAATTCGCTTCAATATACGTGAATTGAAGCCCCATTCTTGTGGCAATCAGGTTAGTAGTGAGATTTGATCGATTATCAAGAGGTAATTTGAGTTTTTATTAGATTTAGAAGTTTAATTTTGTAAATTAGTTCTTAGTGTTCTTCATTTTCCCTAAATTTTAGTCGGAAAAATTAGTGATTTTGAAAATAGGATATCTCTCTGATTATAATTCCAAATCACTTGATTTTGGTTTCACTAGATTCCTGTTTTCATCAGCTTTCCGTGGATAGCAAATTCATCAAATTCTGAGTTCATTTGACTCTTCAATTTGACGTTTGACCGAGCACTGTTCATCCTTCATCAGAACTCAAACGTTGACTTCGGGGTCAATTACTTTCAATTTACAAATTGGAATTTGATCATTTTGGTCTCTTTAGATTCCTCTAGGTCATTTCTTTCCATTGATATATAAATTGCAAGATTTGGATTTCATTTGGCCGGTCAATTTGAAGATTTCCTCTGAGGTGTTCATTCTGGGGATTTTCTGATGTTTGATTTTTAATAATTCATAGTAAATCCATTTCTTATTCAAAAATCACGAATTCTATATGAATATATTCAATTTTCTCTCTAGTTTCGAAATATATAATTTTTGTAACCTTCTGACCTTTTGATTCTCTGATTTTACAAAACACCTACTGTTGGTCAAAGTCAATGCTTTGACTTTGACTTTTGACTTTTCTCTGTCAAATCCGAGATTTCAATTCTTAAAACTTATTATTTAGTCTATTTATATCATTTCCATTCATCACATCTTACTTTACTTCTTTTAAACCTCTTTTAAACCTAAGTTAGACCAAGGCAACTCTGCAATTAAAGTCAACCTTGGTCTCTGTGGATCGACCCGATACTTACACATTACTTGATTTTATATTTTTATCTTGGTGAGTTCGGTTTTATAAATTTTTTTTACTTATGTTTGTGTGTTTAACGACCGCACTAAAACGCTTCGTCATATGCGCACGTGTGTGTTTGTATGTGTGCGTGTGAGTGATTAGTGAGATGAAACATCATTTTCAGGATTTTCACTAACTCACTAATCACTCACATATTATACCCAACAATTCACTTTTGTTTTCGTCATGTGCAATTATTTTTGTCTATTTCTATGCGCAAGTGACGTGGTGAAATGTTGACCGTGCGATTGCGCAATTAAATCGTGATCCTCAATCTTTACTTAAGTGAAGGGGTACGTAGTATATTTTGACTGGCAGCGATTCATTTTAAAACGTTATAATCTCAGCCGTTGATTTGAAGAGTTATAACAGCTGAGATGAAATACGCCCGATGGACTTCGATAGATGCGTGACAACATCTCAGACGTCGATTCCTGATCGGACGGACGCGATCGTGCTATGAGTCTTCTTCATGCGAGACGTCGCAAAATCAAAGCGCTCCATCTTCGATCAAATGGACGTTACTAACTGGCAACAATTTTCATCGAAGCATTTCATTTGAGCCGTTGATTGAAGATGAAGAGCCAAATTCAGCTACCATGCCCAAATCTGCTTATAAATACACATGTTCTTCGACGATGTAAAGCATTCAAGGGTTTGAAAGTGAGATCTAGTGGAGAGAATAGTGAGAAATTGGTTCTTGAATGCCGAAGATTGTTTTCATAATTTTGGAATGACAAGCCCTTGATCAATTTTGAGTAATCAAACTATTTAGACATCTCAATCCTTGAAGCTCTAGATTCCCTTCGCTTCTAGATCAATTTTTGCGTCCTAGATGTGTTTGAAAGTGAGATTTAGTGGAGAGAATAGGGAGAAATTAGTTCTTGAATGCCGAAGATTGTTTTCATAATTTTGGAATGACAAGCCCTTGATCCGGCGACCAATTAGGTCATTTTGAGCACTCTCTTGGGTTAGAATTTGTGTTTTCTTCCTAATCTTTCTTCCTATAACATCATATTTCAATTTCAAATTGTAGATTAGTCGAATTTTAGATTTAATTTCAATTTTCTCTCTCTTCATATTCAGATTTTCTACCTAATTTTCGCTCGTTGATTTATTTGCAAATCTTGATCCAAATTCTATGATTTTTGATTCCGTGGATTTATCTTTAAGTTATCTTTCTAAAATTAAAATCCTTAATTTCTCACCTTAATTCATTGTTTGATTTGATTGAATTTCAAGAAGTCCCTCGACAGAACCTTAATTTTCTGTGGATTCGACCCTTATTCACCACTATGTTATCTAATTCGTGATTATTTCTCAAAATTGGTGAGTTTGGAATTGTTTTTGACACCAGTTTGTGTGTATTCAATGACCTCATGGATTCGTCTCGTTAGGGGGTTAGATACTACTTCAAAGAGGAGTCTCGTGGCTCCTTGCTATGTATGCTTGTTGTGCATGTACTGGCCATATGTACTCAATAAGCTTACTTTTAGGAGAGAGTAATGGTCTACTAAACTCCAAGGTCCTTGGAGGGTTTTCCTTTGCTTCAGTACACAAACGATACCTCCTTCTTTATGGAGGGTTTTATCAAAGAAGCCAATAACCTCTCAATCATTTTAGAGCTCTTAAGCGATTGCTTATGACTCCAAGTCAATCGGGAAAAGTCAACACTAGTTAGTTTCAATTTACCCTTAGAGAAGGAGACCTACTGCTCCAAAGCCTTAAGTAGTCAAAGTGAGGAACTTCCCATGCAATACCTCAGGCTACTGATGAACTTGAATCAGGGGTAGTTTTAGTCGTTGTTTTAAATCAATTTCATGCAACAATATTTATAATTCCTCACTTTGTAGAATGGTAAAGAAAGGGTCGAATCCTCAAGAAGCTTAGGTAGTGCGAGTAGTGCTTTTAGGGAGTAGAGATATATTATAGGAAAAACACTCATAGAAGGGATTTTAGAGAAACATGCAGGGATGAAGAAATAGAATATGGTATGAAAAAAATTATATATATATATATATATATATATATTCTATGAGAAATAATGAGAATGGAATGATGGAATGAAGAGATGAGAATAAGGGAATGGAAGATGATGGAAGAATGGTGAAAAATGGGGAAATCGAGTAACCAAGAAATCGGGAAACAATGAGGGATTGTTTGAAGAAAAGAGAACAAATATAAAATATAAAAAAGGAAATAGGGTTTAGACAATCCATAGATGGGATTACAAGAGAAAGTCAGATCCAAATCCTCACATAAACCCCATTTTTATGACAATCTTAGGCCGGGTGATTCTAGACTCGTTGCTATCTCGATCCTCTCCTTGATCTTGCCTCCACACCAAACTTGAACACCAAATAATACCAAGCTTAGGCCTAAGCCTCTTCTTTTCTTTCTGGTAGCCTGATGCTAAGAGAAAGCCAAAAAGCAACAAAAAAGAAGAAGAAAGATTCTTTTATATGTTAGGTTAAGAGGTTCCTTTGAATTAATGGTGTGGAGATTTAGTCTGTTTGGGTGCCACCAAATGAATGGTGGAGATTAAATCCATAGGCCATGACCATAACCTCCTCCTAAAGAGATAAGAGAGTACCTATTAAGGAGATAGGCCCAACAACCACCTCCTAAGGTAGTGGGTTGACGACTCTCTAAGAGGGGGTAACCTTACCACTTTCTAAGGAGGTAGGCTTACCTCTCCCCTCTAATAAATATGTGATAACATGAAATTTTATGCATTAATATCATGCATTTTATACACTCTTTACAAAAAATATAATCATAAATGCATGTTATCATGATTTAAAATGATTGAAACGATCATTTTTATGCTCAAGAGAATATTTTTTTATTTTTCATAAATTAATGACATTTTATGAGGATTTAATGAATTTAATTCATTAAGAATATAATTTTTTCCCAAAAAATGAGATTTTTATTATTTGAGATTTGTTCTGACAGTTTTTAGAAATTAAAATATTTGAAAAGTGATTTAAAAAAAGAAAATTCATAAAAGAAGAAAAAAGACAGAGAAAAAGAAAACAGAGAGAGTCTTTCTCTCTCTCTCTCTCCTAGCGCGAGGCGTGCCATCTCTCTCTCTCTCTCACGATGGAAATCTCTATTTCAAGGCACACCACCTCTCTCTCTCATGATGGAAATCTCCGTTGCAACACGTGCCACTCTCTCTCTTGTGACAGAAAATCTCTGTCGCCAGGAGAGGTGCACTCCTTCTTTGCTACTCTCCTCTCCCCTCTTTTTCTTCCTCTTCCAACTCCCTCTTCTATTCTTCTCTTTCCTCTCTCCTTCATGCATGTGCGTGAATTCCTCCTCTACCCTTCTTCCTCTCTTCTAGCTTTCTCCTTAACTTCATCTCCACCCTCTCTCTTGGGCGAGCACGTCTGCGCATAACGGGGAGGAGGGCACTTTCCTCTTTCCTTTCTTTCTTGTTCTTTTCTTTGCTCGTCAACTCCCCACGCTCCTCACCTATCCTCTCTCTCGTGTGGCAACTCCACCTTCCTTCACTTCTCTCTCCCTCTCTCCCTCCTTCCCTCTCTCTCCCTCCCTCTCTCCCAATCTCCCTCCCTATGTATATCTCTCTCCCTCCCTCCTCTCTCTCTCTCCCCCTCCCTCTCTCCCACTCTCTCTCTCCACCTCTCCCTCCCTCTCTCTCTCTCCCTCTCTCTCTCGCGGGGTGGAAGAAGAAGAATTTCTTTACCCCCCACTACATTACCTTACATCGTTAAATTCTGCCTCTCCCCCTCCCCACTCTCTCTCTCTCGCGGGGTAGAAGAAGATTTTTGTTTTGCTTCTACGGTTACATTATTCCACTGCTTCATTCTTTGTGGAATTATAGTACTATGGACTCCAGCACATTGTTGCTGACAATGTCCCTGGCCACAGTTCCATTGCTGCTTCCACCAGAGCTAGGAGGAGTGAAGAAGATAATGTAGGGAATGAGCATGCTAGTAGTTGGCAAGCCAATCGCCCCCAGCAACAAAAGGGTCATTAGCTGTCTCTTTCCCATGTCCGGCACCCTATTTTCTGGCATGCTCATCGCCATGCTCACCACCTTCCCAACTCTTCGCTTCTCCCATCCCAGCCCCTTCACTCCCTTGCAGAGCAACCCTCTTGACAGAGAGAACCCTCCATTCCTCGCCAACAATAGATTCTCAGATGTGTTATCTTCTTCTCTCTCTTTTTTGTCATCTCGCGTGGAACCTCTTTGTCGTTCTTTTCTCTCTCCTCCATCGTGACACTGTAAGAAATCTTTCTGTGACACCAAAAGCAAAAACCAAAACTGAACCGAAACCTTCAGTTTGACCTTTTTTTTACCACCGCCGATGTCGGTGTCAATTTGGTTTTTCAATCTTCTGCTCAATTTTGGAGATCCCTAATGAGAGGTTATCATGTTGTTGGATAACCTCATTCTTAAATATTTGAGCATAAGTGCAGATGTTGTGTGGCGAGGAAACAAGCTAGAGCTCTACTTCCTCGATCAACTGAATTTAGAGCTTCTAAGCCTCTTGAATTGGTCTACACTGATATTTTGGGCCAATCATAGCATCAAAATTACAAGGAGGAAGGTAATTCGTGCTAATTATTGATGATTTTTTTAGGTTAATGTGGGTTGAAATTTTGAAGAACAAGTCGGACGCCTTTAGAGCTTTTCAAAAGTTCAAGACTCTTGTAGAGAATAAATCTAAATGATGAAAGATCAAGTGCTTGAAGATTGATCGTGGTAGAGAATTCACCTCCGAAGAATTCTCAATTCGGTGTGAGGAGTAAGACATCGAAAGGCAGCTCACTACTCCACTTACACCTCAACAAAATGGAGTAGTTGAGAAGAAGAATAGGGTCATTGTGGGTCTTGTGAGGGGCATGAGCAAGGACAATAGTTTACCTCTTGAATTGTGAGATAAGTTCACCGATACTTGTGTTATGTATTGAATAGGTCCTCAACAAAGAGCTTGCATGGGAAGATGCTCTAAAAGATGTAGAGTGGGAAGAAGCCTAAGTTGAGTCATCATAGGATTTTCGGCTCAATTGTGCATGTGAAGACTCTTGGAGTGTGGCAAACTTGAAGGTAGGAGCAAAGAGATGGTGTTTTTAGGGTACAAGAGAGGTACCAAGGGTTATCAGTGTTTTGATCCTATCACTCACAAAATTCATTTGAGCCATGATGTTATCTTTGAAGAAGGGTGCAAGTGGAACTTCATCAAAAGTCAACCAAGTGAAGGTATGCCTTTTAAGGAGCTTTGTGTTTTAGGTGTTGAAATTCAACTCAAAAGTTTAAGAGAGAGGATGGAAGAAAGTGGGGAGAGTGTTGAAGTTGTACTTCATTATGTGTCTTCAAATAGAGAAGTGGATCAAAGCCAAGGATCGACATCAACAAGAGATGCAGGGTGATGATCTCGATCACGTGTGTTTTTTGTTGTTGTTGTACGATTTCATGCACTAAAAATAGTTTCTTGTTTAGTATAGTGTTAGCAAGGGTCGAATCCAAAAGGAGCTAAAGTAATGAGGTTATGTGTTCAAAAGAAAGATGGGGGCAAAGGAAGATGTGTGAGTTGAAATGGAGCACGTGGAGGTGAGTATGAGAGATATTTTTGAGTTTCTCTTAGAATTAAGATAGAAATTAGAAAAGAGATGAGATAATTATATTAATAGAGATGAAAATAAAAGAGTAGAGATTATATTTCTTTAATATTCTTTTTGTTTTCTGGCAAAAAGAAAATAATAACACTGTCTAAATTAAAGAAGTAACAATCTAAACCTAAAATTGATTTAAATCTAACTCCAAAAGATTTTAAAAACAAATCATAAATTCTGTAAGGATCGTCTTCAATCATCAAATCCAATGAAGAAATAATTCTGTTTGAGAGAAAAGAAAAGAAAACACTGACATAATTAAAGAACTAACAATCTAAACCTAAAATTGATTTAAATCTAACTCCAAAAGATTCTAAAAACAAATCATAAATTCTGTAAGGATCATCTTCAATCAGCAAATCTAGTGAAGAAATAATTCGTTTTGAGAGAAAAGAAAAGAAAACAATGACAGAATTAAAGAACTAACAATCTAAACCTAGAATTGATTTAAATCTAAATCCAAAAGATTCTAAAAACAAATCGTAATTTCTGTAAGAATCGACTTCAATCAGCAAATCCAGTGGAGAAATAATTTGGTTTGAAAGAAAAGAAAAGAAAACACTGACAAAATTAAAGAAGTAACTAGCGAAAACTTGAGATTGATTTTAATTGAACTTCAAAAGATTCTAAAAAAACAAATTATAAATGCTGTAAGAAACGACTTCAATCAAATGAGCCAATGAAGAATTGATTCTATTTGAGAGAGAAGAAAAGAAAATAAATGAAGCAAATTTCTAAACCTAAACCGATTCTAACAAAACTCTTTGCAGCTTCGACTGGAAGTCATCAACTCGATGAGCTACTCGATGTCGTCAGAAATTTCCAAAATCGAGCTTAACCTCGCTTGTGTCCTCCAGGCCAACGGTTCGTTGGGAGTGAAAAATCAAGATCCCGAGAACAAACGAACCCCTCCTCTCTTTATGCTTTCTGATTTCGCGATGTAGGGCTTGTGAAATCAGAAAGGTCTTGATGCGTGTAGCTTTGCACGCGCCACAGTGCTCCATGCTCCTATTGCTTGCCTTCTTCTTATAATCTTCTTGATTGGTTGAGGATTGCTTGTGTGTTTGAGTCACGCACACTTTAGGTAAGTTGAGATGTGGTATTGTATGCATCGCTATGTATGCATCTCTATGCTCACACTCGTTATTGGATGTCGCTTATTCACCTGCATATCCTGTCCAAGATAGTTCCACGCCCATCAGTCACAACCAGCCCATTAAGGGCATTAGTGAAATGAACTAAAATAAAAGAAAACTAGTAAAAATGACTATCTTATTGAAAAGATTAATCTTTCATATATGAACAGAGGTTTGATTTATTACTGTTTATCATTGAAGACAATCTGTTCTATACAATTCTTCTGATTAAGCCTTTAACAATCTATTAATAGCCCTAATTGTTTCTAATTATATGTTCCACTTCATGTATAATAGGAATTCTTTATTTTGGGCAAAACATCGTGAGAACATGCAAGAATACTGACTAGTTATCATATTTAAAGGCAAAAATAAAGACAAGAATGGCTAGCTTAGATGCATAATTTTGCTTGTTATTAGTGGGTTCCTAGGGTGTGAGTGTAAAGAAGAGTAAAAGAGTCCAATCATTAAAATCATTCTTTCTCCAGCTCGATTCTTCAATCCAAGGGTATGGATGGATAAAGGGTTAAAATATGAATCTAGGCATAAAATTTCAGTTCAAAACTCCATCTAGATTATAAGATATCATGATTTTAATTTAGTGAAATCCTAGTCGTTGATTGAGATTGTTCAGCAAGAGCATGCCACGTGGCACCCTCTTATTGTACCCAAAAAAGGCGTGTCAGCCTTTATAAGTGTGGAGGGGATTTTTTTTGTAAATTTCTTCATATAAAATTGGAGGGATATTTTCATAGATTTCTACTTCAAAAATTGCAATGGTATTTTTTGTAAATATGCTCAAAATCAGAAAAAGTCTCAAAAATTCAGAAAATTTTTAGAAAAATCCCTAAACTTAGAAATTGAATATCTAACAAAATAAAAATCCTTTTTCCTCAACATTTTCTCCATTGGATCAAGAATTTAATCCTCTATCTTTTCATCCAAAAAATCTAAATCATAAGAAAAAATTAGGTCTCATTTAATAAAAATTAAGATTGGTTCTACCTCCTTAAAAATAATGAGGTTGACCCAATATTTACTCTAAATCACTTTTAGATCATCCTAAAAATGTTATGATGATCCCTCTACCAAATCTAAACCTTGTTTACCACTTATTTCATAAAAAAATATGGTTGGATTGGTGTTCAAATTTGGTGGGGAGTTGTTTCCTCTTCCATGTTATTGTCATTCATATCCATACTTTTCTACGTGCGTACCTATCTCCCTACATCTAAATAACTCATAGAAAATGTGAGAATTCAAACACTTCAATTTGAAATAGTCAAATGGGGTCAGTCTAACAGTATAAGTAATTTAAAATAATGATGCATGATAGGACTTTTTTATTTACCAAATAAGCAATAAATAGATGCAAGTTGAGTATATGAGTGGAATGAAATGATGAATATAAAAATATCATAAAAATATAATAACATGCATTATATTAACAAGAATTATGTGCAAAACTCATTTATAATGATGAAAATGAATGCATCAAAGACACGTTATCAAAGGGATGCAACAATATCAATCCATTCAATCCCTTTATGAAGCTAGTGACCCGATTAAGGAAGAGTGCCTCATCTCCTTTGAAGAACCTACCACTGATTCCAAGGCCTTTCAAGAAGAAGTGTGGAGGAAATATACAAAGGAGGAGATTGCATCCATCGAGAAGAAAAACACTTGGAAGTTAGTCAAAGCTCCAAAAGCGTGTAAGCCCATTGGTGCGACATAGGGTGTACAAACTAAAGAAGAATATTTTGGGTGAAGTTTTAAAGCACAAGGAAAGATTGTTGGTGAAAGGGTATCACCAAAGATTCAGAATAGATTATGATGAGGTATTTTCTCATATTGCATGCTTTAATTTAATTTTGAATCTTGATTACATTGGCAGCCCAAGAGTGTTAGAGTTTACATCATTTAGATGTGAAATCCACCTTATTGAATGGTGAAATCAAGGAGGATATTTATGTCACCCAACTAGAAGGCTTCGTGGAGGGAAATGAGGAGTGGGTGCTTAAGCTAAATAAAGCCCTCTATGGACTCAAGCAAGCACCAAGGGCGTGGAATACGAAGCTAAATGATACTTTGAGAAGTATTGGATTTATGAAGAGTAAAAATGACCAAGGTGTGTAATACTTGAACTTTGCTTGAGACAAATTGATCGTGGGAGTGTATGTGGATGACTTAATCATCACGGGTGCAACTGAGGTAAAAGTTAAGGAGTTAAAGAAGACCACGATGAAGATTTTTGAGATGATGGACTTAGGGTTGAAGTGCACCTATTTGGCAATTGAAGTGCATCAAGGTGAGTCTCAAGTAGCCTTATCTTAAAAAAACCATTTGTAGCTCACATCTTGGAGAATTTCAAAATGTTTGATTGCAATCCGACCAAGACTCTAATGGAAGCTCAGATAAAGCTAAAGAAAGAAGGAGTTGGGAGAAGTATAGATGCTACGTTGTACATAAGCTTGATTAGAAGCTCGATGGATCTACTTCATATGCGACCCGACTTGACCTATTGGTAAGCATTTTGGATAGATACACGGTGAATCCTATTTCTGGCCATTGGATAGCAGCTTAGAGGTGTTAAGGTATCTTAAAGGTACCATTGACTTTGGTCTTATATATGAGAAGAGAGTGAGAAATCCCAAGGTGATTGGCTATAACGATAGTGATTTTTTCGGTGATGTGGAAGATAGGAAGAGCACTACTGGGCAAGTTTTCTTTCTTGGTGGTCTACCAATCACTTAAAATAGCTTGAAGCAAAAGGTGGTGGCCTTATCTTCTTGTGAAGCTGAATGTATAGTCATTACATCACCTGTGTGTCAAGGCGTATGAATACTGAGATTAGTAAAAGAGGTAATGGGTATTGAGATTGAGGAGATGAAGATTTTGGTTGATAACCAATCGGCCATCATGCTAAGCAAGACTTCAGCTCATCACAACAAAACCAAGCACATTGATACACATTACCATTTTATATGAGATTACGTCAAAGATGGGAGAATTTTCATTGAGCATGTGAATACTGAAGATCAATTAACAAACATCCTCATAAAAGCTTTGGGAAGAGTCAAATTTATGAAGCTTTGTGCGAAAATTGAAGTGAATAAGGCTTGAGATAAGGAGAAAATCAAGGAGGAGCATGTGGGAAGTGATTTTCCCTTAATGTGATCACTAGCTAACAAAAAAGTGCATATCTTTGGCTAGTTGATGTGTTAACTAGGTGACGTCCCCCTTCACTTGAAATGGACTAGCCTGGAAGCCTTAACAGGTTGCAACAAGTGCTCCGCAGACTTGGAATATTGTTCACACTAGGGAATGACCATTTCGATGCTGATAATGGATACCCGTATTGGTGATGGTAACAGTATCGAGTACCGCTAGGTCCCTAACGTTGGTGCTATATATCGGTAAAGTAGGTGACGGTATCCGGTATCGTTGAGATACTTGTCACCGACATCCACTAATGCTGAAGGGTGATTGGATGACAGTATCGAGGATTCGTCACTATCATCCCATCATTTCCCTCTCTCTCTCCCTCACTCTCGCACACTCTCTCCCACTACTTCCCTCTCTCACTTGCTCTCGCTCGACGCCATCTGCCAACTGCCTTCTCAGTTGTGATCCTCAAATCACAGCGTCCACACTGGCATCATCAGCCCATCACCATCAGTACCCGATGACGGTACCGGGTATTGGATATCGGTAGTGGGATGACGGGTCTCGGCGCATGACGGTAGTCAAACCCTAGTTCACACTCATCTTTGAATGCTATGGACGGCGTCCTGGGACACCCAATGAGGAAGAGGGCCCAGACAGGCTATCGAGGGCGGTTGACTCCTAACTGTCATTTTTCAAGGAGAAGCTAGGTCAAAAAGGAAGGCATCAGGACAAAGAGACCTTTGTTTCCTTCAGGTTTAGAGGAGTGTGAATGAGAGACAGCACTAGGGACCCACTCTACCTTGCTCCCTACCCCAGCAATTCATCATGTCTTACCTTCTTTTTTTCCCAAGAAAAACGTCGTCGATCGATTGCATCAATCGACAACCAGGGGTTGGAGTTCCTTTCGTACAGCGATTTGGAGTTTTTCATTTGCAGTTGACGGTGGAAAGCCGAGGTGAGGTGGCAGCGGATGAAGGTGACATATGAGATGAGGAGGCGGATAGCAGTCGCGGCGCGAGACGGGAGTGGCCGGAGCAGTGAAGAGGGAGACGGCGGCGACGGGGGTGAGGAACCACCAAGGTCAGAGAGAGAGAGAGAGAGGCGGCCCCGGAAATGGTGGCGCAGCCGCCTACGGCGCCGACGATGGTGAACATGTGCAGGAGGACGAGAAAGAAGCCGCAAAGAGAGGCGGAGAAAGAGGCTTTTAAGTTTCATTCTGGGCCGTCGGATTAAAATCTAAATTTTCGCATTTTACCAAAAATAAAATCTTAACTGCATTCATTTTGGGCCGTCAGATCCTCTAGATCTCAGCAGTTAGCAATCGTCGATCACCGCTCTATCGTTCATCGTTAATAAAGAAAGACAGTCAGAAAATCGACGATCGATGGAGCGATCGACGATTAATCGTAGACTCCGCGCAGAAAGCCAACCCTATCTTCTAGTTTCTTGCTCACAGAGCCGCTATTGCCCCGCGAATCCACCAACCAGACGCTGCAGTGCCAGATCTTCTCACGCTCCTCTCTCTATCTAGGAATTGACTCTGCCATGGCAGATTCCGAAGAGCCCGAGCAATCTGCAAACGTTTGCATCAAATCGCGGAAGAGAAAATCTCCAGCTCCTAATCTCCTCCAAAACCACACCTCTGGTGCCAAAGGAGTCGATTCTATCGAGCGAACTGCCTGCGCCTCAGATCCCCGCCAAGATCGCAGCCTTGACGTCTACCGAAGATGGGTTTCTTCTTCTTCTTCGTCTTCTGCACCAGTTTTATTCCCATCCGAGTCAGAAATCGATCTGGGCAGAGCTCGGATTCCATCCAGAGGTGGATTGACGAACAAGACCTTGAATTCTGGTGTCCCCTCCGCGGAGAAAGGTGGGTCCGTTTGTGGGGAATCTTCGGAGCGGTGGTGGCTAAAAGAGGGATTTTTGGAGGATGAGAAGGGGAGGAAGAAGAATAAGGTGTCGAGCACGACCAGTGTGGGAGCTTCCTCGGTTAGCAGGATGGCGCTATCTCCTCCTGCGAGAGATAGATCATCTCCTCGTAAGAGTTTCCTATATTGTGTTTGTGTCTGTGTGTGTGTTTGTGTGTGTGTGTGTGTAGAGAGAGAGAGAGAGAGTTGCTTGATCAAGGAAGAAAGGGGGGAGGAGAGAGACAGAGAGAGAGAGAGTTGCTTGATCAAGGGAGAAAGGGGGGAGGAGAGAGACAGAGAGAGAGAGTTGCCTGATCAAGGGCGAAAGGGGGGAGGAGAGAGACAGAGAGAGAGAGAGTTGCCTAATCAAGGGCGAAAGGGGGGAGGAGAGAGAGAGAGAGAGAGAGAGAGAGAGTTGCCTGATGAAGGGAGAAAGGGGGGCGAGAGAGAGAGAGAGTTGCCTGATCAAGGGAGAAAGGGGGGAGGAGAGAGACAGAGAGAGTTGCCTGATCAAGGGAGAGAGGGGGGAGGAGAGAGACACAGAGAGAGATGCCTGATCAAGGGAGAGAGGGGGGAGGAGGAGGAGAGAGAGAGAGAGCGTTGCCTGAGCGAGGAAGAGAGGGGGAGGAGAGAGAGAGAGATTGTCTGAGCCTGATCAAGGGAAAGTGTGGAGGAGAGAAAGAGTTGTCTGATCAATCAGAGAGAAAGTGTTCTCTGATCAATCAGAGAGAAAGAGAGAGATTGATGCTTTGGTCAAGGGAGAGGGGGAGAGAGATTTGTCTTTTCAATGGAGAGATTGGAAGAGTTGCCTAATCAAGGAGGAGAGAGAGAGAGAGTTTCTCTGATCAATGGAGAGATTGAAAGAGTTGCCTGATCAAGATGGGGGGAGAGATAGAGGGAGAAGGGAAGAGGGACAGAGACCGTTGCCTGGTCAATGGAGAGAGTGTCTTTCCTGATCAGAGGCTTTGGCTAATGCTTTATCCTTGTTCAGATTTGAGCGCGAGTTGCACAGTCGAAGATCCGCCGGGGGAGGAGAATCGCAGTTGGGTTAAACGGTTCAAGGTGATGAACTACAGCCGCCCAAACTCATTCCCAATGGCAAGGAGTCTTCAAGAACGCCACCATCTGCAGAATTCGATGCTCCGGTTGCCTGAACAAGACTCTGCAGCAGATTCTTGGATCCAACGGTGGCAGCGGAAGGACTCGCAGCCAGTGGAGGAAGAAGGGCATGCGTTTCCGAGCTTGGCAGCCATGGCTTTGGTGGGGAAAGCCATTACCAAATTCAGGCCTTGTAAATTCCAGAGAAGAGGGTCTTCCTTGGTGTGGAGCAATGAGGACCTTTAACAAGTCTTGTTAATCTTGGACCTTGAATTTAGAGATCAATGGTGTTCATAGATCTTGTTCGAAATTTCGGAATCTATGGTGATGGTATCAGTCTTGATTTAAGAAACTTAATCCTACACACCAAAATCTGGTTTGGTCTTGATGGGTGACTTTTTGTTCATGACCTTTAACTATGGTGGTGACTGGTTGCTGGTTGATTGTCAAAGATCGAAGATCATAAATGCAAGCACACAAAAAGAATATTATCGGTGTTTTACATTTACATAGAAATCACAATATTTAAACCATCGGCGGGCTACTCTACTTTGTAATTCATGTGAAATAATGAAATCTTTATAGATTGATAATAGAAAAGGAGATTACATGCCTCTATTTCAAAACGAGAAGATGATTTTAACAAAGATTGAAAATGATAGAAACCATGATTTTCCTTATGAGCACTAACAAGCTGACCCTATTGGGACCATTCTCTAGAATGCCTAATAGGATCAAGGGTCGTTTACTAAAGTGAAAATAAGAAATAGTAAGAATACAGAAGGGAGCAACTATGAATTCCTATTAATGACTTTAATTCTACAAAAAAAAAAAATTCAAATCAAAGGATATAATTTATAAGACTAATCTTCGCCTTTTGAACATCACATTCCTTTGTCTTCATGCGAAAAGACTCTCAAAGGGATTGCTCTAGGTGTGAATCGAGATGAATCTTTGCAAGCATTAAAAGTCATAGTTATTTTTTGAACTTTGTCTTGTGGCATCATTAAATGGGGTCAAAAATCCTAAATCACGTGGCTGTTGGTAAGCAATATTAAGAGTAAAAGATATATCCTACGCTATACCTAAATATCAATTAAGCATATAGTGAGTAGAGGGTTGAATCTAATAGAAACCTAGGAGAAACTTAAGATATTTTGGAGTTCAATAAAATTGGATGACAAAATGAGTTTATTATTGGGGAATTGATATTTTTATATATTATCATAAAGGAGACTCCTAGGAATCAAATATGAGGCAAATTAGATTAAAAAAAAGAGTGTGAGTGAATATGTCCTCTTCGATGGGCATTCATGTAATTTCTCTCTCTCTCTTGATTGTGTAGTTTTTTTCTACATTATCGAAAGCTCCTCCCTCTCTTCATCCTTCCTTCTTCCTCTTAAGCTTTCTCCACCAAAATGATGATTTTATACTATCAGAGCTATGACTTATGCTTCCTTAGAGTTGTCATGTGTACACTCCTTACTCCGTGAACTTGATTTAATCAAGCTCATGGAGTGAGGAGCATACAGATAGATATTATGTGACTTAAAGCTAATTACAATTTCACATCTCTTTTATATTTTATTGAAATGAAATTTCTTTATTATTATTTTTGTGCGATGTGTGTAATGAAGCATATCAGCATACGCAATGATAAAATGAATTATGATGAGATCATAATATAAAAATAACTATTCTTTAAATATATATTCTAAATATTCCTATTCGAGGGATATTCAAGAAGGAGATCAAAATATCTAGAAAGAATAACACTATTTGATTTGACTCATGTGATTAGTATAGCTAATCTTATGCCCATCGGAGTGGAGCCAACATAAATAGATAGTGAGCACTATTTAGAGAAAAAGTTCATTGAATTGATTCGCATGAATCCCTGAATATTGTAATACCTAATTTTTAATGAGGTTGATTCATGTCATGATTTTGTATCTGGTCCTTTGACCTCAAATACTAAAGATATCTTGTGGATGGATGATCGTGTCTTGATTATCTCTTAAGAATACCTAGCCATAGGTTCCCCAAAACATCATAGATTGGATATGACTTGATGCCCTTGAAGGTGATTGTATGATGATGAAGATGAGATCATTTGCTTATGGTATAAGAGGACATTGGCTTAAGGAATTGCACGTGCTAATTGATGG
The DNA here is from genome assembly GCA_024174645.1 of Lemna minuta. Taxonomy (NCBI): domain Eukaryota; kingdom Viridiplantae; phylum Streptophyta; class Magnoliopsida; order Alismatales; family Araceae; genus Lemna; species Lemna minuta. Next base: position 322,536 of record CM044105.1, read on the forward strand.
ATATTACGTGACCTTTAACTAATCACACTTCCTTGTCTCATTTATACTCATTGAAATAAAATTTATTCATTATTATTATTGTGTGATGTTAATAATGAAGTCTATGAGTGTTTACAATGACTAACTAAACTATGATGAGATCATAATTAAATTATAGCTAGTTTTTAAAAATATATTCTAAATATTCCTATTTGAAGGTTATTCGAGAAAGACATGAAATTATTTAAAAAGAATAAAATTTTCTAATATGAGTCTTATGATGAGTATAGCTCATCATTTCACCATTGATGTGGAGATATTAATGGTAGATAGTGGATACTCTTTAGAGAAAGAGTTCAAGAGTCAATCCATATGAAGCCTTGAATGGTATTATACCTAACAATCAATTGGGTTGACTCTCAACCCATGATTGTGTATGTGGTTCTTTTAACTTGAAAGACCAAAGTACGAGGATTTGAAGTCGACAAAGATCATCTATCTTTATGGATAGATGATCGTGTTTTGACTATGACTTACAAATCCCTAGCCAGGGGATCTCCTGAATATTATAGATTGGGTAGGTCTTCAAGTCTTCAACGGTGATTGTGTGGTCAAGATGGGATCATTTACCCTCGATATTAGAGGAGATTGACTCAAGAAAGGAGATGTGATAAAATTTATGGCTAAGCCTATTGGGATTAGAGATCTATAAGCCTTTCAAAATTTTGATCAGAATATCAAACACAAAGGAATACCTTGAATCTAATATTCAAAACACCAAGGCACCAATAACTAATGATCCTATCATTTACTATAGATTATAATCCATAATTATTGGCTTCACTTGAAGGAGTTCTCAAAATTTTTAAAAGTCCAACCTCTAGCAATATCCAAGTGATCTCCAAACAGTTGGATATTGACGAGACGAGACTACGAGGTCGTCGATTTCATACGGTCTCGTGTAAAAAATAAAGCCTAATTTACCAATTTGGGGAATTAAGAGAGAATTGAGGGGTATAATGGTAAATAAGGGTCGAATCCATAGGGAATTTAGGTATTTTCGAGATATCTTTTGGAATTTGGTCAAATTGGACGATGAATTGAGCTGAGAAATTAGGGAAAATGGTGTTTTTAGAAAGAAGATCAAAGATCTATCCGTGGAATCAAAAATCACTCGATTTGGATTAGTAATCACGGAGAAATCAAAGATGGAAGTGGGAAGAAATTTTTGGAATCGCGAAGAACACAAATCGAAATTAAAATGAAATTAAATTTAAATTGAAGTCCTAATCCTAAAATTGATGATACACGACGATAGATAAGAGGATAAACTTGTTTTCTAACCCGAAATAACGATCAAATCGATCCAATTGATTGCCGGATCGACGGCTCTTCATTCCGCGAATTCAAACGTGAACATCGGTGTTCAAGAGACAAATTCTCCTCGCACGATCGTCAAAATCTCTCTTATAAACACTCCGTGGACGCGGAATCTTGTCTAGAAGTGATTACAAGAGAGAGATTCAAGAGAAGATGCATATAGATAGGTCAATTAGATCAAATCTCTCAAGAATACATCAAAACGACGAAGAACTCGTCTATTTATAAGGGCGAAAAAGGAGAGCCGTTCGATCAATGCGTTAAGGCGCGATCAACGGTCGTGATGAAACGGTTCATCACGAACCGTTATAATTAAATCTCAGTCGTCCGATCGCGATCGGACGCGTGAGATGGGCTTGGATCGTATGCGTTTAAAAACGCATCGATTCGTAGCCGTTAGATCGTGATCCGACGGTCTTGATGAAGTCTTCAAATCAGGCGTTATAAAACGCCTTAAATCCTCGCCGTTGGATCTTGATCCGACGCGTCAGATGCTCCCCTCAAGATCTAATCCTGGCCGTTATAACGCCTTATTAAGAGCACGTGTCTTTGATGATCTCCGGTGGTCCTGGCGTCCACGCGATCGACGCGTGCGATGCTGCCACGTCGCCGATGATCCAACCGTTATAACGCTTTCTTTAAAGCACGTGGTCTTGATCTTGATCCATGGTCCCGTGCTCACGCGATCGACGCGTGAGATCAACGCGCGCCGTCGATCCGACGCTCCTCCTCGCGCCACGTCACCTGAAATAGGTAAGTAACGTGTGGGTTAGTCCCACACGGAGAATATTATAAGAAACCATCGGGTTTAAAAGACCCGACGGTTTAAGGGGTTAAGACCCTTCCCATCTAGGGAAGGCTGAAGACCTCTTTTACTATTTATATAATAATAATAATATAAATATAAAAACGCGCCACGTAGGCGCGCTGCGCGGGTCCGCGTGGCTCTGCCACGTGGCCTTGCGTGCCACGTCGCACCCGCGTGGGACCCGCGCGCTTTTTGCCATTTTATATATTTATTTTATATATTTTTTTAAATAGATATTAAATAAAAAAAATCAGGAAAAATCCAGAAAAATCCTTAAAAATTGTAAAAATCATATCTTTTAAAATAAAACTCCAAATTAATCCAAATTTCTTTCATTTGATCTGAAATTTAATTATCTATCATTCTAAAAATTCAAAATATTTAAATAACAAGAGATTTCATTTATATTTCAAAAATACACTCATTTCCTTAAAATTTTAAGTTTAGAAATTTAAATGAATGTTTATACAAATAATTTCTCTTATTATTTAACTTTAAAAATCACTTATAATCTCAAGTAAAGATAGGTTATAAAATTATTTATCCTTAATTCATCATAATTAACACTAAATTAACGTATTTTGAGATTATAACATAAAATTGCATAGAATGATAGAAATGCACTCAAAATATGATAATATGCACATAAATATAATGTTTTATGCCTTAATTTGCATTAATAATCATGTTTTATCATGTTAAGATTGCATGTTATCAGACATCCTCTTTAATTCTCTTCACCAAGAGAAAAAGAGGAGAAATGGGAGAATTCCTACATGGCTTGCATGTGCACCTTGAGTTGTAGTTATTTTCTCCTTATTTATAGACATTGGGTATGTGAAATTTTTATAAAATCCTCACAATTATGTCTATATCACCAATGTCAATAGACCTTATGTGTGTGATCCTCTAGTTAAATCTCACTAGTTAATAACTTCATGGACCCAATAACACCTTACTGGTCAACCTTATTAATTATTGAAATCTGCATATTGATTAATCAATTAGGGATTGATTTAGCCCAATCGATAGGCTAAGTGGCCAACCCCTTGATGAGAACATAAAAAATACTCTTATATGATTATATAAACTCATAAAGTACTCTTATATGATTATACTAAACTCATAAGTACTCTTATATGATTATACTAAACTCTTGAATATGTAATCGCACCCATCATTTCATAACTTAGAATTTATAAGATAATTTTCTTAAAATAGAAGTTGTCTACATAAATCTCGATTATTCATTTCACGAAAATTCTAAACACAATCAAGGGGAACATCTTCTAGAGGGCAAGGCTCAAAGGAGTAGCTGTTAGGATCTAAGGTTTATAGGCCTTCTAAATTTTTTATCAAATCACCCAAACACACCACAATACGTTGAATTGAATATCCAAAATAATGAGGCACCAAGAAAAGACAATCATATCATCTAGTATTTATTAGAAAATATACTTATAGGGTTCACTTGAAGGAGTTTTTGAAGCTATTCAAGTGCCTACTCTCTAGTGATATCCAGTTGATCGTTAGATAGTGGGATCTCCTCTTCAAAGCTCTTCACCAAGAGAAAAAGATAAGAAAGGAGAGAAGTCTCACAAGGCTTGTATGGACAACTTGATTATGATCACTCTCCCCCTATTTATAAAAATTTGGTATATAAATTTTTCACAAAAACCCTCATAGTTACGTCTATATGTACCAACATTTATAGACATTATGTGTGCGATCCTCTAGTTCAATATATCTCACAAGTTAATAACTATATAGACCTAATACAAAAATTCTTGGTTACCTTTTATTAATGATTTACATCAACATATAGATTAATTAAGGATCCATTTAACCCAATTGACAGGTTGAGTTACTAGAACATTCGGTGCTGAGCTACACGACGTGCTTTAAGAGATATGAAGTATATAAGAACTCTCGTACGGAAATTTATTATCACTGATTATCATATACGTATAATCCTTCGTCTACACGAGACACATGAATAATTTAGGGTATGATCAATTGTCAAACCCTAATCATTCATTCAAGTTAGTTCTAATGTGTAGAAGAAATCATCGTGAACTCCTTATCTCATATTTTCACTACCTTGGCCAAGGATTTTATCGTATTTGAGTCAATCTCCTCAAATACTGAGGGTAGATGATCCCGTCTTGAACACATAATCATCTTCAAAGAATTCATGTTATATCTAATATATGAAATTTTAGAGATACTATGGCTAGGTATTTGTAAATCATAATTAAAATAAGGTCATCTGTCCACAAAGTGCCTTTGATGTCTGTAGTCAAAAGACCTTATACACAACCATGATATGAATCAACCTGATAGATATTTAGGTATAATACCATTCAGGGATTTATATATATCAATTCAGTCAACACTTTTTGTAAAGAGCATCCGCTATTTATCATTGGTGTCTTCATATTGATGGCTATAAGATCAACTATACTCATCATAGGAGTATGATCAAATAATTTTATTCATTTTAGATAATTCAATATCCTTCTCACGAATAAGAATGTTTAGAACATATGTTTAAAGACTAGTAATCATTGTATTATGATCTAATCATAATTTACTTAATCATTGAATAGGCTCATAGACTTCATTAAAAACATCATATAAGAATGATAATGAATAAATTTCATTTCAATGAACATAAATGAGATACATAGAAGTGTGATTAGCTTATGGGACACATACTATCCATTAGGAGTATGATTCAAAAGCCAATTAACTATAAAACATAGCTCATCAATGCCACTTGGTGGGACCGCTAAAAGGAGAGAGGAGCAGAACTTTCTTTCTCTCTCTTTTCCTTAGTTCTTGTCTTCTCTCTCCTAGGTTTTTTTTTCTTTCTCGTTCCTCTCATGTTCTTCCAATAAGATTCATGTAGTTGAAGATCTCTCCTTCCCATGATTTCTTCTTGATTTCTTTCAATCTCTTCCCCCTACTCACTCTAAATTTCACTTTGGCCATCTCATTATCTCTACCTCTCTCAAACTCCCTCACGCTCTCTCGCCAACTCTCTCTCTCTCTCTCTCTCTCATATTTTTCTATGAGATTCTCTCATTTCTAGTGTCTTCCATTCAGCTCCCTCTCTATCCCTCGATCTCCTTCTATCATGTCATTTATACCTCTATGTATCCCTCAACTTTTCTCTCTTATTCTAGTTCCATCTGTTTTTTCTCTTCCTCCATTTCTCTCTCAATCTCTTCATATTTCACTTCTACCTGCCCTCTTTCTTGCTCTCTTCCTTTCTATAGTGATATCTTCCCCTCTCTCCCAAATTCCTCTCTCGCACCCTCTCTTTCATCCATTCCTTCTCTCCTTTGCTCGCTCTTTTTCTCATCCTCTCTCTCACTTAATCCATTTTGCTCTCATCTTCTTGCTTTTGTCATCTCACTCGCTCTCACACACACAATCTCCCTCTTTTCCAACCCTTCCCTTTCTCTCTCTAAATCACTTTCTCCTACGTCTTTCCCCTTTCTCTCACATTCTCACACAATCTCTCTCATTCCTTCTCTAAATCACTCTCTCACTCATCTCTCTTTGTTGCTCCCTCTCTTCCCTAGTCTCTTCTGATCTTCCTCTCTTTGGTTATGCTCTCTCTTCCACTCACTCTCCCCCATCTCTCTCTCTCTCTCTTTATTTTGTTCCCTCTCCCACTTTCACTGTTGTCCTTTCTCCAGTTTCCACATGCCCTCTCTTTTTCAATTTCTCTCACTCTTGGAATGTCCATCTTGCTTTCTTGGTCCCTCCATCTTCCTCTCTCTCAAGATCACTCCTTATCTCTCTAAATTTCTCTCTGGCTTATTTTCTCTCAATCTCTTCACATTTTGCTTCCATCATCTCTTTCTCTCCCTCTTGCTCTCACTCTCTTGCTTTCCCTAGCTCCCACTCATCCTCTCTCTATTTAGCTATATCTCTTTCTCGATCTTGCTCTCTCCCTCCTCCTCTCTCTTTTTGATCTCTCTCTCTCTCTCGTGATCTCCCTTTCTCTCTCCAAATTTCTCACTTTCCCTCTTCGTAACTTTCTTTCTATCCCTCTCTCTTTCTCTCTTGCTCTCACTCACTCCCTCTCTCTCTCTCTCACACACACAATCACTCTTTCTCTCTCCAAAATCCTCTCTCTCAATCTCTCTCCCCCTTAATTCATCTAGTAATTGCTCTTTTTCCCTCTTCATTCCTCTCTCCTGATCTCCCTCTCTCTCATGCAGTCCCTCTTTCTCACTCTCTTGTTCTCTCCCTCTCTCCCTCTCTTTCTCAATCACTCTTTCTCCCTATAAGTTCTTCTCTCTCTTGTTCTCATCCACTCTCCCCCCCCAATGTCTCCCTTCCTAGACTCTCTCACTTTATTACTCGCTTGCCATATTTGATAACATACAACTTATACCCAATATTATATGATTATTTGTGTATTTTTAGACATAATTCATATCATTTTTTGCATGTTATCACACTTTGAGTTTATATTCATTATTTTATGCAATTTACATAAAAAATCTCAAAATGTATTATTTTAAGTGATGATTATGAATAAATCAAAGTTAAATTTTTCAATAGATTATCCCCATTTATATTTGAGATATTAGTTGATTTTTAAATTTAAATAATAAGAGAAAATATTTTATATACATACACATCTATTTTTCTCTTTTTTTCCCAAAGAAAATGAGTTTATTTTTTGGTTTAAAATTATTTTCTTATTATTTATTAGATTAAAAATACATAGAATGATAAATGATTTAATTTGTGATCAAATAAATTCATTTTAGATTACAAAGGAGTTGCATTTTGAAAGTTTTAAATTTTCTAATTTTTAAGAATTTTTTAGGAATTTTTCTCCATTTTCTAAATTTATTTTTAATTTTTCTAATTTATTTTAGTTAAAAATGATAAAAAATATTAAAATTTAAGTATGAGCTAACTTGGCACACTTGTCAGTGTGTCGCCACATTATGATGTGTGAGCACGCTAACGAGACGAGACCGAGTAATCGTTGAATACACATGGTCAAGTGTTAAAATAAAGTCTAAACTTACCAATTTCAAGAATAATTCTTGAATTGAGGGGTATAATGGTAAATAAGGGTCAAATCCACAGGGAATTAGGGAAATTTCTGATGATCTCTTCGAATTTGATCAAATCGAATGATGAATCGATGATAGAAAATTGTGAAAAATGATATTTTATGAAAGTGGACTTGAAGACGAATCCACATAATCAAAAATCAATGAATTTGACTTTCATTTCGCGGAGAAATTAAAGATTAAAGAGAGGTGATTTTTCTGAAATATTAAATCACGAAATTACCAAAATTAATAATGAAATTCACTTAAATTGTGATTCTAAATTGAAATTAAATACTAAACAAAGATAGATTAGGATGAAACACAATCCCTAACCCAAAATTGCTATCGAATTGATCCAATTAATCCCGGAATCAAGGCTATTCATCAAAATTCGGAAATCACGATTCATAGAGTTCAAGCGTCGATTTCTTCCTCGTCGATCATCAAAATCTTGATCTTAAGCACTCCGTGGACGCGTAAATGAATCTAGAAGCGATTGGGATCAAACGATTCAAAAGATTTGGTGTCTATTTACTCGAATTGCTCTCGAATGCTTTAGAATCTCGAAGAACATCTCAATTTATAGGGTGATTTGGGTGTAACCGTCCAATCGGGTTTTAATTTGCGATCAACAGCTCTGATGAAATGCATCGGATGCGGATCGTTACGGTTAAATCGTGGCCATTGGATCGCCGATCGATGCTCGAGATGAAGCCATGTCGCATGTGTTATAAAACACATCAAAACGCATGCCGTTGGATCGCAATCGGACGCTCTGGATGCGTTTTCCGTCGATTTAATCTCGACTGTTATAACTTCTCTTGATCAACGGCTGAGATTAAAACGGGATGTGATGAATAAGAGCTTGCCACGTACCCCTCTTCACTTAAGTGAAGATTAACGGCTCTGATTTCTTGTGCGATCGGACGTCCCACGATGCGTCACGTCGCATCGCGCCTTTGATCATTGATCGCGATCGATCAGACGCTCCCGATTGCGCCACGTCAGTTGCGCGCTATAAATAATATAAAAAATTGACTTTAAATTAGAAAATTAGATTTTTAATTCCAGACAATCCTTAGAAATTCATTGAAAATTAATAAAAATTAAGAAAAAATCCGGAAAAATCCCTAAAAATTGGAAAATTCATAACTTTCAAAATATAACTCCAAATTGATTCAAATTTCTTTCATTTGATCCGAAATTTAATTATATATCATTTAATAAAGAACAAGAGGTTTGATTTCTATTTCAAAAATACATTCATTTCTTTAAGATTTAAAACTTTAGAAAATTAAATGAATGTTTATAAAATGATTTCTCTTATTATTTAACTTTAAAAACTAATTATAATCTCAAGTAAAGATGGGTTATGAAATTATTTATCTTTAATTCATCATAATTAACCCTAAATTAAAGTATTTTGAGATTATAATAACTTTTTCATAGAATGATAGATAAATACTCATAAATATGATAACATGCATAGGAATGAAATCTTTTATGCCTTAGTATGCATTAATAATCATGTATTATCATGTCTAATTAGCATGTTATCACACGCCACGTGATGGACTTGTGACGCATATTAGGAAAGTCATTTATCACTGAGCGCTCTTAATGGGCCAAATTACTTAATGAAATAGTTAGCCCTTTTGTACTCGTCATATTCCATCAATATTTTCTACGTGGGATCATTTTATTTTTATGTAGGTTACATGGCGACATCGGAAGAGTCTGATCGGCGTGAACAAGGGAGATCTAATCTAGACCAATAATAATCACTTAAAGGCAGGGGTTACGTGGCGATATTTTATTGGATGTCAATTCACTTTATAAGGGTAAAAAAATCCAAGCCATCCATTTGAGGAGTTATAACAGCACATATTTAATGCACCTAATGGACTCCCCCAATATACGTGGTGTAATATGAAGCATCTAGTGAAGATCCAACGGACACGATTCAACAAAAATCAGACTTCACATGTATGTGGCTTCATCATGACGCTCTATCTTTGATCGTACAGACGAGACTTAATGGCATCAATTTGCATCCTAGCGTTTCATCTGAGGTGTTGATCAAAGATTAATCGCCAAATCTATTCCCAGTTTCCCTCTATTTATACTCTCTCTCTGTGATAGTATATACATTCTTGGATACTTCAATCAATCAAACCTTTTGGATATCTCAATCTTTGAATCTCTTATTATGATCCTCTTCTAGACTCAATTTCGCATCAAGGGAGTGTTTGAAATCAATAATTTTTTAGAAGGAATAGGAAGAATTCACCCTTGAACTTCAAAGATCCGTTTTGTGAAATATGGAATGAAAAGCTTTGATCTGGTGATTAATGGGATCCTTTTGAGAAAAATTTTGGGTTAGATTACGTTTTTTCCTCTTAATCCTTTGTCCTATAGCATTACATTTCAATTTCAATTCGTAGATTAGGTTAATTTTAGTTGGATTTGTCATTCTCTCTCTCTTCATGAATGAAATTCTTCTCTTTACTTTGCTCTTTGATTTCTCTGCAGATACAAGTACAAATCGAATGATTTTTAATTCCGTGAATTTGTCTTTGAGCCTTATTTCAAAAAACATTCTCTAATTTCTCATCACAATTCATTGATCAAATTTGAAAATATCTCAAGAAATTCTCCTAATTCTCCATTTATTCGACCCTTACTCATCATTATTCTAATTAATTCATGATTAAATCACCAATAGATTGAGTTTGGTTTTTGTTTACGCATGGACATGTGTTTTCAACAACCGCATTATCACGCATTGTCAATATTTCTCTCACTCTTTATCTTCTTTAACGCCGGTTTCTCTTCCTTCATGTCTCCGTGATTTCTTCCTTTCATCCTTTAGATTTTCCTAATTATCCTATTCCATTTAATATCCTTTTTTTTTTTAGAAATCTTATATCTGTAGGTTCATTAAACTAGTTTGAATCAATTGAAATTTCTCCTTTGTGGTCAACTTGGAGAGTTGGCAAGCAAACTTTTGTTATTCGTCTTTGCTCAGCCCCTATAGTTGATATAATCTCAGCCTAGAATCCATGTGGATCAACTTAGAATGTTATATATTTTACATATCTCCATTATTCTATGGTTTTCTAGCATTTACATAATAATTTTTTCAAGCATGAACATGTAACGACTTTGAGCTCAACACCTGTTGGGGGCCAAGCTACACCACATACTCTAGGAGATATATAATATATAAGAACTCTTGTATACAATGGGTCTTCTTTGCCAATTTATGCATGCGCTCGAGAACATTCATTGGCATGCTACTTTACACATTCTTGCATATCTCAAGCATAGTCTTATGCGCGGACTACTTTAGCAATGCCATGGTGATGAACTTGATTATGAGGTATTTTAATCGTTATTTTGAATCTATTTCATGCAAATTTTTTTTATAATTCCTCACTTTGTATAATGTTAAAGTAAGGGTCAAATCCTAAGGGAGCCTAGGTAATGAGATTAGTGCTTTTATGGAGTAGAGATACTATTATAGGGAAAAAATAATGGTAAAAGGGATTTTTGAAGAATATGGAAGGACAGAGAAATGGAATATGATATGAACAAAATTAGAAATAGATCTACATTTATATTCTATGAGAAATATTTAGAAAAATATTGAGAATAAAATGAGGGAATGGAGAGATGAGAATGATGAAATAGAAGATGATGGAAGAATGATGAAAAATGGGGAAACCGGGTAATCAGGAAATTAGTAATAATGAGAGATTGTTTGAAGAAAAGAGAAAAAATCTAAAGAAGGGAAGTAACTCGATTTCGAGGTATTTTCAGTTGTTGTTTTAAATCGATTTCATACAACAATATTTATAGTTCCTCACTTTCTATAATGGTAAAGTAAGGCTCAAATCCTCAAGGAGCCTAGGTATTGAGATTAGGGCTTTTAGGGAGTAGAGATACTACTAAAGGGAAAAACAATGGTAGAAGGGATTTTGGAGAAATATGGAAGGATGAAGAAATAGAATATGCTATGAATGAAATTATAAATAGATATATTTCTATTCTATGATAAATAATGATAAAAATACTTTGAATGAAATGATAGAATAGAAGATGATGGAAGAATGGTGAAATGGGGAAATCGGGTAATCGGGAAATTGGGTAATGATCAGAAATTATTTAAAGAAAAGAAAAAAAAATCTAAAATAGAAAAAGGGAAATAGGTTTTACACTATCTATGGAGGGGACTACAAGAGAAAATCAAATTCAAATCCTCACACGAACCCTGTTTTTTATGCTAGTCCTAAGCCGGAAGATACTAGACTCGTTCAATCTCAATCCTCTGCTTGATCTTACCTCCACAATAAACTTAAATACTAAAAAATTCTAAGCTTGGGCCTAAACCTCTCATTTTCCTTCTGGTAGCCTGATGCTAAGAGAGAGCCAAAAAGCAAAAAAGAGGAAGAAGAAGATTATTTAAATGTTAGGTTAAGAGGTTCCTCTGAATCAATGGTGGAGATTTAGTCTTTTTAGGTGCAACCAAATGAATGGTGTAGATTAAATCCGTAATGCATGACCATAATCACCTCTTAAAGAGGTGGCAGGTGGGCCCCACAACCACTTCCTTAGGGAGTGAGTTGACCACTCTCTAAGAGGTGGTAACCTTACCACTTCCCTAAGTAGGTGAGCTTACCTCTTTCTCCTCTAAATATGGATACTTCCTAAAAAATAGGAAAGATATAAATTGATGAATCATAAATAAAAAGAAGAAATTTGACCCTCTTTGACCTTTCAAGAATGCCTTTGACCATCTTTGAATTGTCAAGAATCACTTTGACTATCATTGACTTCTAAGAGAAATGGAGTGACTAGTCTCCTAAAAAGTTGGAATGGGTTGACCCACCCCTAAGAAGGTGGTTGACTAACCTCCTAAAAGGTGGAAAGTTTTGACTAACCTCCTAAAGATATGACAAGGTTTGACCATCCTCCTAAAAAGGTCGAACGGTATGACTAACCTCCTAAAAAGGTGTAAAAGGTTGTCCAACCTCCTAAAAAGGTGGAGTACCCATTTTCTTCTTCTTCTTTTTCTAGATAGTTTGAATCCATGCTCTTAATAAACTTCACCTAAGTCCTTACATCCACATAACTCATAAAAATGTGAGAATTTAACCATTTGACTTCCAGAAGTCAAGTGGGGTTAGTCTCATAATACAATCAAAATGTAAGAAATAGTGCATGATAGGACTTAGTCATATTTTCATCCAATTCAGCCATATAACAATAGATATTCTCATTCCTATAGTCTTTATCAACACTTAAACATGGTAAATGATACGCATAAAACTACAGTTGTTGAATGCACAAATTTACGTATCAAAAAAATTTATACTCAACTCTTCAAAATCTGATTTTTTATATTAGAACATTGGCAAGTCGAGGTTGAATCCATAGGAAGGTTAAAAGATTGAAATCATAAGATATTTTTTGGTGTTTTTAAATTAAGAAAGCGGAAATGATCGATGAAAGGAAGAAGATGTATGAAGAAATGAAATGAACCGATCAAATGCTTCCAAAATCCTTTCAAAGATTATAAGCCCTTGATTGATAGTGGAAATAGCGTTTGAAAATGAGAAACTACTTTAAAAAAATGGAAGAAATAGATAGAAGATGATCCTAATCTAAGTATTCATGATGAAAACACATCTAGTGATGCTCTCTAATCAATACATACCTTTGACAGCCCGTACATTTCGCCCGGGCTAGGCGTCTTGCATCTAACACGAAGAATAAAAAGAGAAGATAAGAAACTCACTAAAAATGGTGTTCTATACATGAAGAATGGTAAATCGTTGCCTTATTTTCTTCTAGCTAGCCAATGCTAGAGGCACACAATAAAAACATTCATAACCCTAAATTTTTTGTCACAGAACTTAAATAAGTCCCAACAGATTCGTAGAGCTTAAAATGATGATCATGTCCATAAAATTTCAGCCCCTAACTGCATTAGGATCATCGGATATCAAGCTTTTAATTTTAATGAATCTGGACCATTAATATGATCTTCTCTCTACTCCAATCGCACCGATCAATGCGCTCTCGTGAACCCGCGTTGATCAAACTTCGCTAAAACTCATAAAAATTATGTTAAATGCCCTCATATCTCTCCTCTCTCTCTCTCTCTCTCTCTAGGTGATGGCAAAAAGCGCGGAGGACATGGGCGAGAGAGGGCGAGCGGGGGCATTTTTCTCGCACGCGAGAGAGAGGGAGAAGATGGCACGGAAGAACTGAAGTGGCTGCAAACGTGCACCTCTCCTCAAGATAGAATTTTTCTCCGTCGCGAGAGAGTTAGAGGCAAGCGAGAGAAGGAGAGGGTGCAGAAGCAAAGAAAGTGGGGTGCATGGATATTTTCGTGCTTGGAATTCCGTCGCGCAAGGAGCATGAAAGGAGGAATGGGTCACGTGTTGAGAGAGAAAGAGAGTTTGAGGGAAGAAAGAAGGAGAGGGAGCTGGACAGAAGGCAGAGATGGGCACAGAAGAGTTCAGAGATGGGAGGAGAAGACAGAAGGGAAGGAAAGATGTGTCGTGGGAGAGAGAGGAAGAGAGGAGCGCATGAGCAAGAGAGAAAGGGGAGAGAGAAGGAGAAGAGGGACGTTGCGAGAGAGGGAGAAGCGATTTCTCCCCCTCGGTGAGGAAGAGAGGAGAACACAAGAGAGAGAGAGAGAGAGAGATCCTCTCTTTTCTTTTTCTCTATTTTCTTAAATCAATTTTCAATTATTTAAATTTCTTAAAATAATTAGAAAAAATCTCAAAAAATCCAGAAAATAAATTAGAAATCTCATTTGTTTTTAGAAAAATTATATTCTTGATGAATCATGTCATTAAATGCTCACAAAATGTTATTAATTTATGCAAAAATTAAGAATATTCTCTTAAACATGAAAATTATCATTTAAATTATTTTAAATCATGATAACATGCATTTGTGATTAGATTTTCATGAAAAAGTTCATAAATACATGAAATTGTATGTTATCAATAAATGATGCATGAATATGACATATATTTTAGAGTTATCACATGGTCACCTTCACATTGAAGTATACTCCAACTCTGGCTATAGGCATGATCATAGTGACAAGAAATCCACTTTGAGCTTTTTGTACCTTTTTTGGGGGAATTTGGTCACTTGGAGGACCCATAAATAATGAGACATCTATCTCTTGAATGTTGAAGTTGAGTATTGGGCTATGGCTAATGATTCCTTTAAGATGCTACGAATACGCTCCTTACACCATGAGCTTGGTTTCCAATACAAGAGGCTACATCAATGCACTACGATAATCAAGAACCATTTTCATCTTGAAAAATCCCTCTTTCTAAGAGTTTGCAAAACACATCTAAATCAACTGTCATGTTTGTGGTAGAGTCCTCGTTGGCCTTAATAGCACTCTTCACATTGGCATCTCAGGCAAACTTGCTGAAATCTTCACCAAAGGGCTTACCATGACTTCATATAACATTGTTTCTCATAACTTGGGCTTATTCGACTTGTAAGCACTAGCTTAAGGCTATGTGTGAGTGAGTATGCCTCCTTTGAGTATCATTCTTGCAATCTCTCTCTCTCTCTCTCTCTCTCTCTCTCTCTCTCTCTCTCTCTCTCTCGCTCTTGATCATGTAGATTTTTGACACGATCGAAAGCTCCTCACTCTCTTCCTTCTTCCACTGCTTCTTCCTCTAGAGCTTCCTCCACTGAAACGATGGCTTTACACAACTAGGAAAATTTGAAGATGGAAGTTAGAGAGAGAAAATACCTACTAGGAGAGAGAAAGAAAAAACCAATGAAATTATTTTAAACTAGATCAGTAAATTAAAATACAATGCTCATGAAACTTAGGTAACATGAAATTATGCCAAACTAATGCAAATAAACCATCAAATTATTGTTGAATCAAAGTATTTCATCAAATTCTCCTAAAACGATAGGTCCAGATTTCAAGTGGTGATTTCTCGCTCAAGAAAAAAGCTTTCTCTTGATTTCATGGACTCATCAGTGGGAAAACAATTAAGAGAAACCAAGAGACTCAAGAAAAAATTTATTCCGCAAGATCAATCAAACAAGTATCCTCAATGCTTCATTATATTACAGTCATTCTATTTCTTAACGTGAAATCCAGCCATTGTAGTATTATGAAGCATGATGATAAAGGAGAACACTAATAGTTAAGGTTTCTGGATCCACCTTGAGTAGATGAAGGGCTTCAAATTTCCTTGCATGGCAGCATCAAGGTGAGAGTTACCCATGTTATTGAAAATTTAAGAAGGTGTAGTCTTGATGGGCTAGGATTCATCATCATGAAAAATGCTTGATCCCATGGCTATTGATGATCTGTGTGAATTGAAACCACTTTAGAGTAGAATAGTGTGATATTTCCCTTAAAGTAAGTGAAAATCTATGCTCTTGATTTTCACTTACTTTGAAGGACATCTCAGATACTTTTTCCCCCAAAAATTTATGATAAAACAATATATTTGACTTAGTTTGACTTGAAAAGTTAAACTAGTTCAAAGAAGAGTTGACTCCATTGAATACTAGCTCTCATTTTCTTCTTCTTTCCATCCTTGAATACACCTATATCATTAAATCGTTAAAACTCAAAAAGAGATTAGATTAAAGAGCATTAACTAGTAAAAATCTCAAACATAAATTTTATAAAAATAAGTTCTCAAATCATTTAGATTGTTAGCTTAGGTGAAATGACATAGAGTCGCTAATACATATCATATGCATTCAAATAATCTTGCATGCATAAAAAAATGTACACTATGATGAAAGAAACACTTCAAAAGAGAGCACTTGTTCTCTATCAACAAAATATATCCCAATCAATGGGAAAGAAAACCTTGTCCACCAAACCATAAGTGGATTTCTTGAAAATCATTCAATTATAAAGTTATGCAATCTACTAGTGGAAAACATGAGAAAATGATGATTGTACTAATGGAGTCTTGATAGAAACTTGCTTCAGAAGTAAAGATTTATTGGTTTGGAAATAATGATTATTCATGTGATCCTCGTGATAACATAAATTTTACATATATATGTATACATATCCATGATAATAAAATGGATTTAATGTATAATTATATTAATACATACTTGAGTTCTCAATGCATACTCATTTTCTCATGGAGTCTTGATAGAAAATTGCTACCAGAGTACAAATCTATTAGTCTATAAAAAATAATTATTTATGTGATCCTTGTGATAACATGAATTATGTATGTACATTTTCACAATAAGAAAATGCATTTGTTATGTAATCCATATTAATACATACTCTAGTACTCTATGCACAATCATTTTCTCAACATACTTTAGGAAGCATGATCAAGAACTTCAATTGCTGAGTCAACTTGGTATAAATTTAGTTGATAAACCCAAGATTCATTCAACAAAGATGGTTGCTTCTAATGGTGAGAAAACCTCTATAGACACAAGGGCAACTTTTGACCTAGGAAAAAAATCCGAGTAGAATCAGTCGAAGACATGGTTTTATTTTCAAAATATCTTCACAATACTTCATTATTCATGTGAAATTCCAAATTTTCATTTGGTATGTTTTGTGACAGTCATTCTTCATCTCATACAATACTTTCAAGCATGTTGTATGTTGAGTTTTTCTTAGTAGAGAAATCTTTTTCAATGGAGTTGTGTATGACATGCCAACACTTGCACAAATTCATTAGTCAAAAAATCATTTTATAAGGGTATATTTTGTTCAAGAAGAATACGAAAACAAGGAAAAAAAATTCAAGGAGGGCATTTAGAAATATCATACATCTATTTATGCTTCAAGTGAAGCCCTATGTGACGTTGCTTTACTTGCCTCTCATTCTACCTCCTAGATTATTGACTCAAGGGCACCAAAAGTATGTTGAGAACTCAAAAAAAAAATGTAATTTCATTAGTCTCATCTTCCTCACCCCAATGTATTGCCATTGTGAATGGTCCTCCATGTTCTATCATATAAGTGAAGTACTTTTTAACCTTGTGATGATGTTATTTACTCGAATTTCTTTTATATGTTAATTTTATTACTTGTGGTCTTATCTTTTTTTCCCATTTCCTCTATTCCTTTCATGTCTTGAGAAATTAAACAAGGATTGGTTAGTGATGGACAGAGACCATGTTTGAGCTTGTTGCAAACTAGCGATGTCATAGACTTGCCCCTCTAACCACTATTTTAGCTTGTCTTTGGCGTCATGTAATTGGCCACCGAAGGCTTTTAGATCATCTTGAAGCCGTTAACTGAAATTTTATTTCTTCTTTTGAGTACAAGTCATGCAAATTAGGTAAGTATTATCATGCTACGAACAGACAACTAGGTTTTATTAAACACATAAAAATTTTCAACCCTTTTCTTCATGAAGTGTAGGGTCCCTTTGCAACACATGTCTGTTCCATTTTTCTTATTACATTACTTTGTGGATGATGATTTCCAAGTATCCTTGGTTGATAACTACAAAGACCACACCAATATTCTATCTTTTTTGTCCAACACTTCATGAAATTACTTCTTAATACTCCACCTTATCTTTTGAAAAGGAAATAATCATATGTTTGTGTGCATGTACATATGAAGTGTATTTCATATGTAAGTTCATTTTTCAAGTGCATACCTGTGTCTTTATTTTTGTATCCGGGTCGAACACCACTTCGTCGGGAGATCGGCCCCTTTTTACTTCAAAAAGTGTATAGGTATGTATGAATGTATGTAGGTTTCTTCATACATACCTATGCATTTATGTATGCATGTATGTGTATTTATGTTATGCATGTGTAGTTAATCCATTTATTTCTTCGTCAATCCAGCTATTCTTTCTTTTAATCCTTGATAGAGTAGTATGTCCATCTAGCCGCATAAATCCTCGTTGAATCAATTTTCTATTTATGACAGAGTTGCTGCTGTTGAGCAATGGCGCAAGAAAAGAGGATCAGTCAACGGGCATGACCAAAATCAGAGGTTCGGTTAAACTTTTTTATCAAATGTCGATGGGGTAGCCGTGTCGATGGGGTAGCCCAAAAACAGTGGTAGCAAGCTTTCTCTCTCCCTCTTCTCTCTCTCTCTCTCCCCCTTCTCGCGCTCAATGATATTTGAAATTGTGATGTTTGACCGATAAGACCTTTTAAGTCTAAAAGGCGTCTTCCTCTGTCCTTCTTCCAGGCGAAACAATACGTAGTAGAGAGAGAGAGAGAGAGCGGACCCATTCAACACGGAGAGAGAGATGACTTCACCACCTGAAGCAAAACCGCGAAGATGGCAGAGACTCGTTCGCGCGATCCCTGAGAGCAGGTTGTCGTTGCCTGTAGAACTAGTCAAGAACGAATAAAGGCGAGGGAGAGTAGAGAGGGAGTATAGAGAGAGCGAAAGGCGTAATCTTCGCTGCGCTCTGCAAGCCCATTCAGCGGCAGCAACTCTGTCAGGGTCCAAACCGTGCGGCCTCTGATCTCGCTTCCAAAAGAGGATGGAAAATGCCAGAAGACAGCGAGGAGAGAGAGATGAGAAAAGGTATACGCCAGCTCCCTCCAAATAGGGCAAGGGTTCCTGACTGCAGAGTACCGCCTAGAATAACTGCCTCTCTCTCTCTCTCTCTCACCGACAGATTCTCTCTCTCTTCCGTCACACACTACTTCAAAACAGGTTTTGTAGAGAGAGATTAAATGAAATCCTTTTTTTTAACTCGTAAAAATAGATTTCCATTGGATGTCTCGCACGATAATAAAAGATAATGGATTTTTTTAAGAGTGGCCAAACTCTGAGCTATGCTTATACATAATCATGGTTTTATCTATGATGATGCATGTTCATGAGGGTTTATAAAAGCCAAAGCTTGGACCCATCAATCTACTTGGATAAATGCATTTTTATAAAAATTTTAAATTCTTGTTTAAGAAAAATCGACATGTAATGATATTTTTGGCAATGCATGATATTTATGATGATATCTCATATGGGTTAGTTTGTGCGTATAGATACATGTATGTGCATGCATGTTTGTATTTATGTTATGTATGTGTCCTCCATATGTGATGACACTTATGGTATCCCATGCTATTTATGATGATGCTTAAAGCATTATATATTCCATGAAAAGTAAAACGTAGACCCAATATTTAGCTCATTGATGTCTAAGATGGTGAATTTTATATAGGGCGGAGTACTTGCAGTGGAAACCCGTCATGGATAGCATTCATGTTCTTAATGGAGACAATTAAGATAACATGCTTGCATGTGGACATCATGTTCTACTCTAGATGAAGTAAAATCTATACCTTTTTGCACCTTGCTTGATGATGTTTTAGGGTGAGAGTCATCATCATGGTGATGATAGATAAACAGTGGAAAGCATGGGATTAATCAGATGACGAAGTGGTGACTATCATGGGGTGAGTTGACTTGCAAAATAGCATGAAATTTGAACTGTGCGGCATAAATTTTCCAGTAATTACATGATTTAAGGGTGTATCATGTGCAGATAGATAGATAGCGAGTCAAATATCTAGGCTCAAGGTAGAAGACTCTGGATGCTGCCACGTATGAACAGCAGCACAGTCTTCAAGAAGGTTTGGCGAAAACGAGAACTGCTCCGGTGACTGCGCCACCCTCTTTTCCAACTTCCATCAAGCGACGCTGCCCGAAGCGGGTAAGGAGCTGGTGTCCTGGCGGAGCAGCGACGACTCCTCCTTTTCTATGAAGCTCAGCTGGTTGGCAATGAAAGCTTCGATCCTTCTCCTGAACGCTTCTCCGTCGTCTTCTACAACCACACTAAAGATTTCTCGCTCCAGAAGCACTTCTTCTTCTTCGTCGTCGTATTCTTCTCTTTCTTCTGGTTCTTCTTTTTCTTCTTTGACCTCGCTGACGACGGCTTCCTCCCCATCCTTGTCTTCTTGTTGAAGGAGATGTGAAGCTGCGGGCAGAGAGAGAAGATCGTCGAAAGCAGGGAGAGATTGAGCGCAAGTAGCAGAGAGAAGATGGTCTTCTTCGGCTGGTGCACTGGATTTGAGGACTAGAGCGAGAATGATGAAGTTTCCGACGAGAAAGGCGTACAGTGGGTTGAGGAGAGAAGGTAGGAAGTGACGGAGTAGAGAGAGAAAGTGGGTGAAGGAGGAGCAGTAAGAGAGGAGGGATAAGGCCGCCAGGCATTCAAGAAGCCACCTTGACAGCGCCGCCGAACGGCGGAGCCTGAGGTACCGGAGCATTGCTCTTTCTTTCTCCGCCTTGATGAGATCCATGTTTTGAAGCAAATGGGAGGTGGGTTCCCGGCTTTCTCTCTCTACGTTTTCAGTGCGAGGAAGAGGAAGGGATGGGTCGGTGGTTCATCTTTCTCCTTCTTGGGAACATGTGAGGTACACGGGTGGGTATTAATAAAGCCGGGAAGAGAGCCACGTCAGCTCACTTTCTAGCTCCCTTTTTCTTTTCTTTCCTTTTTCCTATTTTTTTATTTTTTATTACCCGTAATTATTGATTTCATATATATATTTTTTGAGAGAAATACTTTGAAAATAGTTCTTGAAAATGGCATTTTTCTTTTAAATAAGAGGAGAGTTTTCTGTTTTCTGCTCTCTCTCACCTATCTCTATGCCCTTTATCTCTCTCTCTCCCATCTATATCTCTGCCCTCATCTCCTTCTCTCTCTCTCTCCCATGGAGAGTTTTCTGTTTTCTGCTCTATCTCACATATCTCTGTGCCCTTTATCTCTCTCTCTCCCATCGACATCACTGCCCTCATCTCCTTCTCTCTCTCTCTCTCTCCCATCTGTATCTCTGCCCTCATCTCCATTTCTCTTTCTCTCTAAATATCTAATGACTTATCCGAAAGGAAAGAGGAGGAATCTTTTTGTTCTATGGGACTTATCCATCGCCTTTTCTCGGCTGATAGAACCAGGAAATCAAGTACAAGTGTTACTAGTGAGAGAGAGAACACAAGAAAACATCTCGATCGATGAACAGACCGACTAAAGTTGTTGATTATTGAACCGCATTCGAGTCTTCTCCCACTTTCTCTCTCTAGCACCAGGGATACGTCAGAGGGAGAGGGTGTGGAGAGATAAAGAGCCCTAGAGAGGGAAAGAAGAGAGAGATTGAGTGTCCTGGAGAGTTCACTGGATAATAATGTAGAGATGCTTCGATATTTTAATTGAACATGACTATTCATAGCTGGCAAGCACAAATGCAAGTTACAACTGCCGAAAAGGAGAAAAAAATGTGCATAGACCAGGACGACAGCCGGAGCCCGGAACCCCGGGAGCTGATAATGTTCTTAAATAGAGAGAGTGGGCAAGAGAGAGAAAGATGGAATAGAGAGAGAAAAACGAGGTTTCCTCAAAGTCAAAAGATGTTCCAGTCCTTTCTCAGTTAGGCTCACGTCTTACTCTCTTTCCCTCTCTAATTTTGTCATCATTGAGTCGTGAGTTCTGACTCTCTCTCTGTCTCTATCCCTTCCTTTGTCATGGTACCCCAACAGTGTACCGCAGACCCATTGGCTTACGCTCCTAACAGGAGAGAGAGAGAGAAGAGGTCTCTCCCTCTCTATTTTGTCACCGCTTTCTGACTCCCCCTCTTTCTCTCTCTTCTCTCTAGTCTTTACTTAGTTATAAAGGTCATCTTACTGCCGAATCGTGGTTCCCCAAGAATGTGCCCCGGAGCCATTGGCTTATGCTCCTCCGTCGCTAGAGAGAGAAGAGTTCTGTGATGGGACGTGAATGCCCTTTATCTTTCTGTATGTGGGTCTCTCTCTAGCTCTTCCCTAATAGATAGTGGGTCGGAGGTCCACTGCTGACCTTTGGACTATTTGTCGTCCAATTAAACGGCGAGCTCCATCGCGAATGACTGACGGAACGTCTTGTCGCGAGGTTCTGCATAATCTCTCTCTAGAAACAGAGGGTAAGCGTTTCCTGCAACCATAAAATTGAAAAAATTACTAATGCAGATTTCCTTGCCCTCGAGCCCAATTCTCTCTCTCTCTCTCTCTCTCGCTCTGGAGTTTTCGGCTTCAAAAATCATTTCTTTTCAAATGGATAGTAATCCTCTCGCTACATCCCTCTCTCTTTCTCTCTCTCTCTCTCTCTCTCTCTCTCTCTCTCTCTAGCTCTGGAGTTTTCGGCTTCAAAAATCATTTCTTTTCAAATGGATAGTAATCCTCTCGCTACATCCCTCTCTATCTCTCTAGCATGGACTTTTCGGCTTCAAAAATCATTTCTTTTCAAATGGATAGTAATCCTCTCGCTACATCCCTCTCTCTCTCTAGATTCTCCTGCAAGGTAGCGGACAACTTTCACGTCGTATCGCTCAGGAATGGAGTGGAGAAAAGTGCGCACCAATTATATGCAATGTCGCAACCCTTTTGTCAATTTTTGTGAGCAGGACGAAGTTCCACCAGTCAGTTAGTCGGACCAGTTGGCTACTATCCATGCAACGTGCTGGACTGCTGGGCTAGAGAGAGAAAGAGTAAAAAATCCTCTCTTTTTCTCTCATGTCGAGGCTTCA
The DNA here is from genome assembly GCA_024174645.1 of Lemna minuta. Taxonomy (NCBI): domain Eukaryota; kingdom Viridiplantae; phylum Streptophyta; class Magnoliopsida; order Alismatales; family Araceae; genus Lemna; species Lemna minuta. Next base: position 345,327 of record CM044105.1, read on the forward strand.
TATGATTCTTCTCTTGTACGTCTTCGGTAAAGATAGATAGATATTCAATTGACAGAGAGCGAAGACCCAGAAACAGAAGCGGTCGTACAAATAAACAGATGGAAAGAAAGATAGAGATAGAGAGAGAGTGGATAATCAAACACACAGTAAAACAGAAAGGGAGAGCGAAAGCTCCTTCTTAGTGTCAGCCACAGGGGGACCCTGAACAGCGAGCTCAAGGACAAGTTATGATAGATTTATGATTAGGGACATCCAGAGATAACAAAGGGAGAGGGAAGAGAGAGGGATAAAACGTGGAGGAAGAGAGAAAAAGAGAGAGACTAACAAAGGGAGAAGAGGGAGAGAGAGAAAGAGAAGCATATACTGAGAGTGTGAGTGAGTTAGATCATGAGTTCGTGTGGAGACTTAGCAATTGCTTCTAATGGATTATAAAGGTGAGAAGCAACTCTAGGAGGACTTTCTCCTCTTGAGATTGGTGCAAGGGATTTGGATATCTTGTCTGGTATAAAAATATGGTGAATGAGTGATGTGAGAAAATGACTTAATAATATATGAATTCTTAAAAAAAAATTAGAATGTACAAATAATCATAGAAATTAATTCGGCCCTGACAAGTTATTTCACCATCCACTTAGTTGGTACCAAAATTAGACTTGCAGCTTCGATCTAACCAAGAAGCAAGTTGATCTAGAATGCATGGTGATTCCAAAATCTTCCCTCAAACTCCCCATGGCACTAATTATACTATCTAAAAATTGAGAATAAAAGTCGAAACTATAGGAAAGAAGGATGTGATTTGGAATGTCATCATAAATGACTTCAAATTCAACTTCTATGACCTCGTCAAAGTAGAAAATGAGGTAAATGCTAGGGCATAAAACATACTTCTCGCCATTATAGATAGCACGGTCCATTAGCAAGTCTCTAGGAGTAAAACAGCTAAAGAGATATGGGACTAGCGCACTGTAGCACAAGAGGGACATCCCAAGTACAAGATACCCAAGTGGGAACACTAGTAAACAAATTTGAGCTGTCTACCCAACAAAAAGATGAAACAATTAGGCAGCTGTCTAGAGGTTTCAACACCCTGATCAATGTGTTGACGAATATGGACAAGGAGTATTTAACCTTAAAAGATTGCAATTTTCTAAATGCACTATTTTTCAAATATGAAAACTAAGGTTGTTGCTATTGAAGAGACAAAAACCTTAGTATGAACTCCCCTCATAAAGATTGTTGACTCACTCATCATGTACGAGATGAATGAAGGACAAAAAACCCACCCTAACCAAAAAGAAAAAATCTATCACCCTACAAGTTGAGCACACTTCATCAGAGGATGATGAAGAGATAGTCATGCTTTCAAATAAGATAGCTAAGCTAATTAGGAGTACGAGAAGAGGAGGGAAACACTTCTAAAGTGTGTAAATCTGATCTCTATTGGGTAGCTTTAGATTCCACTAAATGCATCAGTCAAAAGTCCTCTTTTTTTTTTGGTTTGAGATTACCACTCTCTTAGTGCTTTTTGTATTCCGCGTGTGTTTGACAATGTAATTACAAAAGATCGAAGGATCGTTAATTCCTTCTCAATTAAGGTTAAGACACCAATCACTCATCATATAGAACCTCTTAAGATCATCATTTAGATTCATCCATAGGGTCATTTATGCATAAAAAAAATTTCAACGTCAGATACGTTGAAAGACAAAGTCAACTATGGAAAGTCAACGAAAACTATAGAGAGTCAAAGCTAATGCTAGAAATTCAAATTCAACTCTAGAAATTCAAAGCCAACTCAACAAGGATATTTTCTCATAATATCTTACTTCTTTTATTTACATCCATTTATTTTTTAATTTAACTTTTGATATTTGATTAGCATTATACAGTGTGTGAGTCTAGAAACCATCCACATACACTCGGTCAACTCCTGACGATTTGTAATTACCCATGAGGGTAAGGGGGAGATTCATTGGTGAATCGATGGTAGACAAGATGAGTCTAGGGAGTTGACCAAAAAGACAACTCTAGGTTCCAAGTGAGAGAATGATAGATACTATGTGGCCTATAAGCCAATCACACTTCCATGTATCTCATTTATGTTCATTGAAATAAAATTCATTTATTGTCATTTTTGTGTGACGTTTGTAATGAAGTCTATGAACATATGTAATGACTAAGTGAATAATGATGAGATTATAATATAATGAACACTTGTCTTTAAACATATGTTCTAAACATTCCTATTTGTGAGATATTCGTAAGGGACATCGAATTATCTAGAAAGAATAACACTATCTAATCTGACTCATATGATAAGTATGAATGATATTGTAGCAATCGATATGGAGACTCTAAGGATAGATAGTGGGTGCTCATTGGAGAAAGAGTTCACTGAATTGATCCATATGAATCCCTGAATAGTATTATACCTAACTGTCAATCAAGTTGATTCATGTCATGGTTGTGTATGTGGTCCTTTGATTTGAGAGACCAAAAACATCTTGTGGATGTATGACTATGTTTTGATTATAACTTACGAATCTCTAGCCACATGATTTCCAAAATGTCAGATATTGGATATGGCATGAAGTCCTCAAAGATGATTGTGTCATCAAGATGTGATCATCCGCCCTCGGTATTTGACGAGATTGATTCAAGGAATGAGATCATATGAAATCCTTGGCCAAGGTAGTGAAGATCTTGAAAGAGTTCCCGATGGTTTCCTATATGCATCAGTACTAACTTGAGTGACCAATTATAGTTTGACAGTAGACCATACCCTAAGTCATTCATGAGTCTCATGCAAATGAAAGATTATACATACATGGTAATCGATGATGGAAAGGTTCCATAAGAGAGTTCTTATATACTTCATATCCCCTAGAGTACGTGGCGTACCTTGGCACCCAACGGGTTGACAACCCAACTTATCGATTGGGTTAAATTAATATTTGATTAATTAATCTATAATGTGGATAATTAATTAAGGTTGGTCAATAAAGTGTTATCAAGCCTATAGAGTTATTAACTAGTGAGATATATGGACCTAGAGGGTCACACATATACGGTTTATAGATGTTGGTGGATATAGACATAATTATGAGTTTTTTACAACAATGGCGTGGGCTTCAATGATGGCTGAGTTGGCAACCACGTGAGAAATGTCTACGACAACTTGGGGAGAAACAACAATGGAAGCTATTCGAGGAGGAAAGCATAGAAGTTGTCCAAGAGAGGACGAGAGATTAAATCAAATCATTTTTCTCTTTTCTGTAGGAATATGAGGAATTACAAGTAGTTACCCTGATTTTGTTGAATCATTACATCTTTTTTTAGCTTTTTTTTGGGCTTACTAATAAATCATTCTGGTTCTAAAATGAATATTAAGTTTCAATTCATTCATATGATCTGAACAAGAGAATCCCTTTCAAAGGTTATAAAAAAATATAGACTTTTGGTATGATTTCACAAAAAGTTAAATTAAAATATTCAATATGGAAAAATGACAGTCAATAGGCATGCAATCAATAATCAACATTAAAACAAATGAGAGATGAGCTAACTAGATTTTTGTTTAGCATTTATTCACAAAGGACATATTACAGATTTTGATTTTTTTTTCTTTGGTTGGATTGAACTGGCTAAAAGCCTATACGGATATTGAGCATTTACTTCTGTAAAAGAACTTTGTTCTTGATTTAGAGCCATTATATGCAAGTAGACATTTAGATTAAGACGTATCTATTTATGTCATTCCTTTTATTGTTTCTCTAGATGGATGTTTAGAAATTCTCAAATAAGGTTCTCATAGGAGGTATATCTATAAGAATTCACTTATCCCAAGGATCAAAAAAACTTGATTTGAATAATTTTTTATAAGAACTAAATTGGTTAAGGAATTGGACATAGTTATTTTTGATGAATTTCATGGGAAAAATGATCTTATATAGATTTTCATGATATTTATTTTGGGTTCTATGGAATTTAAAATAAGATCATTGATCCTAGAAAATTCAATGACTGGTAAACCTCAAAATCCTTTGGTAATATTACTTGATTGGCAACTCCTTTGGAATATTACTTTAATGACACTTCTTTCTTGTATGTCAAATTAGTTTTTAGTATTCTTTTAATGTTATGAGTACTCATGGGATTATTAACTTTTTTTTTGGAAAATGTAAATAAATTTTAAAATTCATTTCTTTGATGAGTAAAAATCCTTTTTATTGATATTTTAGTAGCTCTTTGGTTTGGTATTGGAGAAACATTACCTATTCATTAATATCTTACTTCAGCTGCATGGAGTTCTTCTTTAGAGGAACTAAACTTCCATTGGTCAATATTTCCTAAAACAATAAGTTCTTGTTTTTCATTCCCATTTTTATAAGAATAAATATTATGATATCCATTTTGATTGTGCTTAAACATTGCACCTACTAGATACTTCCATCTTGGAAGTTAAGGTAGTTATATGTTGTGTCTAGTCAACTCTTTCCATATAAGATATTCTTTTCAGTTGCTATGGTTTCGGAGCCTTTGACCCAAATGGATGCCTCTCAAGTGCCATATAGATTATTTATCAATACAATTTCTTTCAAATACATTAAAAATTGTTTTATTAATTCTAACATACCAAATATTTTATAATATTCATTAGTTCCTTCAATTTCTTGAACTAAAGCTTGATTTTTATGATTTTGGAAAATTATCTCCTAGATCTTTCATGAGTTGGAACAGAATAAAATGCCCATAATGTGAATAACCCAAACAAAATTCCCTTTATGTGTTTTATCCAAATAAATGGAAAGGGATGTTTTAATGTCAGCAAGGGATGCCCAGGATTATAACTTTATTGATCTTGTGGTAGTTATAAGTAAATGGGCTTTTGCATAAATTCATAATTTCATTTCAAATTAAAAAAAGGAGGTAATTTTATTTTGAGTAATTTAGTACTAAATATTTTATTTTATCCAAGTAAAATAACTATTGAATTTAAGGTAAATAATATTTAAATATCAAGTGTAGACTGATCTAAACTAGTCAATTATGGTTCCATCATATAGATATACAATACGACAGTGCAAATATTAAAATAACTTATTATAATGCTAGACAACCAATCATAAATCTTACAAAATGTCCCATCCTTTCAAGATACCCTCGACATTGAGGGACATGATCTATCACATGAATACACAAGTCACCTTTCTACTTTTTAAAAAAATATGATTTTTTTAATTTCTAAATTTTCTAGACAACTTTTCTTGAACAAGGTTTGGAGGAATAATTGGAATGAAATTAGGATGGGAGATGGGTGACGAAGCATTTTTGTGCGTCTTTAAAACACAGAAACATAAGTCAAAAAAAATTTATAAAACCAAACTCAAAAAGATAAGATATAAAATCAAGTAATGTGTAAGTATGGGGTCGATCCACAGAGAGCAGGGTTGACTTTAATTGTAGAGTTGACTTGGTCAAACTTAGGTTTAAAAGAGGTTTTAAAGAAGTAAAAATAAGATGTGATGAATAGAAATGATATAAATAGATCTAATAAGAAGTTTTAAGAATTGAAATCTTGGATTTGAAAGAGAAAAGTCAAAAGTCAAAGTCAAAGTGTTGACTTTGACCAATAGTAGCCGTTTTGTAAAATCAAAGAGTCAAAAGGTGACATAAGATTATGAATTTATTGATATAAAATTCGTGATTTTTGGATAAGAAATGAATTTACTATGAATTATTGAAAATAAAATATCATAAAATCCCCGAAATGAACACCTTAGAGGAAATCTTCAAATTAACCGGTCAAATGAAATCCAAATCTAGAAATTTATATGTCAATGTAAATCTAAGAACCAGAGGAATCTAAAGAGACTAAAATGATAGAATTCTGATTTGTAAAGTGAAAGTAATTGACCCCAAAAGTCAACATTTGACTTCTGATGAAAGATGAACAGTGCTCGGTCAAACATAAAATTGAAGGGTCAAATGAACTTGGAATTCAATGAATTTCCTATCCACGGAAAGATGATGAAAAGAGGAATCCAATGAAACCAAAATCAAGTGATTTGGAATTATAATCAGAGAGATATCCTATTTTCAAGATCATAAATTTTTTGGACTCAAATTTGGGGAAAATGAAGAACACTAAGAACTAATTTGCAAAATTAAACTTCTAAATCTAATAAAAACTCAAATTACCTCTTGATAATCGATCGAATCTCACTACTTACCCGATTTCCGCAAGAATGGGGCTTCAATTCTCGTGGATTGAAGCGAATTTGCTCGGATTCTTCCTCGTGGACGTTCAGAATTCAAGGGGAAAATTTGATGAAATCAAGGAGGAATTTGCGATCAATCCCTCTCCAATTGCTTCACAATCGAGTCTAAAAGTGGGGTGATCAAGAAGAACTTAAGATTTTGCTCCAAATTCGCTTAATTGCTTCACGAATCAATCAAAAGTTGAAGAACAAAGGAGAGAATACATCGGTTTTAAAGAGGATTTTGGCCCAAAAATTTGGGCCATTTGATGCGGTCGTGGAAGTGGATTGATGGGGTCGTGGGAGCAGTTTCCCTTGGCGGCGTCGTGGCTCCTGAATTGGCGCTGAATGAGCGACGATCGCACGACGGTCGGGCCACGATCGCGCGATGATCATGGTTCTTCGCGAAAGAACGCCAACAGTCCGATTTCCGCCGCTCACCGAGATGAGTTCACGTCGCCTTCCTAGAGCCGTTTGATGGTGATCTCAAGCTCTCCAGATGTAGCCCACGATCGCATAGGAGTTTTCCGTGACAATTGCCAGCCGTTCGATCTGCTTCAAGTTTAGCAGATGATTGCGATTGCATAATCAAGCTAAGCCACCGTCATGATTAACATTTTTCCGTCATTGAGCGTCCACCATCTGATGGTGATCGCCGCATCAAGGTAAGTCGACTGCATCACGTGTCCTCCTATGATGTGTCTTGATCGCGATTAGTTACAATCGTCCGATGGCAGTCGTGATCTGATGAAAACCTGAAGATCGCATCGTTCCTTCCGTCGTCATCCGTCCGATGGAGATCAAACACTCCCGAGCCGTCCACGTGTCGCCAGATGAGAGGTAAGTCCATTTCACTTAAGTTAGGATTTACACACGTGTTGTGATTTCGATCACGTGGACTCCGGTCCACGCGATCGACGCCTCGTGATCGCGTTCGACGCTCGTGATGCCTCCACATCACTTGCAAAACAGTGATTCCATGGGAACATAGTCCCACACAGAATAAAAGCAAGGGAATCATGTGTATAAAATATGGGGCGTGGTAACGCATTTGCCAGGACCCACTAACCCGTGGGCCCTCCAGATGCCGACCCCTTCATGCCACGTGGCGCCCCACACAGGCGTCCGCGTGGACCGCTTGGACACGTGTGGCCTCTTGCCACATGTCCGCGCCTTGTGCGCCATCTGCGCCTCGCGTGGGCCACCCACGGCCCTGCCATGTATCCGCGCCCTGTGCGCCACCTACGTCTCACGTGGGCCACCCGCGGCCCTGCCACATGGCCTCAGAGCCGCGTCGCATCCGCGCGGTGGTCCCGCGTGCCACATCAGGTACACGTGCCACGTCATCATACGGGGGTCTGTGGACCAAAATACCCCCCTTTTCGCAATTTTAGTAAAAAAAATCAATTTAAAATAGGATAAAAATCAGAAAAAGGCATAAACTTCAGAAATTCATAACTTTAAATACACAACTCCTTTTTAATCAAAAATTTCTCCATTGGATCACAAATTTCTTCCTTTTTAATACCATGTCATCTAAAATATACTTTCAAAGAAGAAATTAAGATGAATTAAAAATTAACTTAACTCATTTCTTAAGAATTCTTCTTAATCATAATTTCATCTTGAAATTATCTTTCAAAACATACACTAAAGTCATAAGTAATTCAAAAAGAGATTAACTTCTATTAATTTTAACTTTGAAAAGGACTAATCATCCCTCAAGCATAAAATTATCCCTAATTTATGCATAAATATCGACTTTAGTGAAATGACATACCAATGGAGAAATTCATGAAAATTAAGATAACATGCATCATAATTACATAAAATAAGCATGAATATGAGTGAAATAAGAAAGGATTTTAAGTTATAAATGCATATTATCAATGGGCATTTCTAATCATTCTCTTTGACAAGGTTTGATACTAGATAAGCCTTCCAAATTCTTGGTCAACACATTGAATGTAATAAAAGACATTAAATGAGATATTCAAAGACTAAAGCAACAAGAATAGATGATCTTATCATTTTATATAAATTAAAATTCATACTTACAATGGTCATTAAAGGAGTTCCTTTAAGTTGTTCAAATATCTAGCCTCTTGATGTATCCGTGCACTCATTGGATGATTATATTTCCTCTTCAAACTCTTCACTAAGAGAGAAAGAGAAGAAAGGGAAGGGTGTTTGGCGTCTTGCACTATGTATAAAATTGTTGGTCTGACCTCTCAAGTGCCATATTATATTATTTATCAATACAATTTTTCAAATCTCCATTAAAAATTGTTGTATTAATTCTACCATACCGAATATTTTAGAATATTCATTAGTTACATTTGTTGATTTTTCTGATTTTATTCATGTTCCTTCAATTTCTTGAAGTAAAGCCTATGGCATAGAAATTTTGGAAAATTATCTCCTAGACCTTTCATGAGTTGGGACAGAATAAAATGCCCATAATGTGAATAACCCTAAAAAAATTCCCTTTATGGGTTTTTTCCAAATACATGGAAAGGGATGTTTTAATGTTAGCAAGGGATATCTAGGTTTATGGCTTTATTGATCTTGTGGTAGTTAAATGTAAATGGTCTTTTGCATAAATTCATAATTTCATTTCAAATTCAAAAAGAGGGTAATTTTATTTTTAGTAATTTGATATTTAATATTTTATTTTATCCAAGTAAAATAGGTATTCAATTTAAGATAAATAAATTTTAAATATCAAGTGATCTATACTAGTCAATTATGATTCCATCATATAGATATACAATACGACCTCAAAACTATTAAAATAACGTATTATAATTATAGACAACCAATCATGAATATTATAAAATCTCCCATCCTTTTAGGATACTCTCAACATCAAGGGACAGTTCAAGCACATGAATGCAGAAGTTACTTTTTATACTTTTTTAAAAAAATATTATTTTTTTAATTTCTAAATTTTCTAGGCAACTTTTCCTACCCCGTTTGGGAGAATAATTGGAATGAAATTAGGATGGGAAATGGACCTTTCTAATCATTCTATTTGACAAGGTTTGAGACTTGATAAGCCTTCAAAATTGTTGTTCAAAATATCGAATGTAACAGAAGACATCAAATGAGATATTCAAAGACTAAATCAACAAGAATAGATGATCTTATCATCTAATATAAATTAAAATTCATACTTAAAAGGATCATTAAAGGAGTTCATTTAAGTTGTTCAAATATCGAGCCTCTTGATGTATGAGTGCAATCATTGGATGATTAGATTTCCTCTTTAAACTCTTCACTAAGAGAGAAAGAGGAGAAAGGGAAGGGTGTTTGGTGTCTTGCACTATCCATAAAATTGTTGGTCTGACCTAATGTCAAGGAGGATGTGTCAGGGGTTGAGGGCTTGACGATGATAGTGCTTGTGGGATAAGAATTGTTAGAGACTCTTAAGGAGCTCTTTGGTGAGAATAATAGGGGATGGATGAGACATCAATGAGGAAGGTGGAGCAGCCAAAGGCATAGTGAATGTGGTAGAGGGGAGGGGAAAAATGGGGTGCCTTATAGAAAGGTGATGTTGGTTGAGATGATGTAACATTTGAACATGAGAAGGTAGATGCAGTACCCCTTTTGAGTCCAAGAATAGCCAACAAACAACTCCTTGAGATCATTGGGGGGAATTTTAGATTGAAAGGGATATGATCATGAAGAAATATATTACATCCATCGGCACAAGAGGGAGATAAAATAATGTAGAATTACCAGAGAGATGATGAAGTGGAATAACACTACCAAGGAAGGAGGAGGGAAGGTAGTTATGAAGAGCATCAGGCCAAAGGCATAAAGGAATATTCATCTCAATGAGCAGTATGCAAGTAATGACATGAAGGATATGATATTTCCATTTGAAAACATCCTTTTGTTGGGAGGTGTAGGGTCAGGTGGATTGATGGAGGCATCATGGTCAACATAGAATGTTTGAAGAGATTTTTTTTCTTCTGTGATATTGTAGCGATTTTGCAGGCGACACTACCATGGCATTTAGATGACATCACAAAAGGCAAGAATCATCGCAATCAAGAGTTCAGCGAGAGGAATCTGCGACCGACAACAAGAGTGCCGCCGAGTATTGGAGCTGAATTGATACCATCTGCGAGAGGGTAGAGTCAACCCTAGAAGTTAAAAACAACATATTACTAAATTAATGATGAGAGAAATTTTTCAGTGATAGAGAGAGAGAGAGAGAGAGAGAGAGAGAGATAAATGAGCCTAGCCCACTAAAAAAGTCAATCTGCAAAGTTCAATGGTAAGAGAACCATATGAATACCTAAATACCCATATACATTTATGACCAAGCATTTGATCATATATCTATGATGGGGGCAATATACCTGTCATATTGCACCATAGTTTCACCCAAGTATGAGGTGAGCATTGCTCAAGTCATATAGAACACTGGTTACTTGACATTTGAATGTTTTGTAAATGTAATGAAAATGCCATGATTAAGGGCAAGCTAAAACTTCTAAAGCAGTTGATCGGATGAGCCTCAAAGCTCATTAATTAACTGCCTAGACTATCAGTCTCCCTCTTTCTCTGCATGTTTTGAATCCAAGAAAGTCATTTCTCGCTATATGAATTTGAGAAGAAAAATTCTAACCTTAAATGAGGAGCCAAGAGACCTGCAAAGTGTCATGGGAGGCCAATTGTTGAGAGAGAGAGGAGGAGAGATAACAGAGAGAGAGGACCAATTTACAATTCCATTTGCATTAGGAAAACGAAGCACGGCCGTTTCATCCATTGGTTTTCCCCTTGCTGACAACTTATCTAACAATTCAGAGGAACCCGATCAGGAAACGGAAATGGAAGTGGTTTCTAGTATCATAAAAGCCTAAATTCTCAGATCAGATTCCAGATCAAAAGAACAGAGCAGAGAAAACCGATACCCACATCAGAGAGTATGTAATCCAAACAAATTTCAATAACAAGAGCGAAGAAAGAAAAAAATCACTTCTTCTTCCCTCCCTTTCCAGATCCGGCCTTCTTTCTTGTAGGAAGAACAATTTCTCCGTACTTCAAATTCGGAATTTCCATGTACTTCCCACCCAACTGACCAAATTTCTTCCTGAATTTCTCAACTTGGTCGTCTTCAACTAAGAGGGCAGATCGATCTCCGAGAAAAGTGGGGTGGATGCCCGACCAGATATCCACGTTGTACTCTTTCTGGGTTCCTCCCGTGGTCATCACGAGCTCTCCATTGCAGTAGACTTTAGCATCCTCGAAGTACTCCGGATGAAAATTGTCGCCTTTGCGGCAGACCCATCTTCCTCCGTTGATGTTTGCGCCCTGAAATTGAAAAGATGTTAACTGAAGAAGAGAAAGGAGAGAGAAAGATGATGGGTGGAAAGAGGTGAGAGAGAGGGTCGAACGCGGAGGGGAGAGGAGGAAGGAGGGCGGGTCTTGGCGATGAAGGACGTGGCAAGGTGGAGGGAAGCCATGGGTGACACTGGGCGTCGCTCCCGCTTTCTTCTCAGTTTTTTCTGTGCTGAACTATTTTCCTCTTCCAACCCAAAGTGTCTTATCCTCTCCACTCGTGCCGCGGGGAGGGAGAGAGAGAGAGAGCCACAAATGGGTTGGTAGTTTCATGGTCTGGAGAGAGCTTACTTAGATTCCTAGAGTATTGGGCTTACGCTAAGAGAGCGTTTGGGATATGGAGAGAGAGAGAGAGAGAGAGAGAGAGAGAGAGAGAGAGAGAGAGAGAGAGAGAGAGAGAGAGAGAGAGAGAGAGAAATTTGTGAGTAGGGTGGGTAGATCTGTTAAAGGAAAATTAATAAATTCAAGATTGGCAAGCATATTAAGAAATTAATGAAATTGAAATCATCAGTAGATCGCATCGATTGATCATGGTACATCAGGAAAAATATGGTAAATTAAAAATTAAATTTTCCTCTAGAAAAATGAAAATAATAAACATATTTGGGGATAAGGATGAGAGAGAGAGGCAAGGAGAAAGAAGAAATATGTAAAAATCATGAGAAGGTTTGTGTCTTTACTTGATACATGAATGAGTTTGATTTATGTAAAGATTCTAAAAGACATATAACAAATAAATCATGCTAGAAGGCCACATCTAACTCTAAAAATTTGAGGAATCATGATCAAATTGTTAAAAAGTGCATGCGTTGACCAAGAATTCTTGGCATTGACCTGATACTAATTTGACAAAAAAAGATATTTTGAAAAATTGTAACTTGAGTCTTTATTGTTTAAATTCATTTGATTAGTTTATTTCAAATTTAACTCAAATAGAAGTAAAGTCAATGGAATATCATTTGGTGAAGCTCGAAAATCATCTTAATCACCAAAGAGTAAACAATGGAAATTTTAGTGAAGTTGAGATCAATTTATTGACTATTTTGATGATATTTGAAACATCAAAAGGTTATGAGATGATCTAATAACACTGATATTTAATTATATTATTTTAAATATAATTTTAATAAAAGGACATAATAAGTAAGCAGCAAGGTTTTCCCTTCGGACTGACTACAACAAGCATGTCTCTCATAGATGATGAATATTATGTGGCCTATAAGCCTATTACACTTCTATGTATCTCATTTATGTTCATTAAAATGAAAGTTATTCATTGTCATTCTTGTATGATGTTTACAATGAAGTCCATGAACATGTCTAAGGTTATATAATAATTAAGTAAATTATGATAGAATTATAATATAATGATCACTAGTTGATCATCTAGTCTTTAAACATATGTTGTAAGAATTCCTATTCATGGGATATCCAAGAAGGACATTAAATTATCCGAAAAGAATAATACTATCTGATCTAACTCATATGATGAGTCTGAATAATCTTGTACCCATATGTGTGGAGACAATAAGGATAGATAGTGGGTTCTCTTTGCAGAAAGAGTTCACTAAATTGATCTGTAAGAATCCAAAAATGATATCATACCTAATTGTCAATCATATTGTTTTATTTCATGGTTGTATATGTGATCCATTGACTTGAGACATGAAAGATATCTTTTGAATGGATGACTATGTTTTGATTATGAATTATGAATCACTGGTCATGGGATCTCTAAAATATCATATATTAGATATAACATGAAGTCTTCGAAGATGTTTGTGTGAAAAAGATTAGATTATCTGCCTTTGGTATTTTAGAAGATTGACTCGAGCAATGAGATGTGATGAAATCCTTGGCCAAGCTAATGTTAGGTTTAAGGTTGATAAGCCTTTTGAAATTTTGATCAAAAAGTCGAATAAAACAGAATACATTAAATTGGATATTCAAACTACTGAGGCACCAAGAATAGATAATATTATCATTTAGTATGTATGAGAAAACATACTTAGATGGTTCTCTTGAAGGAGTTCGTGAAGCTATTTAACTGTCTAGCATTTAATAACATCCACATGATCTTTGGATAGTTAGATCTCTTCTTCAAAGCTCTTCACCAAGAGAGAAAGAGAAGAAATGAGATAATTCCTACAATGCTTGCATGAGCACCTTGAGTTGTGGTCGTTCTCTCCCTATTTATAGAAATTTGGTATGTGAATTTTTCATAAAAGCCCTCATAATTATGTCTATATCGTCGTCGTTTGGGTCAGGAATCTATAATACCGGTTCCTCCGGAGGAGCGACCATTGGATGTGCCTCCTAAAATCTCTAGAACTTATGTGTGTGACCCTCTAGGTCCATATATCTCACTAGTTAATAAGTTTATAGGCCTAATAACATCATATTGGTCAACCTTAATTAATTTTCTACATCAACATATCGATTAATTAATTAAGGATCGATTTAACCCAATCAATAGGTTAAGTTGCCAGCCTATTGGGTGTCAAGCTACAACACATACTCTATGAGATATAGAGTATATAAGAACTCTCTTATAGACCCTTACCGTCATTGGTTATCATGTATGTATAATCCTTCATCCGCATGAGACTCATAAATGACTTAGGGTGTGGTAAATTTTCAAACCCTAATTGGTCATTCAAGTTAGTACTAATGCATGTAAGAATTCGTCGGGAACTCTTCCGATATTTTTACTACCTTGGCTGAGGATTTCATCGCATCTCATTTTTTAAGTCAATCTCCTCAAATTCAAAGGGTGGATGGTCTCATGTTCACCACACAATCATCTTCAAGGAATTTACTGTATCCAATACTTGATGTCTTAAAAATCTCATGGCTAGGGATTCGTAAGACATAATCAAAACACAGTCATACATCCTTAAGATGGCTTTGGTATCTCAAGTCAAAGGGCTAAATATACAACTGATAACATGCAATCTTAACATGATAAAACATGATTATTCATGCAATTTAAGGCATAAAACATTACATTTATGTGCATGTTATCATACTTTGAGTGCATTTCTATCATTTCATGCAAATTTATGTTATAATCTCAAAATACACTAAATTAGGGTTAATTATGATAAATTAAGGATAAATGATTTTATAACCTATCTTTACTTGAGATTATAAGTGATTTGTAATGTTAAATAATAAGAGAAATTATTTTTATAAACATTCATTTAAATTTCTAAACTTAAAATCTTAAGGAAATGAGTGTATTTTTGAAATATAAATTAAAACTCTTGTTATTTAAATATTTTGAATTTTTAGAATGATAGATAATTAAATTTCAGATCCAATGAAAGAAATTTGGATTAATTTGGAGTTGTATTTTAAAAGATATGATTTTTACAATTTTTAGGGATTTTTCTGTATTTTTCCGGATTTTTTATGATTTTCTTTTCTATTTAAAACATTAAAAAAATAATAAAAAAATAGCAAAAAGCGCGCGGGTCCCACGCGGGTGCGACGTGGCACGCAAGGCCACGTGGCAGAGCCACGCGGACCCGCGCAGCGCGCCTACATGGCGCTACATATATATTATTATTTTATCATATATAATAGAGGTCTTTGTCCTTGCCTATATGGGAAGGGTCATACCCGTAGTAACCGTCGGGTGTTATAAACCCGACGGAATCAGAAATCATTTCCGTGTGGGACTAATCTCCACACTACTCTTACCTATTTCAGGTGACGTGGCGCGAGGAGGGGCGTCGGATCATGATCGGAGCGCATTGATCGAGTGGACACGTGGTCCACGGATTAAATCAAGATCACGTGCGTTTTTAAACAAGTTATAACGGCTCAGATTTTTTTGACGTGGCAGAAGCGGAGGCATCGGATCGAGATGACGCGACGATCTCGTGCGTTGATCGCGTGAGCGCGGTCCACGGATCAAGATCAACACACGTGCGCGATGAAAGGAGTTATAACGGTCGGATGAGGTGAAACGTGGCAGCATCACAGCGCTTCGATCGCGTGTACGCCGGGTGCACCAGAGATCATCAAGCACGTGCCTTAATTACTCTAATTATAATGGCCACGATTTCACACAATCAAACGCATCTGGAGCGTTAGATTGCAATCCAACGGGCGCTGTTTTGAGGCGTTTTATAACGCAAAACGCGAGGATGAATCTGGAGCGTCCATCGGAGATCTAAAGATCGTGATATATTCGTAACGTTTCACTAATTAAAACGCTTAATCTGGACCGTTGATCAAGCCTAACGCATTGATCGGACGGTTTCGCCCAATTTGGGCTATAAATTGACGAGTTCTTCGTCGTTTGTACTCATTCTTGAGAGATTTGATCTAATTGACCTATCTATTTGCATCTTCACTTGAATCTCTCTCTTTTAATCACTTCTAGACAAGATTCCGCGTCCACGGAGTGTTTATAAGAGAGATTTCGACGATCGAGCAAGGAGAATTTGTCTCTTGAACACCGATGTTCACGCTTTGAATTCGCTAATGAAGAGCCGTCGATCCGGCGATCAATTGGATCGATTTGATCGTTATCTCGGGTTAGAAAACAAGTTTATCCTCTTATCTATCGTCGTGTATCATCAATTTTAGGATTAGGACTTCAATTTAAGTTTAATTTCATTTCAATTTCAATTTGTGTTCTTCGCGATTCCGAAAATTTCTTCCACTTCCATCTTTGATTTCTCCGTGATTACTAATCTAAATCGAGTGATTTTTTATTTCACGGATAGATCTTTGAGTCTTCTTTACAAAAACACCATTTTCCCTAATTTCTCACCTCAATTCATCGTCCAATTTGACCAAATTCCAAAAGATATCTCGAAAATACCTAAATTCCCTGTGGATTCGACTCGTATTTACCATTATACCCCTCAATTCTCTCTTAATTCTCCAAATTGGTAAGTTCGGTATTATTTTTGACACGAGACCGTGTGAAATCGACGACCTCGCGGTTTCGTCTCGTCAGCAACCGTGACATGAATCGACCTGATGGATAGTTAAGTAAAATACCATTTAGGGATTTATATTGATTAGTTCAATGAACTCATTCTCCAAAGAGCACCTACTATCTATCCTTAGTATCTCCACATCGATAGCCACAAGATCAACCATACGCATCATATAAGTTGGATTAGATAGTGTTATTCTTTCTAGATAATCCAATGTCTTTCTCGAAGGTTCCACAAATAGGAATATTTAGAACATATGTTTAAAGACTAGTAATCACTGTATTATGATCTCATCATAGTTCACTTAGTCATTGTATATGCTCATCGAATTCATTATAAACATCATATATGAATGACAAGGAATAAATTTTATTCTAATTAATATAAACAAGATAAATAGAAGTGTGATTAGCTTATAGGCCATATAATATCGATTAGTAGTAGAAATGTCGAAAAAAGAGTTCTTATGATTTCGTCCATGTATTAGTACTAACTTGAGTGATTGATTAAGGTTTGATAGTAGATCAAACCTCAAGTCATTCATGAGTCTTGTGCGGACAAAAGATTATACATACATGGTAAAAGATGATGGTAAGGTTCCATATGATAGTTTTCATATACTCCATATAGAGAATGTGGTGTAGCTTGGCACCCAACGAGCTAGCAACTCAACCTATCGATTGAGTTAAATTGATCATTGATTAATTAATATATATGTTGATGTAGATAATTTATAAAAGTTGACCAATAAGTGGTTATCGGGTCTATAAAATTATTAACTAGTAAGATATATGCACCTAGAGGATCACACACATAAGGTCTATAGATAATAGTAGATATATACATAATTATAAGAGTTTTTTGTAAAAAAATACACATACCAAATTTCTATAAAATAGGGGGAGAAGGACTACAACTAAAGGTGCTCATACAATCCCTATGGGAGTTCTCTCCTTTCTTCTCTTTCTCTTTTAGTGAAGAGCTTTGAAGAGGAGATTCAACCATCGAGAGATCATATGGATGGAACTAGAGGCTAGACACATTAATAGCTTTAATAACTCTTTCAAATTAACCCCGTAATTATATTTGTCTCATAAATACCGAATGAAAGGATTATCCATTCTTGGTGTCTCGATGTTTTGAGTATCGAATTTTAATATATTCCATTGTATTCGATGTTTTCAAAGGCTAATCGACCTTAGAACCGAAAATAGAAATAATTGGTAAGCTCTCTACTCTAAAAGCTAAAAATGCTAAGCCTAAAAAAAGTCGGTGAATGCCACAAGCATCTCCTTGCCTAGATCTATCAGCAATGCAAGTTTGCTCGAGGATTGGAGAGGTAAAGCTAAAGAACAGGATGGATTATGAGTTTTTGTATGAACTGTATGCAATGAGAGTCTCAAATAAGGTAATTGGGAAGGGGTTGGGGGGGAGGGGGGTGGGGGTGACCCAAAACCATGACATCCAAAAAAAGTTACCTAGTGTGCAAGAGACTTCTATGTCAGCAATATTCTTGGTTCTGTGTTGAGTATCCCAATTATGTTATTCAAATGTACACAAGAAATGTTGATTTAGTTCATGTTCTATGTTCATAGATTCTTATTGATCTGAGAAGGATTTTTAAAACTCCAATAACCTTCAGTTTTTATTTTAATTTTCATATGATTTTTTTATTGATACCTAGAAATGATATATTACCACTCAATACATAAAGTTCATGCATTACCAATTGTAGAGAATGATGCAATATTGCTGCACTACGAGGAAGTGTAGTATTCTTTATCTCTTATGGGATTGATAGGTCGTAATCATACGATATTGTAAGTAGTATCTACAACACAAACTTCTCTCTTTTTAACTATATGATCTATTTCTCTCTCTTCCTTATGAAATGTTGTGACTGACAATGGAATCTAAAGTTCATCTATAAATAGAAATAATAACCTAGAAATTATCGTTCTCAGTTATTGTCAATCTTGATGATCATTCACCTCTTACAATTGGAAATAAATAACAAGGTTGTTTTGATGATACTATGACTCATAGTGATCTTGATTCCATTGCCTATTGTGGTAGTCACTATGACGCCATAATGTGATAGGAGGCCATGCAAAGTGGAACATATACGATGAAGTTATTGAGACTAAAAAAATGTAAGGCGATGGGATATTGCTGGTAAAAAGGATGGTGATGAGATGCATGATAAGCATATAAATATAGTCGTTGAATGCACAAATTTTCGTATCAAAGTAAATATACTCAACTCTTGAAATCTGATTTTTAAATTAGAACATTGGTGAGTCGAGGTTAAATCTATGTGGATGAAGGTTATAAGATTGAAATCAAGAGATGTTTTTGGTTTTTTTTAGATTTATAAAGCGGAGATGAACAATGAAAGGAAGAAAATGTGTATGGAAATGAGATGATTTGAGAAAGTGCTTCCAAACTCTTAGCAAAGATTGAAAACCCATGATTGATGGTGAAAAACTGATTTTAGGGTTTAGAAATATGAAAATTTTGATAAACTGATGGGAAAAATAGAAAAGACGATAGAAAATGGTTCTAATCTAAATATTTGTATTGAAAACACAATCTAGTGATGCTCCCTAATCAAAACATACCTTCGAGAGCCTATATATTTTGCCTGGACTTGGACTCTTACATCTAACACAAGGAATGAAATGAAAAGGGAAGAAACTCACTTAGAATGATGTTTCACACACGAAGAATGATTAGAAGCATAGAATGAAAACATTATTAACCCTAATTTTTTTTTCTCTGAATCTAAATCAACCCCAATAGATTTGTAGAGCATGAAATGACAACCATGCCTACGAAATTTCAGCCCCTAACTTAATCAGGATCGTGAGATTTCACGATTTTAGTCTGAAGCATTTTTGGCCATTGATCTGGTGATCTCTCTCTTTAAGTATTCCGATCAAACAGCTCTGGTCAAATATCTCCGATCAAAGCGTGGGTCAAACTTGCAAAAAGAAAGAAATATTTTATCTCTCTCCTCTCTCCCTTCTCTCCTCTCTCTTGATTGAGAAGAATACGGGCAGGAAGAGGTCTCCTCCGCGAGTGTGGTTGAGAGAGAAATGCGCAATGATAAGCAAGAAGCAAGAAGGGTGGCGGACGAAGAGAGAGAGAAAGGAAGAGGCTGAGGTGAGGCGGCAGAGAGGGAGGTAGGAATTCTCATGCGCGATAGAAGAAAAATTCTGTCACGTGAGAGAGACAAAGGAAGAAGAAAGAAGACGGTGGCAAGAGAGCTAGTGATTGGAAATATAGAGATAGATCGATTGCGGGATAGAGAGAGAGAAATCGAGAGAGAGAGAAAAAGAGAGAGAGGGGGGCAATAAAGAGACAAGAGAGAGAGGGAGAAGTGGAGGAAGTGGGGAAGAGGAAGGGAGGAAAGAAAGTGAGAGAGGAGAGATAGAGAAAAATAAATCTCCCCCTCTCCCTTACGCGCGCACGCACGTGCGGGGAGACAAGAGAGAGGAGAGGGGGAGGGAATCTATCCTTGTGATGTAAATTTCCTTTGTGAGAGAGAGAGAAAGGGAGAAATAGAGAAATAGAGAGAGTGGGAAAGAGAAAGATCGCGCGAGAGAGGGAGAAATAGAGAAATAGAGAGAGTGGGAAAGAGAGAGATCGCGAGAGAGAGGGAGAGCGATTGCGGGAGAGAGAGAGAAATGTTTACACATTTGAGAAAGGTACTCTCATGCGTGATGGAAAAGAAATTCCGTCGTGTGAGAGAGAAAAAAGAAGGGAGGAGAAGGAGAAGAAGAGAGGGGGAGAAGAGGAAGAAGATCTTCTCCTCCCCCTTACATGCGTGCGTGCGCGGGGAAGGGAGGAAAAGAGGGAGAGGAGAGGCCATGCGCGTAGTGCGTCTCTCCTCTAAAAAGAGCGAGAGAGAGAGAGAGAGAGAGCGGGGGTAAATGATTTTTAAAAAAAACATTTTATTAATTTTGAATGATTTTTTCGAAAATCATTTAATTAATTTTTAAATGATTTTTTAAAAATCATTTTAAAAACCTTATTAATTTTCTTTAAAAATGATTTTTTCAACAATATAAATGTCATAAAACGCCCATAAAAAATCCAGAAAATAAATAAAAATCTCATTTGTTATTAGAAAAATTATATTCTTGATGAATCACGTCATTAAATGCTCATAAAATATTATTAATTTATGAAAAATTAACAATATTCTCTTAAACATAAAAATTATCATTTTAATCATTTTAAATCATGATAAGATGTATTTATGATTATATTTTAAAGATAAAGTGCATAAAATATATGATATTAATGCATGAAATTGCATGATATCAATGCACGTACAATTGATTGTTGAAATACTATAATAGGTATCAAGGTCGATGAGGAAGGAGAAGAAATGAATACAAGAAGAGTATTCTATGTAATGTCCTTGAAGAAAGAGGTCACTAAATATATTTGTATAAATTTTTTAATGGTATTCTATCAAATTTTCAATTAGTTTGATTTATACCTTTGTTTTGTATGTAGTCACTTCATCTTATATGCTAAAGACATCTTTATGAATAGACGATCATGTTTTAACTATAACATAAAAATCCATGCACACAAGATCTCTAAAATCATATATTAGATTTGACATGAAATTCTCAGAGGTTATTGCTAAAAACATCTTTATGAATAGACGATCATGTTTTAACTATAACATACAAATCCATGCCCACAAGATCTCTAACATCATACATTAGATATGATAGTAAATTCTTGGAGGTGATTGTGTGGTCACAATGAGATCATCCACCCCTTGTACTTGAAGAAATTGACTCAAGGAATGAGATGTGATGAAATCCTTGGCCAAGGTAGTGAAAATATCATAGAAAGAGTTATTAGTGCTTTCCTTCACTATCAGTACTAACTTGAATGACTGATTAGGATTTAATATTTGATTGTACCTATCGTCATTCATAAGTCTCATATGGACTAAATAATATATATATAGAATAACTGATGACATCGAGGTTCTATCTAAGAGTTCTTATTCACTCTTTATCTCCTAAAGCTGGAAGGATAGATTGGCACCCAACAAGCTAATAACTCGATATGACGATTGGGTTAAATCAATCCTTGATTAAATAATAAATATGTTCATATGTTAATTAATGAAGTTGACCAATAAATGTTATTGGGTCTACAAAGAAAGAAGAAGTTCATAGGACTCCCTTTCCTTTTCTTACAAGCGAGATATATGGACCAAGAGTTGATGGACGTTGGTGGATTTAGGCATAATTTTGAGGCTTTTTGTAAAAATTTCACATACCCAACGTCTATAAAAAAAAGGAGAGAATGACTACACCTAAGAGTGTGGTGCAAACCTTGCAAGAAACGCTCTCCTTTCTTTTCTTTCCCTCTTAGTGAAGAGCATTGAAGATGAGATCTAGTTGTTGAATGATTGTGATGATATTGCTAGATTGTGATGAGATCTAGTTGAATATTTTCAAGAAGTCCTTCGATGAACCCTAAAAAGTATGGATAATGATCTAAATAAGATGATGAGATCATCTCTAGGAGGCTCATAAAAATAATACTTTCAATTAAGAAAAAAAAAAAAATATGATAACTTTTGGCTAAGTTCATTTGTTGGATAAATCAAGGTAGGAAAATTATATGAAAATAATACACTTTGAAAACCCTATGGGGGCTGTCTCCGCATTTCCCTTACCTATCGGAGAAATCTCTTTTGGAGGATGAATGAGAGAGAGAGAGAGAATTAGATGGGAGAGAGAGGTGATCAGATGGGCCCTTAATGGGCCTTGTGGACTGAGAGAGAGAGAGAGAATTAGATGGGAGAGAGAGGTGATCAGATGGGCCCTTAATGGGCCTTATGGACTGAGAGAGAGAGAGAGAGAATTAGATGGGAGAGAGAAGTGATCAGATGGGCCCTTAACGGGCCTTATGGACTGAGAGAGAGAGAGAGAGAATTAGATGGCAGAGAGAGATGATCAGATGGGCCCTTAACGGGCCTTATGGACTAGAGAGAGAGAGAGCAAACGAGAGTTTCTTTTGGCGTTCTAGAACTTTCTACTCTCTTCTTCTTCTTCTTCTCCATCTGTCCTTTTCGATTAAGGCTTAAGGGTTCTGTTACAGAGACTTCTGGAAGTTCGACTTGTCATCCATGGCCGAGGCACATGAGGAGCAGGAGCTGCGGCTGGACTTGGAGGAGCTTACCCGGCTTCAGGGTTTGGCCAAGAGACCTCGCGTTCTTTCTCTTCTCTCCTCCGAGATCCACACTTTATCCGCCAAGGTACCCACGATGAAGTTGCCCTGCTCTCCATTTTAGTCTCCTATCCTCGATTCCTTCGTAAAAATATGATCTATTTTAATTCTCGACCGTAAATAGTCTTCCAGGATACGAAATTTAATCGTTTGCAGTATTTCGAGTTTTATTATAGTTTTTGCCATTATAATTCTTCTCGTCAGAATATGATCCTTTTTAAACTTTCAGAAGTGAACTGTGTTTCAAGCTGCGAATTTTAATCATTTTAAATGTTTTGGGTCCTAGTTTAATTGTTTCATGCCAAAATATGCTCTTTATGGAATTTCTGCTGTAACTAGTATCTCACCATACGTAGTCTACTTGTTGCGCTATTCGTTCCTCTTCCCAAAAATACTAAAATTTTCGAATTGCTGAAGTAAATAACGTTTCAATGTCGAAGTTTATATTGTTTAAGTGTTCGAGTCTTGATTAAATCCTTGCCCTATTCATAATTCCTCCTCTGAGTTTTAAATTTTTCGAATTTCAGTAATTAAAAGTATGTATAGACTTGAAATGTTATGTTTAAATTGTTTTGGTTCTTAATTTAATCGGTTAAATATTTTGAGTTTGAATTTCATCATTGCCCGAACCTCCAATCCGTTCTTAAAATCCACTTCCTTGTCAAAATTCAGACCTTTTTGAATTTCTGCAATGAATAGTATCTCAAGATTCGGAATTTAATGTTTAAAGTCTTTTGGGTCTTAATTTCATGTTAAAAATGTTTTCACTCTTATTTTAACCGTTGCCTGAATCTCTCCTCCATTCTCATGTCATTCTTCCTCTTCAAAATATGAAAATTTTCGAATTTCAGCAATAAACGGAGTCTCAAGATACGAAATTTAATCTTTAAAGTGTTTTGAGTCTTAATTTGATTCTTGCGCCGATCAATTTTCCTTGTTGAGATATAAATTTTTTTTTGAATGCATAATTAGTTTTTCCAAGATGCGAAATTGAAATGCTTAAAGTGCTTGGTTATTCAACTTAATCGTTGCCCTTATCTTAAATCCATTCTCCTTTCCCTCTTACTCATCAAGATTTGAACTTTTCTCTTAACTCAGCAGTAAATAATGTTTCAAGATATGAAACTAATTGTTTGAAGTGGTTTGGATCTTCATCGAAACGTTTCTGAAACTCCGTTTCTTTCTCCTATCCATCTTAATTGTTAAAATGTGAAATTTTCCAGATTTCAGTAAACGGTGTTTCATGATACGAATCCGTTGACAATCTTAATTTCATTCAGAAAAGTGTTTTACGATCTGAAAGTGATTTATTGAATAGCTTCCAAAAGCGGGGCCCATTCCTGTGAAGGATGTTCCATCAACAGCTGCATCTGCACTCAATTATGTTTCTCTGAGCTCCTTTAGTTGGGACCAGGACAGTGACAAGATCAAGGTAATGACTCTGTTCAGAAGAAAAACTAGTTTTCAGATGAGAATTTTTTGGGTTTGAGTTTCCAGTCCGAGTTAAATAGATGGGTGAATATATTGCTGGTAATGCAGCTGGATCATTGGATAGATGCGTATAATCTCTATAGAAATCGACCGAAATGAAGATAAATAAGCAGATACGGATAAATGGAACAAAAGATGGTTAGATTCATAGACAGACGGGTTAGACAGATTGAGAGATATTGATATAGAATAGATGAATGGACAGACAGATGGATACCGATAGATTGCAAAACCAAGATATACAGTGGAAGATCTAGGGAGATAAAGAGAGAAATATAGAGATGGAAGTAGCTAAAGAGATTGATTATTGCACAGATTGACTAATAAGATATACGGATGTAAATCTTTGATGGCTGTCTCATTCTCTCTTCAGATTTATATTTCCCTGGAAGGGGTGGATAGTGAAAAAGTGGATGCCACATTCAGACCGACATCAGTTGACATCAAAATGCATGAGGTTCAAGGCAAGAACTATCGATGTGCTATTGCAAAACTCAACAAAGAGATCGATCCCGATAGATGCAAGATCCTCGTCAAGCCGCTTCGAGTGATCCTAACTCTTCAAAAAGCATCCAAAGGCAATTGGCTTGATCTGCATTACAAGGAAGATAAGGTTAATAGCTTTTTCCTGTGTTATCCCTCCCCTTTTTTTGGTGGATTGTGTATCAAATATGTATGGATTGCAGCTGAGGAATTCTAGGATCTCTGATCTTTCTTGTTTTTATGTGGTTCAGTTCAAACCGAGCATGGAAAAGGACAAGGATCCGATGGCAGGGATCATGGATCTGATGAAGGTCGGTCCTATTTATCTCTCTCTGACCTCACTTATTCCTCTGTCTCTCTCTATTCTCTATTTGTCTCTCTCTTCTCTCTCTTTTTTTCTCTTTCTTTTTTCCCCTCTCTCTCTCCCCGCTCTTCATTTATTTCTCTTCTCTCTCTATCTTCTTCTCCTTTTCTCTCTTTCTCTTCTTCTCTCGCTGTTATTTGCCCTCTTCCTTCTCTTCTCTCTCCCCCTATCTCTCCTGGAATTGCAAACACATTATCTAGCAAAATCAAATTCCCCTCACTCTCTCTCCCCGTTTGTTTGACTGGAATGGTTTCCACTGTAATGGGCAGAACATGTACGATGAAGGAGATGAGGACATGAAGCGGACCATCGCCAAAGCCTGGATGGACGCCCGGTCGGGGAAGACCGCGGATCCCCTGAAGAGAGGCTTTCCGTAGCTCTCTCTCCCCTATCCCCCCCTCCAGGTGTTCCTAACTAGTTCTTGGTAGAAAATTTTGTCCTTGTTGAGAAACAGTTTCCTCAGACTGAGTCTTCAGTGACAATTTGCTACTTTCTTGAAACTCTCTTCTCTTCTCTTTCTCTCTCTCTCTCTATCTCTCTCTACATTTTACAAGTTCATTTGCTTGTGTTTTAGACTCCTGTGGGCCTATTGGGCCTATTTAGGCCCACTGCATATCCAATGATGAATGGGCCTATTGAGCCTTTTTTGCTTTCCAATAATGAATCATAATTGGGCCATGTAAGGGCCTTCACTATCTACTTTTACTAGAATCTCCCATGGGCTTCAATTGTGATCTGCCATCATTTCCTTTCTCTTGTTGTTCCAGAGATTCTTCTTGGATTGGCTCTGCTTTCATTTCACGTTGACCATTGACCTAACCTGCTTTGCAATAGTAAGACTTGGCCGTTGACCTGGATTTGATTGGAGGACACTTCTTTCTCACAGAATTCAAGAATACATTCATGTAAATTTTCTTTATTGCTCTGGTCTATCTTACTAGATCCTTCTTATCAGGCTTGTCGGATGCTGCCGAGCAGCGAATCAGATCTCCGACCCCGATTGGATCCATTTTGCCGGGCCGGCCACGGCTGAAAATTAGGTCCTGGACTGCATCTACCTTATTGGGTCTGTTGGATCCACAACCTCTCCTAATCAAGGCCTTGCCACTTTTGATTGCTTGTTGGGCCTCGCATTGACCCACTAAGCCCGTTTAAACCTCGTCGTTTACTATTCTTGGGAGAGCTCTATCATTCTAGCTCCAATTTGGCTGATTCAAAAGCCAAAAAGTCTAAAACAGTTAGAAGAATCTATGGGCGACAATTTGAAGCTAAAAAACATTCATAAAAAATATTGTTTCATCAAAATTTTTTGACAATCTCGTGTTTCATGCAGAGGAAAATAGGGGTTTCACATCAATGGTGGCCATTATTCTTACAAGGGCAAGTATTTTGGAAAGTATGGACATTCATGTGAATAATGCTGGCAGAGTCTGCCAATTCAAAGTGTTGTTAAGTCTATTTTTTTAGATATCTTTGTAGTACTTTCATGGTGAACTTATACTTTCATTTTAAGATTGGTTTGGGGGCTTGAGAATGAGAATGATATCCATGAGCTAATTCCGGATCATCTTCCTATGGGATGAGCATTGGCACCCCTTTGGTTAGACTCTTCTATACTTTGGCATTGCCGGCTTGGACATCTAAGCATTTCTACACTTTGTCAAGCTCTTTCTTCGACTTTTGTTCCTTAATTTGAGTGTGAGTCTCGTCAATTTCGGGAAAAATCATTGTGCTACATATAAATGAGTTGATTTTTTAAAAATCTCTCACATTTTGATTTGTCTTTGTTGGTATTTTTCTTTGTTCTCAAGGGTCTAC
Source organism: Lemna minuta (assembly GCA_024174645.1). Classification (NCBI taxonomy): domain Eukaryota; kingdom Viridiplantae; phylum Streptophyta; class Magnoliopsida; order Alismatales; family Araceae; genus Lemna; species Lemna minuta. The sequence continues at coordinate 372,323 of CM044105.1, forward strand.
TTTCTTAAAGACTTTCACCGATGTAATGCTCTGTTTTCATAAATTTCTCCAATAAATCTTTGTTGAATATTCTATCACACCAAAATTACTTTTAACCAAAAATGCCCTCCAATTAGTTCAAGGATTTTTACAATGACCTTTGCTTCTCCCTCGACATTCTTCATTAGACAACAGCTCTCCATGCATTCAAATAAAATGGCATCAATGTCAGCGCAACCAATGCATCTACTTGACATGACTCATACTCTTCAAGTAGAGATGTGAGTTCCTTACTACCTTTGGTCTAATGCTATTCTTATCTCCACATATGTTCTGAATAAACGTCCATCCTCACCTTTAAAGAGAGAAGTTCCCCTTTATCATCTCCAACCTAAAATTAACATTTTTGTATCACCTTTCATCTTTGGGTATTGGGCATTTGTCCAAGGCGATTCAACTAATCTTTCTAAATTGTTTCCTCGTGCCTTTAGAGGTGTATCTTTAGGGTATTTCTGCACACAAAAGGGGTATTGTATCTTTCTTCTTGACCAAAAAAAGCATAAATTTTGCATTGATGTTACATTCTTCAAGTACACTTGCTCCTTTACCACATGACCACCAAAAAGTCCAACCATCTAGCCTGATCCTTGCACCACTCTCCACCACTACCACCACATCTCGTTGCATGATATTGGAGATAATATGTAGATCTTCATTTACACCCACTATTAAAGTGACCACCAATGCCATGGCTCTAATTGAGCAGTATCTGTTCTTGCCAAATTAGCCCTTGAATTCATCCTTAGCTGTGACCTCCTCGTCACCACCAAAGCATGATGATCTTTACTTACCTAAAACTCTTTGCGAAGGTAAAATTCAATCTACCCTTCCTTGCATCTCAATATTATTTTCTTAAAATCATCTTCGCCCCACTTTTTGCATCTTTATCATCTCGCTCATTGCCACGGCAATACCCAAGTCATATATTGAGGTTTTGCAGCTACTTGAATGGCGGAAACTATGGTCATGAAATTTAACACCCTTATTGAGCGGAGCACATGGGAGTTGATTCCTCGTTTATTTTATGCCTATAGTTTTACTTTTAGGTTGGTTTTCACCATCAAGTATGGTCCATTCAAAAACGTCCATCATTATAAAGCCTGTTTGGTGGTTGATGCTTCACATAGGCTTATGTGGCTTTTAGCATGAACTTCATTCATGTTTTAATCTCATTTGCTTCTAATCATGCTTCTCCACTTTATCAACTTGATATTTCCAATACTTTTTGCTTTATAGATTCATTTGATCATGTTTCTATGGATCACCCTCTTGACGGAGTCTTTGAACATTTCTCAATCCAAATGTGACATTTATGAGTTAAAATAGAGTCCTCAAACATTGTTCAAAAAGTTCAATCAGGTCATTGCTTTTTATGAATTTTTGACATACATGGTAGACCCTAATGCCTTTTGAAGACATAAATTGGATGGGATTGTCATTCTTGCTCTATTTGTGGATGAGTTTCATATCACTAGGAGAGATAAGGCAGGGATTGTTCATGCCAAGCGCTACTTACAAATACACTTTGTTTGTTTTTGATTTGGGCAAACCCCGATACTTCTTGGTCAATGAGTTTGCCTATGAAGTTGGGTTGATAATTCTCCACCAATCCAAGTATGTGCTAAATGTTTTGGAAGATTAGCCTTCTTGGATGGAGAGCCAAAGCTCCACTATTTGATTTATGAGACAACTTTTAGGAAACTACATCTCTACTCCTAGAATATCTTCATTGTTTGAGAGTCATATGAGTCTTGGGATCCCTCAAATGAGCTTCCATATGAGATACTATACTGCCTATCATGGAGGAACCCTTTTTATCTGGTCTATTAAGAAGAAAAACTTGGTATCCCTCTCACCCCTTGACATTGAATATTGTTCTATGGTAATGACCTCTTGTGAGATGATGTGGATACAATCTCTACTAAAAAAATGTTGAGCTTATATACATCTAACCCCTGTCTATGAAATGCAGAAATCAATCAGCCATCTTCATTGTGAGCAATCTAACTTTTCATGAATGCACCAAATACATTGAGGTGGATTGTGAGACAAGCTGCTTAAAGACCAAACCACAACTCTTCATGTCATATCATTGTATAAACTTCTATATATTCGTCCTAGGATTGGGTGGATTTTTATGAAACCTCTTTTCAGTAAACTAAGCATGCTTGAGGTCTACACTCTAGGTTGAGGGGGAGTGTGAGAAGACATATGGGCCTAATTGGCGTGTTTAGCCATTATGTATCCCTCTTCTCGTATAATCCTTTTTCCCTCTACGCAAGCGAAAGGAGTCCTCTCCTTTTTTGTTTGAACCTTTTGTCTCTTTGAGTTTCTCACTTTTTAAGTGTTTTAATCAAGACCACGTCCTCTCTTTGAACACTCAAGAAGACTAGGAGATATCAAGATGAAAAAAAAATGTAAGAACTACTCAATATTTAATCAAGATTCCTCAAAATTGAAGGTAAATAGTCCTTGTATCAAGGCCCTTCTAGTAGGAACAAAGATAAGCACTCTAACTTGGGATGCACTCAAAACCCAAATCTTATAACCCGACTACAACTAGGGTTTATGGAAATCAATCCATCTCAGTGCTCCAAGATTTAGCCTTCACTAGTTGATTCCATTCCCCTAGTTACATAGTAGAATGTATGGGTCCATCAATAAAATAAAAATTCTCTCTTAGAGACAATGGAAAGGGTGAAGCTAGAGACAATGGAGGCTAGGCAAGCTAGAGACTAGGGTTGTGGCTCACTCAACTAACCTCCTTGGGCATTCCCAAAATTTATGGAGGCTTTGTGCCTATGCAAGTGACCCTAACAAGAGGTCCCCTCTCTCTTTCTCTATCTATCTCTTGGTAGTGACATAGCTTGGAATAGTTAATAATCCTCAGCCCTCACATATTTGGATACCTTTATGTATGTTGATTATGCTGATTAGTTCTTCTAAATTTAATATACATCTATAATTCAACCTCAATATTCCCATATTTTATGAAATTCGCTCTTTATGAATTTTGGTCCCAATGTTCCATTGTAATTCATATATTAATAAATTTTTGTCAGAAATTGCTATCTATTGAAATATTTTCCGATAGATAACTATCTATTTGATAAAATTAAATGGTTTTAAATATTTTTGTTAGTTTCTTAGTATTATTTGACTTGTAAATGGAGTGATTCATGAACTCTGAAGCCTGGTGTGAGCAATGGACCATGTTTGGTTGTTGGATCATGAGCTCTTGTCCTTACATCTTCTCCTCTAAAGCCAAAGAGAGAGAAGAAAAGGACCTGAAAAAGGATGCTCAAAAACTCAAATCAAGTAGCCCAAATATCTTCTAATCTAGAACCAAGAAAGGAGAATAGGAGAAGAAGAGGTAATCACAAATGGGGTAGTCGTGTCAAGGAAAGAGGACCCCTATGTATCGGTTATTTCCTTGGAAAAGCTCTCGCCCATTAAATGGGATGTTTCTTTCTCTAACAAACAAAACTCATGTTGGATGAGTCCATTGAATGATTATTCAAAAAATTAATACAGAAATTTCAAATAAAATCCCAAAAAAACTTGTCTCTGTAAGTGAGAGACAAGGGAGGGATCGATTATGAAACATTCCAAGTGAAAGAAAAGGGATAGAAAAGGAGGGTAGGGGTGAGAGGGGGGTATGGACCTCAATTGGAGTCTAAATCTAGACTAAAGGAATATTCTACTAAATCTCACAATGACCATGTTCACTTTATGTGCTGGTGAGGAATGACGAAATAATGGCATTGGAGATATACAAAGCTTTCTCAAGGATGCCATCTTGAAACTCCAAAAATTGGTGAACACATATATCAAGTCTTACTCTATCACCTTTATACATTATCTAAATTTTTTATAAAACTTTGGAAATCAATATTCATGTACATAATAAACTCATTTTACAGTTTTCATGTAAGCCACATAATTATGACTAACCCTCAAAATCATCTTTATTCGGAGCCCATTTATTTGAATAGTGGGCCTTTCTCTTATTTAGATAGCCCATTTTATGTCCGGATATGATGTTTTCTCGGATGAGTGATACTTTTAATTGAGCTGATGATCATCGTTGGCTTGACCAAATCCAACTTCCCATCTCTAATATTCATATGATTATTTGATTGCGACATATGAGAGAATATCTACACTAATTGCCTTCAAATGTTTGCTGCACAAGATGGATCAATTTACGGAGAAAAGTGGAGGCTCCCGACCGATTCGAATAAAGAAAGGATGAAGTCGCAAGGGGGATGATGAATTTGATTTAATTTTTCCGTCTTTTTGTTCGAAGAACTCCATTTTAAATGCCATACCATTATAATTTCCGCTCTTCTAGGAAAAAAAAGAGAATGTGAATCTAGAGAAATGTAGAAGGAGAGTGTACTCAGAGAAGACCTCTTAATGCAAAAGGGAGCGTCTCGGAGTTGCAAAAAGTCCAAGACATGGAGAAAGTGGAGAGGAGTCTATGGCGGAGTTATAATGAACTATGGATATGATCGACTCCATGGGATCGCGGGCCCATTGGGCTTTCTCATAAGGTCATTATGGGAATCTCGCATAAACTTGTATCATCTCCCATGAAGTTCCTCTTTACTTATCAAACATCTCTCTATCATCATTATTCTTTTTTTATATTTATTTATGAAAGTTTGAACATTGATATTTAGAAATATAGTTACAAGCTATAGGGATCTCATTGTTTTTCTTTAGTGCCCATATCATCTAAAAATATTCCTTTTTTTTTTTTTGGAGAAGCCCTTCACCTGATTAGATTGTTTTTCTCTTACCCTTTTCAATTGGGTTGCTAAAAAAACCTATCATTTTTCCAATCTTATCCATCTCCCCTTCCATCCATTCATGGTAATTAAAGCAGTCGTTTTCCCTTCTCTGGCATGTGCATGAAAGATGAAACGACTTTCACAGCCTGACTTGTTGGTGAGGGTGAGGATCAGCAGGAAGAGAAAGAGAGAGTATGGCCGGAGGGGAGAGGAGGACAGAGAAACGGCCTATGACGCGCAAGCAAATCTTCTGTATAGGCACTGCCGACACGAAGCTTGACGAGCTCATCTTCGTCTCCAGCTCACTCCGCTCCTTCCTCGGCACCTTCTCCAATTCTCAGGCATTCGCTCTCTCTTGCCCCCCTTAGATCTAATTGTATGCAACTATGGACATGGTCTCCCTCTCTGCATATCGGTTTTCTTAATTCTCAAAGAGCTTGAACATAGTATCTCTTTCTCAAAAAGCTATTTCTCTCTCTCTCTCTCGCTCCACAGATTTAAATTTGTGTAGTTCTGAGCATAGTCTCTCTTTCTCCCTCTCGGAGAATTTAAGCAGGTGGAAGTCACCATCGTCGACGTTTCAACAGGCGAGAAGGGAATCGAAAAACTTGACGGATTCTCCCTCATAACAAGAAAAGATGTGCTCTCCAGCATCCCAATTGAAGAGGGGAAAGATCGCTCTCTCCAACTACCAGCTGATCGGGGAGAATCCATTAGCATCATGAGCAAAGCTCTCAACTTTTTCCTCCAGAAATTTCAGGAAAAGGGGAATTTAGTCGGAGCAATTGGCCTTGGCGGCAGCGGAGGAACTTCTTTAATCTCTCCAGCGCTTAGATTTCTCCCAATTGGGGTTCCAAAGATAATTGTTTCCACTGTGGCAAGCGGGCAGACTGGACATTATGTGGGCAACTCTGATTTGATCTTGATTCCTTCAGTTGTTGATCATTGTGGGCTTAATCGGGTTAGCCGGGTCGTATTATCTAATTCGGCTGCCGCGCTGGCGGGGATGGTTGTCGGCAGTTTTCGTCGCCATGATGATGAGGATGATGGGTTGATGGAGACTGTCGGGATCACCATGTTTGGGGTTACTACTCCTTGTGTGACAATGGTTTCGGAGATGTTAAACAGAGAAGGCTTTGAGACCCTGGTTTTTCATGCAACTGGATCCGGAGGGAGAGCGATGGAAGATCTTGTTCGCGGAGGGGTTATAAAGGTGGTGACTTTTTTGCTTGTGGGTCTGATTCTTTGATATTCTAGTGGGAGATAAGAACAAATGCTCTTATAAAGATATAGTGGGTCTGATTCTTTCACATTTTAGTGTGTGATTAGAACGTAGAGGATTATAAAACTAAATTTTTTGCTCGTGGGTATGATTATTTTGATGTTCTTTTGCAAGATTACTATGAGGAGATTAGATAGATATGTTTTTTGCTCCTGGGTCTGATTATTTGATGTTCTTGTTCGAGATTAGAATTTAGGGGATTATAGTGCTAGCTTTTTTTGCTTAGGGGGGGGGGTTGTCTGATTATTATGATGTTCTTATGTGAGATTAAAATGCAGGAGATAATTAAGCTAGCTATTTTTTTCCCTTGGGTCTGAATTATTTGAATGTTTCTATGCAGCATTAAAATGTAGGAGATTATAAAGCTAGATTTTTTGCTCATGGATCTACTAATTCAACGTTATTATGTGAGATTAGAATGCAGGGGATTATAAACCTAGTTTTTTTTGGCTATTGGCTCACGCTATTTGACTTTCTATTGCGAAACTAAAATGCAGGGGGTTTTGGATTTGACCACAACTGAAGTAGCTGACTTTGTAGTCGGAGGAGTGATGGCTTGCGATGAATCGCGCTTCGATGCTATCATCGAGAAGAAAATTCCTTTTGTGGTCAGTGCAGGAGCGCTTGATATGGTGAATTTTGGGCATAGAGAGACCATTCCTCCAGAATTCGCTCAAAGGAAGATCCACATCCACAATGATCAGGTTTTTTTTTTCAATTTGTGGGCATTCATTAATCGTCAATTCTTTATCAATTCTTCTCAATCTTACTCAGATCTCTCTGATGAGAACTACGTCAGAGGAGAACAGGAAATTTGCAGAATTCATGGCAAAGAAGCTGAATCGATCATCATCCAGCATGCGAATTTGCCTCCCAACACAAGGATTTTCAGCTCTAGATGCGCCAGGACGGCCATTCTATGATCCCCAGGCTACGAATTCTCTGATTCACAGGCTGGAAGATTTAATACAACAGAATGAGACCCGACAGGTGCATGCGAGTTTTCCTTTTTTGAGCGTTTCTAATGAACTATCATGTTCTTTATTTCTTAAATTGGAAATTGGGGAACTCAATTCATAGGTGAAGAAGTATCCATACCACATCAACGACCCAGAATTTGCTAGAGCAGTGGTCGAGTCCTTTTTGGAGATTGCTGGTCGTCCTCAGCAGAAGGGGAACACCCAAAAGTCAACCGACAAGGGAGAAATTTCTACGGGGTCAACCATTTTGAAGAGCCTGGTTGACTTCCCTAATGCTAAGAAAGGTCAACTCTCTTCTTTGTGATCAATCCATCGTCATTTTGATAGACATAGATGTTTTAAAAACAGAGACACTGGAGAGAAGGCAAAGTGTGTTGCAGCGTTTGAAGGAACAGATAAGGAGAGGGGAACCGATTATAGGGGCTGGAGCGGGGACGGGAATATCGGCAAAATTTGAGGAAGCTGGTGGCGCAGATTTGATAGTTATCTACAATTCCGGGAGATTTAGGATGGCTGGAAGAGGATCGTTGGCTGGGCTTCTTCCCTTTGCTGATGCTAATGCAGTTGTTCTGGATATGGCTAATGAAGTGCTCCCTGTGAGTCTTCCTCCCTCTCTATAAGCTCTCTTTCTCACTGGCAGTCTTATTTAATTTTCCTCTCACTCACTCACTCTTTCTTTGTGGCAGTCTTATTCAATCTTCCTCTTTCTTTCTTTCTCCCTCTCCCTTTCTTGTGACAGTCTTATTTGATCTCTCTCTCTCTCTCTCTCTCTGAGGCAGTCTTATTCAGTTTTCCTCTCTCTCTCTCACCCTCTCCCATTTACCCGGTCTATCTTCCCCCTATCTGTCATGCTGTTTCTCTTTCACTTCTCTCTCCTCCACCCTCTTTTTCTCTATAGCAAAACAACTGCACTTCATCAGAGTCCATCATCACTACTGTCAGCCTCTTAACTTTCTCTTTCACTGGTTGAGTTTCCTTTATCAGGTTGTGAAGAACATCCCTGTTCTTGCTGGAGTTTGTGGCACTGATCCATTTCGCCGCATGGACTACTTTTTAAGGCAACTAGAAAACTTGGGCTTCTCTGGAGTGCAAAACTTCCCCACTGTCGGCCTCTTTGATGGCAATTTCCGCCAAAACCTAGAGGAAACGGGCATGGGTTACAGGTCAACGCTTAGCCAATGTATTTGACTTAAAACTTCCAAGAATTGACCGTTGGGTTCTTAACTTTTTGCCAGTCTGGAGGTGGAGATGATAACGAAAGCACATGAAATGGGTTTGTTGACCACGCCCTATGCATTCAATGTGGAAGAGTCCATTGCCATGGTCAATGCTGGTGCTGACATTATAGTGGCCCACATGGGGCTGACGTCATCAGGATCTATTGGGGCAAAGACGGTAATTTCACTTGAAGAAAGTGTTCATCTTGTGCAAGCCATTGCTGATGCGGCAGTCAAAGTAAACCCTGAGATTATTATCCTTTGTCATGGAGGTAAATTGAAAAATATATACTTATGTATTCATCTTCCCTCATTTTATATTCCAGGGTTTATATTCCATGTTAAATCTGTGATCTCTGGATTGATTTACCCTCCCTACAAAACTATATGCATACTTTATTTATATTTTCATATTTTGGATCTAGGGTTTATATTTTGCTCTAAAAACGTTTTTCTTCTCTAAAATCCTGAAGGAACCTCACAAAGAACATTTTTTATTTTTCAAAAACACTATTAATTAAAGTTTAGTCTTCTTTTTTCTCTTCCTTCATTAACTCGAAGATGCTGCAAGTTCATGTTTCTGCCTTGCAGGTCCGATTTCAGGAGTTGAAGAAGCAGAATATGTGCTGAAGAACACTAGTGGGGTGCATGGGTTCTATGGTGCATCAAGCATGGAGAGACTACCGGTTGAGGAAGCAATCACTAGCACCATGAGGCTCTACAAGTCCATTTCCATCTCCTAAGACCATTTTTTTCCCTTTGGATCTATATCCTTCACTCTGCAGCTTTAAGCAAATTATCAATCACCTAAGAGTTCTTCCGTTACTAAGAAACTACTCATGACTTATGCTTGTAAAAATGAGTAAGTGCCTTATGGAAATTATTGTAATCCTCTTGAGACATTGACTACATAAATTTATGGATTATTATGCAATATTTATTCTCTAACCATCATAATCAAATTTCTGAAAATCTTATTAACGGGATATCTTGATTTTTTTTCTTCTGAAATTTATGCTTTGATGATTCTATTTATCATTTGAACTTAATCCCCTGATTATCATAATTTTATTATAAATCACTCATCTGATTTTGATATAGCACAATCTCTGATTTTTATTAACTTTGATAATACAAAAGTTTCATGTGGAAAAGCTAAAAATTAATCTTTTCATCAATGTGTCTCGAATATTCTATAGATTTAATCGCCCCGTGATCATATTGATCAGTCTGATTTTGATGATGAGCATAATAATTTTGTACTGGTACCACCTTCAACATTTATGTATCCACAAGTTGGACTACATGAGATTATTGTCACAAAGCCATCCTTGAGACTTTTTATTGATAAAATCTTCAAGATCATCATTTGATAGTCATTGATTCATTGTATCCAAGAAGTCATCATTATTCCAATCATATAATCACCTCAAAAGTATCTTAAGATCATCAAGATTAATTAAAAAAAAAGACTACTTGTCCTCTATATTCGCGATTGATTTTAATTTCAAACATTCCTCTGTTTATTGAAATACGTTATGGAATAAAGGGCAAGGCATAAAATCTAAGCCAATTGAGGCCTACTAAGATTTAGCAAAGACTCAATAAGCTCATTTTAATGGGACTGATGGCCCAACTAGTTAGATGGACTGGTTTGTTGTGTTACCAAAGCCTAGCAATAACAACCAAAGCCCGTTTGGAGATATGAAGGCTAGTTAGGGCACATGAAGAAAATTGAGAAAATCCAACAAGTGAATCAACACCAAAGAAACAAAAAATGGTAGTTTTGATGATGTATATTTGTGTGGTTGTTAAAAACACACATTAATGAGTTAAAAATTAAATCCAAACTCACTTAAAAATCAATATTAATCAAGTATAATAGAGACAAAAAGTCAAATCCGCAAAAAATTAAGGTTTATTTTTGAGAGATTTTAGAATTTGATTGAATTGGATGATGAATTGGAAAGAGAATTGATGGAAAATATAGATTAAGAGAGAAAACTTCAATATCTTTTCACTAAATCAAAAATCACAAAAATTGGATTTAAATCTTTGAAAAAAATCACAGAGAGAAGTTAAAGAGAAAAGATTGCTTGTGATGAGGGAGAAAGTGACAAAATTTATGAATTTCTATCAAATTATGATTCTAACCCAAAACTAAACCAAAATATAATACACATGATGATATATTAAGGAAAATAAGCAATTACGAACCCAAAACCATGATGAAGTTGATCACATTAATCATTGAATCAAAGGCTTTTCATTCCACGATTTCAAAGTGGAAGATTGAAGTTGAAGCTATAATTTCTCCTAAATGTCTCATTGAAGTCTTGATTTTAAATTCTCATTCAACGTGGAAATGAGTCAACTACATAGTTTTGTCAAGAGATTCAAGGAAGAAGGTGTCCAAAAATTGGATTAATCATATTTTCCAAGAATACGTCCACCATCTAAGAGAGAGGAAATTTATAGAGGGCAATATGGGCATAACCATCAGATTGGTCCTTTAGATGCAATCAATCATCAAGATTAAACGAGGAAAGGTAAATCAATGCCTTTAAGTCGTGGCCATAATTGTGTGTAGATGAGTCTCCATGTAATTGCATATGGTGGGCTTTGATTCAATGCTCTAATATGCACCATTTGTCACGGTGAACTCCAAATGGTGAACTAAATCCCTAGCCATTATAACTCCTCATATCAATGGTTGGGATCCCCCTGAAAATAAGACAAATTGACATTGAATAAGAAGCCACTACGTACCCCCTCCAATGAAGTGAAACGAGAGGGCATCAATTTTATCGTGTTTGATTTAGTTGAGTTGACGTCCTAGCTCCCACCATGCCACTTGAAGACAAAGTTATTTATTTATTTAGAACTTAAAAGAATCAATGAGATTTTCGGCAATAAAAGTTAAGTGAGTCGGCAATAATTAGTATTTGCTTAAATTAAATTAAAACAAAATCTCCGCTTAATGCCACATAAGTGCTACCCCCACATGGTGCTTGTAGACATATGCCATGTGTGGCCACGCAAGCCCACACAACCACGTCAACGCTTGAAACGGGCCCCACATTTTTTTTTCTAATTGTAACTAGAATTTAAAAAAATTAGTTAAAAATTAATTCCAAAAGACCCTAAAAATTAGAAAAATTCATATCTTTAAGATTCATTGTTGAACATTTTTTAAGCGTTAAGGAAATTTGAATTTATTAGAAACCTTCAAAATTAAGTTTAACTTAATATTTCAGACTTATTTATTTAAATATTTAAGGAGTTAAATCATTTGAGTTTGATGTTAATACTTTTAAATTGGATAATAAAAAAATTTAAAATGTTTGATTTTGAATTTATGTGATCATGAAAGTCATATTGATTTGATTCTCCCTAGAATATTGACAACTTCTTTCCTACTTTCAAATATATGGTTAATTATTCATTAAAATGCACGAATTATCATTTGAACACATGTTATCACTATATTTGATTATTTTTATTCATATAATGCCATTCTCACTTAATTTCTCATTTTGGATGTTTTTATTGTCTTTATTTGATTAGGTGTGTTTGACCATGTAAACATGAAACATGAAACACTTTGAATCAAACTATTTTCTAAAGTTTTAATGATTTTATGACTTAGGTGAATTCAAGGAATCAAAGAAGATAAAAAGGAGAAATGATGGTTTTCATGATTACTTTTGACTTGCTTTGATTTTTTATTCAAAATAAGTCAAAATATTAAGTTTTTTATTGCTTATATTTCTATTTTCGGTTTACAAATTGCACCATAATATAGATTATTTAATTTCCTAAAATTTTCACTAACTGGATGGAACAACCTTATATTTTGAAAGATATTATTATTGTAAGGTTTTCTTGTGATGATAGTTTTGAGATATTTTCATATTAAATCAACACCATGGGGGCCCTCTTGGTGTTGATGATATAGCGTGCTGCTGTGGCAATGCGTGTATTTGTGGCATTAGGCAATAGTGGTTAAGGGAACCACATGATATAAATGAGGGCTTGCATGGCCCTTGATAAGTGTATTAATAGTTATTTTTAAAATGGGTGTCCATGGGCCATTTAAATAAGAGGGTTACTCTTCTTTATATGCAGATAATTATTTTTCTAACTTATCCTATGTGGAACTATAATTATCTTTTTTCTTCCAGGTGATGTGGGGCATCAATGACTATCAAATGATTCATTTAAACTTGGATTGTTGGGGGACACCCATCGACCATCCAAAGGGAGCCCCTACTCATCATCACTGAGGGCACACATGGGCTTACACCAAGAATCACAACTCTTTTATGGGGGTTGGGGGCATCTAATGTCACAGGAGGAGATGGTTAACATTTTTTCCACCTTGCATCTTTATCGCCTAGGACCGAGGCATTGGGTGGTTCAACTAGCACCATGGTTCATGTGGTGATGTTGGGAATCATGGCCATGTTTTCCTCTCCTACATAGAGGTACATGCTAATTCTAATATTTTAGCATCCCTCACGTCCCATCTATTCCACTTCCCTGTGGAGGATGACATGGGGCATCGTAATGTTCCTCATTCAAACACCCGTAATTAGGGGTGTGACCTAGGGATTTTGGCAATGCTTTGATTTCTTGGGCATTGAATGTGGACCACAACCCACGTGTCCAACATGGGTAATTATCGATGGCCCCGATATTTTTCAAAAATCAATGAAAGAATTAAATGTATCTATCTCCTTTGATGGGATTCATCTTGATCATAGGATGGAGAGCATATGGATGACCCAAATATGACGTTTTCCTCTACATTATGACAAATGGTCCTTGAAGATGGATATTTATTACGCCTATAAGCCAATCACACTTTCACGTATCTTGTTTATGTTCATTGAAAAATGATATTTATTCATTGTCATTCTTCTGTGATGTTTGCAATGAAGTCCATAAGCACATGAAAATGACTAAGTGAATTATGATGGAGATCATAATATGTGATCACTAATCTTTAAATATATGTCATAAACATTCGTAGGTGTGGGATATTCGGCAGTGACACTCGAATTATCGGGAAGGAATCTACACTCATGTACTCCGGCTCATATGATGAGTATGACTGATCTTTGTAGCCATTAGTGTGGAGACACTAAGGATATATAGTGGGTGCTCTGGAGAAAGAGTTCACTGAATTGATACATATGAATATCTGAATGGTAATTATATCTAACTATCAATCAAGTTGATTCATGTCATGGTTGTATGGAGTCCTTTGACTTGAGATGCCAAAGGTATCTTGTGGATGGATGATTGGGTTTTGATTGTGACTTATTAATCCCTAGTCACGAGATATCTAAAATATTATTATATATTAGATACAACATGAAGTCTCACAAAGATGATGTGTGATCAAGATTGGATCATCCAACCTCGATATTTGAGGAGATTGACTCCAAGGAATAAGATTTAATAAAATCTTAGCCAAAGTAGTGGAAATATTTGAGGAGTTTCTGATGATTTCCTACACGCATCGCACTAGCTTGAGTGACCGATTAAGGTTTGAGAGTTGACCATACTCTAAGTCATTCACCAGTCTTGTGTGGATGAAGGATTATAGATGCACATTATAATTGATGATAGAAAGGTTCCACAAGCGAGCCCTTACATTACTCCATATCTCCTGAGAGTCACGTGGCACCAGCAAGCGCCAGCAACTCAAACCTGCATCGATTGGGTTAAATCGATCCTTGATTAATTAATCTATATGTTAGATGTGGATAATTAATTAAGGTTGACCAATAAAGTGTTATTTGGGTTTATAGAGTTATTAACTTAGTGAGACATATGAACCTAGAGGGTCACACTCATAAGGTCCTGGTGGAATGTTGGTGGATATATACATAATTATGAGGGTTTTTATAAAAAGTCCACGTACCAAATGTCTATAAATGAGAATGACCACGATAAAAGGTGTCCATGCAAGTCTTATGGGAATCATCTCCTTTCTTCTCTCTTTATTTATCGGGTGTAGAGCCTTTAAGAGGAGATATAACTTACATCGAAGATCGTGTGGGATACTCGCTTAGAGGCGAGACACTTAAATAGCTAAGAACTCTCTTTCAAAGGAATCATGTATGTTTTTCTCTAAATATACTAGATGATAGGGTCAGCTCTTTTCTTGGTGCCTCAATGTTTGAACATCCGATTTAATGTATTCCACCGTGTGTTGATGTTTTGATTGAAAATTCGAAAAGGCCGATCTACCACCTCAAAACCCAACACTTGATCCATGCAGCAGTAATCCTAGGTCGTCGATTCGTGCATCAAGATCATCTCAATGGATGGCTATTAATGTGTTAGACTCAAGACTCATGCAATTGTGGCCTTTGACTATCACGAATGACAATCAGATGACCATGATAAAACATCCCCAGAAAGCCTTATCAAAAGCTTTCTCTCTTGTTGCGTTAGATCTATCTCTTGAAATTTTGATTGGTTGGACCATTATGGATTGTGTTTTAGACTCGTGGATTGCACTATAGGATACTTCTAATGAAGATTTATTGAAAGCATGAGGTGATTTTGATGCTTGAATCTAGAACTTTGTCCAAGAGAAGGTGGAATGAAATTCCCTTGATTCACTGATTAATAGGATAATTTCTTTGCATTTTCAGATTTGTTATCTTCTAAATCTCCATATTTCATATTTTAGGTTGAGATTAATTTTTAGAAGCTTAGATATTTTGAAATCATATTTTATTGCAGTTTTCTCTCTCCTAATCTACGATACTGTCTATGAAACTTCTCTGTTGAATTTGTCTTTTCTTCAAACTTTGAATTTCTTGGAATTTGATACATTGGAATAATCTAACTCTTTTACTCATTCCATAATTTCTAACCTCATTTTAGTTAGACATGATTTTGATAATTTAAATTTTAGTTCTATTAATGTTATGAAATATTTGTTAACTTTAGTCAAAATCGTTTGAGGAAGGTATAT
>CM044105.1:388133-442792 GCA_024174645.1 Lemna minuta
AGGGCATAATGTTAGAGAACTAGTTTTGAATGTCAACATCTATTGAATGGATGTATGCATGATTAGGGCGTGAATGAAGTGCAAAGGACAACTCTAATTTTCTCTTTCCATTATCAGTTATGTTGGTGTCATTATATTTCCAGTTAAATTCATAGCTTTGTCATTTCAATAATGTCATATGTTATTTTATCATATTACACTTTTATTTTTCCACTAACCTACTAATGTTTCCAAGAAGCTTTATCCTTTTCAGGAATTTATTGGCTCACACAATCACTATCTTCCCATGCATCATTCTTGTGTTCTATTATGCACATAATTTTACTTCTTAATTACATAGTTTCATTAATAGATGCATAAACAATATATATATATATATGTAGATATATATAGCTTATTCACATATGTATTATGAATGAGCTTAGTTAATTTTCTATTACTACTGCTAGTATACACAGATATGTGTATATATATATATATATATAGGCTTAGTAATATTGTCCTTTCATATAGTAATGTAGGCTAGATTCCAACCCAAGAGCCTTTTTTGAATGAAGCTGAGGCAGCCCACTTCGCTGGCCCATTTAAGCTTAATGGAACTCTGAGAATCTCTAGGAGCTCTCAATGTGATGTAGGCCAAGAGCCTCCATGGCCCAATTATGACTCATAAAGCCCAGAAGGTCACATGGCCCACTTATGAGGCCCAATTAGAGCTTATTGGGCCAAGAGGAAATCTCGAGGAGTTGTCACTGTCTGCAAAAGATCACCTAGAGACTCACAAATAGTGTGTCAGGTTCTACAGTTCCTAGAATCTCCAAAGTGTCTCTTGTCAGGCCTAGAAGCTTCTTTTTGTTGTGTCAAGCCCATCCCCTGAAACAAGCATGGTGTAAGAGTTATAGTTTCAAGACTTTGAGTTGTCTTTTCATGGGTCAAATCACTTGGACGACCCTTTACTTTTTGAGGCCTATATAAGGCCCCCATTGTAACACTGGAAGACACAATTTGAAGTTATCCCTTTTGAGAGCTTTGCTTTCTTCTCTTGAGTGTTCTCCCTATTAGAGAGTGCTCTGTGCTTGTGGATGCAAGTACACCCCTTTTTGGATTCAAGGGTTGAAGAGGTTGGTTCTGTGGATTCAGAACCTAACCCTTCTTGAAGATCAAGGTTTGTGGATTCAAGTCATTGTTCTTCATTGTTCCTGCGCTAAGGCTACGTCATATATATATTTATTAGGGTATTAGCATAAATATAGCATATCACCGATTTTCTTTAAAAGCATTTAGGTTTCTCTTTCTAGGGTTAACGCTTTCCATTGCAAGGGATCGAAGTGAAAATTGCAAGAAACGAACAAGGCGCTAGAGATCGAAAGCTCAGCTTTTATTTTGGTGATCAAGAAGATGAGATGACAACGAACAACTAGCTTCTTCTTCTTCACGGAAGCAAATGAGACTTGCCACCTGCAGATCGTCTGACGCCAAATCGAAGAAGTATTTTTCGTATTCACCAGTTTTTTTTAGAACCCTTTGCTCATCGGTTACTTCCTCACTCGCATTCTAAATCTCTCAGTGATACATTATGTCACTCAATTGTTTTTCTATCCCTCTGCCTAATTTCGGTTTCACAGTCGGTAACTACTAATCATCTTTGTTCGATTACCTTCTCATTGTAAATTTCAAACCTCTCTGAGATTTGTTTTTATTATCTGTCTTATTAATTTGTCGATTGTTTCCCAAATCTCAAGTGTTTTCTGAGAAGTATATGGTTAACTAATTTATATTGACTTCTAATTTCGGAATATACCAATTACTGATTTAATATTCTTGTTTTGAGTATTTCCATTAACATGTATTCATATAAATCTAATTAAATTTGATTTTTCATTTCTTAAGTATCTTTGTTCTGAGTTAGTCATATAATTCATTTAGAATTGTTTTTCTGGTTTTATAAATCTCTATTCTCAGTTATTCGTGTAAGTCATTAAGAATTATTTTTCTTGTTTTATAAATCTATGTTCTCAATTAGTCATATAATTCATTCAGATTTAATTTTTTGTCTGTTTCTTTTAATTACGTTCTCAGTTATATATATATATATATATGTTCAGTCTTAAATTTCTGTAGTTATCAATATGTATTCGAGTCATCTCCAGAAATCTATCTATATTTTAATTCTCAGTTGTGGTAAGTTATTATCAGTGAATTACGATTCACTCACAAGAGGTATGTAAATTTTAAAGCTCTGTTGTTTAGAATTTTGCTCTCAATAATCTATAAGTTCTACTATCTTAACACTCGGTGGGTTAACACTGTCAGTCAAGATCAAGAGGTATTTCACGTCAGTTTTGGTTAGTCTCTATTTACTTATATATTATTGATTGCCATAACTTTCTAGTCCGATATTAATAGTCGCAGTTAAGAGGTACTCTGTTTATTTCATTCAGATATTTCATCTCGTCGGTTACATAGTTTAAATTAAAGTCTAATCTATCTATTGATTAACTTTGTTGTTCTACCTGCATCGAATTCATTCTCAATTTAGCTACTTGTATATTAGTTTATTAAGTCGTAATTAAATAGCAGGCTTATTGTAATCAAAGTCAACCTTACAAATATAGGTCAACCCAGATAACCCAAAGTCATCTCCCACAGTTTGAAGTCAACTCAAACAGATAGAGTCAACCGGCTCATTCAGAAGTCAACTCTAAGAGATAGAGTCAACATTTGCTCAGAAAGTCAACATTATCACAAAAAGTCAACTCAAGTAAGAAAGTCAACATTAGTCAGAAAGTCAACCTTTGATAGAAAGTCAACTTAAGTCAGAAAATTCAACTTATATAGGTAGCAGCAATCAGATAAACACTCTAAGAGACTCACACACACGCGGAAGACGGGAGAGTCTCATTCGTTGAGGCGAGAAGGAGTCAAGACTTCGGGAGCGAGAAGACCAAGTGGAGCTTGAAGACGAGGTCTCAATTTACAGGTGGTTGGCGGCACTAGCGGAAGAGGCACGACATGGTGTGAAGGGAGGATCAATCGGGTGGAGATCGGCTTGAGGGAGTCAGGGCGTCCAGGAGCCGAGGAGGTCGAGGCCTAGAGGGTAGTGCTGTAGGGTCAAGTAAAGGTGAGTGTTAGGTTTGCCATTGGGGGGCAAATCTAAATCCTTGTATTTGAACATTGTCCTTCACCCTTTTGAGGGGTCAGAGGATTAGGTTTCATTTGGTGAGGATTGAGGCTCTGAGTCTATAGTACTCGGGACTGGATTAAGGGACATTAGGTCCCCCAACAAGTATAATAATATTTGGTGCATCGAGAGGACGAGAAGAGAGTGCTTAAGCAAAAAATCTTAGTAAACAGAAAAGTAGAGATTAACAACTAAAATTAATGCATAAACCTAATTCACCCCCCCCTCTTAGGTTAAACCACCACCCTATTGGGACTTTCACATAAAACATACTTCTCGCCATTATAGATAGCACGGTCTATTAGCAAGTCTCTAGGAGTAAAACAGCTAAAAAGATGCGGGACTAGCTCACTGTAGCACAAGAGGGACATCCCAAGTACAAGATACACACGTGGGAACACTAGTGAACAACTTTGAGATATCTACCAAAAAATAAGATGAGACATTAGGGAGCTTTCTGGAGGTTTCAACACCTTGATCAATGCATTGACGAATATTGACAAGGAGTATTTAACCTTCAAACGATTTCAATTTTCGCAATGTAATTTTTGTTAAATATGAATTCCAAGGTTGTTGCTACTAACAAAAACCTTAGTATGACTCTCCTCATAAAGGTTGTTGACTCACTCATCATGTACAATATGAATGAAGGACAAAAAACCCCACCCTAACCAAAAAGAAAAAAAATCTATCACCCTACAAGTTGAGCACACTTCATCAGATGATGATGAAGAGATAGTCATGCTTTGTGTATTTGGCGTGTGTTTGACAATATAATTTCAAATGATCGAAGGATCGTTAAATCCTTCTCAATTAAGGTTAAGACACCAATCACTCATCATATAGACCCTCTTAATATCATCATTTAGATTCATCCATAGGGTCATTTAAGCATAAAAAATATTCAACATCAGATACGTTGAAAGACAAAGTCAATTATGGAAAGTCAATGACAACTATAGAGAGTCAAAGCTAACTCTAGAAATTCAAATTCAAATCTAGAAAGTCAAAGACAACTCAACAAGGAGATTTTCTCATAATATCTTACTTTTATTTATTTACATCCATTTATTTTTGTTTAATTAAGTTTTGATATTTGATTATCGTTATACAGTGTGTGAGTCTAGAAACCATCCACATACACTCGGTCAACTCTTGCTGACTTGTACTTACCCATGAGGTTAAGGGGGATGTTCATTGGTGAATCGATGATAGACAAGATGAGTCTAGGCAGTTGACCAAAAAGTCAACTCTAGGTTCCAAGTGAGAGATTGATAGATATTATTTGGCCTATAAGCCCATCACACTTCAATGTATCTCATTTATGTTCAGTGATATAAAATTTATTTATTTTCATTCTTTTGTGACGTTTATAATGAAGTTTATGAACATATGTAATGACTAAGTGAATAATGATGAGATTATAATATAGTGATCACTTGTCTTAAAACATATGTTCTAAACATTCCTATTCGTGGAATATTCATGAGGGACATCAAATTATCTAGAAAGAATAACACTATCTAATCTGACTCATATGATAAATATGGATGATATTGTAGCATTGATATGGAGACTCTAAGGATAGATAATGAGTGCTCTTTGGAGAAAGAGTTCACTAAATTGATCCATATGAATCCCTGAATGGTATTATACCTAACTGTCAATCAAGTTGATTCATGTCATGGTTGTGTATGTTGTCCTTTTATTTGAGAGACCAAATACATCTTGTGGATGTATGTCTATGTTTTGATTATAACTTACGAATCCCTAGCCACATGATCCCCAAAATGTTAGATACTGGATACGGCATGAAGTCTTCAAAGATGATTGTGTCATCAAGATGTGATCATCCGCCCTCGGTATTTGAGGAGATTGATTCAAGGAATTAGATCAGATGAAATCCTTGGCCAAGGTAGTGGAGATATTGAAAGATTTCTCGATGGTTTCCTATATGCATCAGTATTAACTTGAGTGACCAATTATGATTTGACAATTGACCATACCCTAAGTCATTCATGAGTCTCGTGCAGATGAAAGATTATACATATATGGTAATAGATGACAGAAAGGTTCCATAAGAGAGTTCTTATCTACTTTATATATCCTAGAGTACGTGGTGTAGCTTGGCACCCAACAGGTTGGCAACTTGACGAGACGAGACCGCGAGGTCGTCGATTTCACGCGGTATCGCGTCAAAAATAATACCAAACTTACCAATTTGATGAAAATGTATCGAATTCAAGGGTATAATGGTAAATACGGGTCGAATCCACAGGGAATTAAGGAATTTCTTGACGTAATCTTCAATTTTGATCAAATCGGACAAGAAATTGATTGTAGAAATTGGGGAAAATGGTATTTTAAGAAATTAAACTTCAAATCGATTCCACGGAATCAAAAATCGTCCAATTTGGACTTGATTTCGCGGAGAAATCAAGATTCGAAGTGGGGAGAAATTTCGGACGATCGAAATCGTGATTTTGGATGAAATTAAACAAAATTAAAGTGTAAATCCTAATCTAAACACAAATTAAACATGATAGGGAGATAATTGAGGAGAAACCGCTTCCACTAAACCCAATTAGCGATCGAAACGAGGTGATTAAGCTGATTAATCACCAAAAACGTGAAGAACACGAACGTGAGCTTCAAGCGTCGATTTCTCCCTCAATTTTCCACCAAATCTCGACTTCTACCCCTCCGTGGACGCGGAATTGAAAGAGGAAGAGGAAGAACTTGAGAGAAACGAGAGAGAGAGAGGTGTCTTGACAGTCAATTAGATTGAATCTCAAACTCAGATGCTTACAAACGTGAAGAACACATCGTTTTATAGGACAAAATTTTGTAACCGTCCGATCATTTCGATCGACGGTTACGATGGAACGGTCCATCGTGGACCGTTTCGAAAATATCGTAGCCGTCCGATCGCGATGGACGGTCCAGATGTGATCGTTAGAGAAACGTTATAAAACGCCTTCAATTTCGCCCCTTCGATCTTGATCTAACGGTCGAGATGCGTCCCGCACGATTAAATCTCGGCCGTTATAATCCTTTCAATTAAGCACATGCGCTTGATGTGATTCGGTGGTCCGCGCTCCACGCGATCGACGTGTGTCAATCGTCCGTCCACGAGATCCAACGCCTATCGTCGCGCCACGTCACCTGAAAGTAAGTAAAGCATGGGATTTAGTCCCACACGGCAAAAACAAAAGGGAATCGTCGGGTTTATAAGACCCGACGATTTAAAGGGCTAATAACCCTTCGCTATAGCGAAGGCTGAAGACCTCTTTATATATATATATAGTAAATAAATTATATTAAATATATATCGCGCCATGTAGGCGCTGCGCGGGTCCGCGTGGCGCTGCCACGTGGCCTTGCGTGCCACGTCGCATCCAGGCGGGCCCCGCGCCCATTTTTTATTATTTTTTTATTTATTAAAACAGGTTTAAAAAAATCGAAAAATAAAAATAGGAAAAAGAGTTTAAAAATCCGATTCCTAAATTGTAAAAATCATATCTTTTAATATATAACTCCAAATTAATCCAAATTTCTTTCATTTGATCCAAAATTTAATTATCTATTATTCTAAAAGGTCAAATTAAATAAATAATAAGAGTTAAAATTATTATTTCAAAAAATACATTCATTTATTAAGATTTTAAACTTTAGAAAATAAAATGAATGTTTATAAAAATTGTTTCTCTTATTATTTTAACTTTAAAAACAGTTATAATCTCTAGAAAAATATGGGTTATCAAAATTGTTAAACTCTAATTTATAAAAATTAACCCTAAATTAAAGTATTTTGGGATTATAATGACTTTTTAAAAGAATAATAGAAAAATACATATAAATATGATAACATGCATGTAAATGAAATCATTTATGCTTTAATATGCATGAAAAATCATGTTTTATGATGTAAATATAGCATGTTATCACAACTCAACTTATCGATTGGGTTAAATCAATCTTTAATTAATTAATCTGCAATGTGGATAATTAATTAAGGTTGATCAATAAAGTGTTATCGGGCCTATAGTGTTATTAACTAGTGAGATATATGGACGTAGAGGGTCACACATATAAGGTTTATAGATGTTGGTGGATAATGACATAATTATGAGTTTTTTACAACAATGACGTGGGGATCAATGATGCCTGACGGAACGAGACCGCGAGGTCATTGAAAACACATAATCTCGTGTCAAAACAAAGTCCAAACTTATCAATTTTATGAAATTAATTCAAATTGAGGGGTATAATGGTGAATATGGGTCGAATCCATATGGAATTAGGGAAATTTCTGATGATGTCTTCGAATTTGATCAAATCAGATGATGAATCGGTGATAGAAATTAGGAAAAATGGTATTTTATGAAAGAGGAATTGAAGATGAATCCAAGGAATAAAAAATCAATGAATTTGACTTCGATTTCGCGGAGAAATTGAAGATTGAAGATGGATGAATTTTTTGAAAATGTAAATCACGATTTCACCGAAATTAAGATTGAAATTACTTAAATTAGCGATTCTAAAATGAAATTAAACACTAAAAGAAGATAGATTAGGATAAAACGCAATCAATAACCCACAATTACGATCCAATTGATCTAATTAATTTCCAGAATCAAGGCTATTCATAAAAAATTCAACAATCGCGATCGTGGAGTTCAAACATCAATTTCTTCTTCGTCGATCGTCGAAATCTTGATATTAAGGACTCCGTGGACGTAGAAATGAGTCTAGAAGCAATTGGGATCAAGAGATTCAAGAGATTTGGTGTCTAAACAATCAATTTAATTTAATTGCTCTCAAATGCTTTACAAATATGAAGAATATCTAAATTTATAGGTGATTTGGGCGTAATCATTCGATGAAATGCATCAACGGCTCTGATGAAACGCTCGGATGTGAATCGTCGCCGTTAAGTCATGGCCATTGGATCGTGATCAGATGCCTCAAATGAAGCCATGTCGCATGCATTATAAAACGCTTCAGAAACGCACGCCGTTGGATCGCGATCAGACGCCTCAGATGCGTTTTCAGTCGATTTAATTAAAGCAGTTATAACTCCTCAGATCGACGGCTCTGATTAAATCGTCTATAAAAGGATTCGCCAATGAATTGCGCTGCGCCACGTACCCTTTCTCCTTAAGTGAAGATCAAGGGTCACGATCTTTCGCACGATTGGATGCCCCTTACGCTTCCACGTCATCTCTTGCGTTGACTGTTCGGATCGCGAGCGATCGGATGCTCCAGATCACGCCACGTCACCTGCACGCTTTAAATAAATTGAAAAATAAATTTTAAATTAGAAAAATTGATTTTTAATTCCAGAAAATTCTTAAAAAATTCATTAAAAATTTAGAAAAATTCCATAAAAATCCCTAAAAATTAGAAAATTCATAGCTTTCAAAATATAACTCCAAATTAATCCAAATTTCTTTAATTATCTATCATTCTAAAAAGTCAAATTAATAAATAACAAGAGATTTAATTTCTATTTCAAAATTACATGCATTTCTTTAAGATTTTAACTTTAGAAATGATTTCTTTATAAAATGATTTCTCTCATTATTTAACTTTTAAAAATACTTATAATCTCAAGTAAAGATGGGTTATAAAATTATTTATCTTTTAATTCATCATAATTAACCCTAAATTAAAGTATTTTGAGATTATAATGACTTTTTCATAGAATAATAGATAAATACTCGTAAATATGATAACATACGTATGAATGAAATCTTTTATGCCTTAATATGCATTAATAATCATGTATTATCATGTATAATTAGTATTTTATCAATGGCTGAGTTGGCAATCGTGTGAGAAATGTCTACGACAACTTGGGGAGAAACAACAATGGAAGCTATTTGAGGAGGGAAGCATAGAAGTAGTCCAAGAGAGGATGAGAAATTACATCAAATCATTTTTCTCTTTTCTGTAGGAATATGAGGAGTTACAAGTAGTTACCTTGATTTTGTTGAATCATTACATCTTTTTTAGCTTTTTTTTTGGGATTACTAATAAATCATTGTGGTTCTAAAATGAATATTAAGTTTCAATTGATTCATATGATCTGAACAAGAGAACCCCTTTCAAAGGTTATAAAAAATACAGACTTTTGGTATGATTTCACAAAAAGTTAAATTAAAATACTCAATATGGAAAAATGAGAGGCATGCAATCAATAATCAACATTAAAGCAAATGAGAGATGACATTACTAGATTTTTTTAGCATTTATTCACAAAGAAAATATTACAGATTTTGATTTTTTTTCTTTGGTTGGATTGAACTGGCTAAAAGCCCATGTGAATATTGAGCATTTACTTCTCTAAAAGATCTTTGTTCTTGATTTAGAGCCATTATATGCAAGTAGACATTTAGATTAAGATGTATCTATTTATGTCATTCCTTTTATTGTTTCTCAAGATGGATGTTTAGATATTCTCAAATCAGGTTCTTGATAACATGCAATCTTAACATGATAAAACATAATTATTAATGCAAAATAAGGCATAAAACATTCTATTTATATGCATGTTATCATACTTTGAGTGCATTTCTATCATTCTATGCAATTTTATGTTATAATCTCAAAATGCGTTAATTTAGGGTTAATTATGATGAATTAAGATTAAAGATTTTATAACCCATCTTTACTTGAGATTATAAATAGTTTTTAAAGTTAAATAATAGGAGAAATCATTTTTATGAACATTCATTTAATTTTCTAAAGTTAAAATCTTTAAGAAATGAATGTATTTTTGAAATAAGAATTAAATCTCTTGTTATTTAAATAATTTGACTTTTAAAATGATAGATAATTAAATTTCAGATCAAATGAAAGAAATTTGGAGTTGTATTTTAAAAGATATGATTTTTACAATTTTTATGGATTTTTTTTTAAATTTGCTGATTTTATTTTCTATTTAAAAACGTTTAAAAATAAATATAAAAAAAATGTAAAAAGCGCGCGGGTCCCACGCGGGTGTGACGTGGCACGCAAGGCCACATGGCAGAGCCACGCGGACCCGCGCAGCGCCTACGTGGCGCATTTTATATTTATAGTATATATATTATTATTATATATATAAAATGGGTCTTCAGCCTTCCCTAGATGGGAAGGGTTATTAACCCTCTAAAATGTCGAGACTTATATACCCGACATTTTTTGTTTGTTTTTGTCTGTGTGGGACTAATCCACACTTTACTTACCCTGTAGGTGACGTGGCACGACGAGGAGCGTCAGATCGGGCGGCGCGCAGGATCTCGCGCGTCGATCGCGTGAGCGCGGTCCACCGATCAAAGATCAACCCACATGCTTAATTAGAGGAGTTATAACGGTTGGATCTTATGCGACGTGGCGAAATCACACGCGTCGATCGCGTGGAGGCGTGGACCATCAAGCCTTGATCAAACACGTGCTTAAATGGAGGCGTTATAACGGCCACGATTTCATCTTGGGGGGAGCATCTGACGCGTCGGATCAAGATCCAACGGCGTGGATTTAAGGCCTTTTATAACGCCTGATTTGAAAGCGTCATCAAGACCGCTGGAACACGATCTAACGGCTATGAATCGATGCGTTTTTAAACGCATACGATCCAAGCCCATCTCACGCGTCCGATCGCGATCGGACGGCTGGGATTTAATTATAACGGTTCGTGATGAACCATTTCATCACGACCGTTAATCAAGGAGATCGGACGGTTCTCCTCATTTCGCCCTATAAATAGACGAGTTCTTCGTCGTTCTATGTATTCGAGTTGGATTTCAATCAAATTGACTTGTATAGACATCGATCCTCTCGTTTCTCTCAAGTTCTTCCTCTTACTCTTTCAATTCCGCATCCACGGAGGGGTAGAAGTCGAGATTTGGTGGAAAATTGAGGGAGAAATCGACGCTTGAAGCTCGTCGTGACGTTCTTAGTGTTCTTCGCGATTAATCGGTTTAATCGTAACATTTCGATCGCTAAACGGGTTTAGTGGAAGCGGTTTTACCTTAATTATCCTCCTATAATGTTTAATTTTAGTTTAGATTAGGATTTAGAAGTTAATTTTATCAAATTTTACCTAAAATCGCTCATTTTCACGCTCGAAATTTTCTCTCCACTTCAAATTTCGATTTCTCCGCGAAATCAAGTCCAAATTCGATGATTCTTGATTCCGTGGATTCGTTTTGAAGTTATCTTTCTAAAAACACTATTTTCCCTAATTTCTCACCTCAATTCATTTTCCAATTTGACCAAATTCTAAAAGATATCTCAAAAATACCTGAATTCCCTGTGGATTCGACCCTTATTTACCATTATACCCCTCATCATATGGGCTATTAGGCCCTCATTTCTACATCTCTAGTAGATAAGATCTCAAGCTTCCAAGACTTCTAAGGTGGAGAAGAGTGGTAAAAATTTGGAAAATAGGAGTTTTTAGAATTTAGATTTTTAAAATTTTTGAAAAATTGTTGAATTTTTTTCGAAGTCCTCAATCTCTAATTCCGCATCCTATTAAACCGATTATTAAACTCCCTCAATTAAACCGATTACTATGATTTAATGACTTGGTCAAGTGATCTAGATAAACCATGGGAATATTCGTAAGGGTTGACTTCTTTGGGGTTGGGTATATAACAAGGCACCAAGGAAAAATGAGTAATCAGAAGGTTGAAGTGCTATGGATTCGAAATGGAGAGATTTTGAGTGAAGTTCAAGCAAAATTCTTATCCCCTACCTTACATCAGCCGAACCTACTTAGTGTGGGAATTCCTCGATACCAAACTTTCCCTTAAAAGAGTGCAATGATCCATCATTTTTTTTTGAAATACCTATCTTTCCATTATAGGCATTTAGTTTATCTCTTCCAAATCAGTCAAGTAGTTACACCACTTTGTTTTAAACCTCACTTATGCTAATCACACTCCCAAGTGAATCACACATCCATCATATCTCCTCCACATTCCTCTCACATTTACATCTCCCTTCAAAACATTACACTTCACACTTTGGCAAACTCTCTTCAAACCTCCACGAAACAACTCCTCCATATCCTTATTTTGTGTAAACTCTTTTGAAATTTTGAAGTATGTTACAAAAGCAAAACAAAAGAGAAAAAGAAAAAGGCAAGGAAAAAGGAAGGAGAAAAAGAAAGAAAAAGAGAGAAATAGAAGAAGTGAAAAGAAGGAGAATAAGGTAGAGGAATATCTTCTCTTCTCAACACCACCATCTCTACCATTTCCATCTATCCCTACCATCCATCACCATCCACATCATTTGGGAGCTAAAATTATCATAAGTGGTACCATCTTTGTTTTTTTAATCCATTTTGTTTACACACATATTTGCTTTTAACCACATCATTCTTTTAGATATAGTGTCTTTAAATTTTCTTTCAACCACCTCAAACGCTGCATCCAAAGATAGGAATACCTTTGCAATTGCACTCTTTTTACGAGGAAGGTAAGTTGAGGGGAATTCTAACACATTAAGTAGCCACCATTTTGAGGGAAGGAGTGATGAATCTATGGAGAGGGTAAGGATTAAATCTGCTCATGAGAGTGTGAGGATCTTTTGATCCCCATAGCATTAAACCCTAGATATGCTCACCTCGATCACAATTGAGAATTAGACTCGAGCATCAGCCGATGAGCACTACCCTAATATGCACTAAAGAAGTCAACCTAGAAATGGAATCTAGATCACTATGGTCCTTTTGGCACCTTTGCCTTCAGACGCATGCCATTTGGACTGTGCAACGCCCCCGCGACCTTCCAACGATGTATGACGGCTATCTTCTCTGACTTTCTTGGCGACAGTTTAGAAGTCTTTATGGACGATTTCTCCGTCTTTGGAAACGACTTCGAGACTTGTCTTGCTCACCTGACGAAGATACTGGAGGTATGCGTCAGGAAACGACTGGTACTCAGCTGGGAGAAATCCCACTTCATGGTACGAGAGGGAGTAGTGCTCGGGCACATCGTCTCGAGCAAAGGCTTAGAAGTGGATAAGGCCAAGATAGAGGTCATCCAAAACCTCCCTCTCCCAAATACCGTGAAGAACTTAAGGATCTTTCTCGGGCACGTCGGCTTCTATCGACAATTCATCCAAGACTTCGCGAACGTATCCAAGCCCCTCACCACCCTTCTTTGCAAAGACAAGGACTTTATCATCGACGAAGAAGGGAAGCGCGCATTCAAGACATTGAAGCAAGCACTAATTGAGGCACCAATTCTACAAAGTCCTAATTGGGACTTACCCTTCGAGATTATGTGCGACGCTTCGGACTACGCGGTGGGAGCGGTCTTGCGGCAGCGACTGGACAAGAAGTCGACGGCCATCTGCTACGCAAGTAAGACCCTCATCGAAGCTCAAATTAATTACACGACAACGGAGAAAGAGCTTCTGGCAGTGGTCTACGCTCTCGAGAAGTTCCTGCCTTACATCTTGGGGAGCAAGATCATCATCTACACTGATCATGCGGCCCTGAAATACTTGCTCTCCAAGAAAGAGGCCAAACCAAGACTCATACGATGGGTGCTGCTCTTTCAAGAATTCGACTTGGAGATAAAAGACAAGAAGGGCAGCGAAAACTTGGTGGCGGACCACTTATCGTGTCTCCACATCTCGGGAGGAGAGGACATCGGAGAGACATTTCCATACGAGCATATCCTCGCCATCTCGAGTCACGCCCCCTGGTACGCGCACATCGTCAACTTCATCGTGACTGGATCGATCCCGGAGCATTGGAACCGGCATCAAAAAGATAAGTTCTTCCACGAGCTCAAGTATTATTTTTGGGAAGAACCGCTTCTGTTCCACCTAGGATAAGACCAGATCATCCGACGATGCGTACCAGAGGAGGAGCAGGGAGACATACTGGCGATGTGTCACTCGTCGACATGCGGAGGACACTTCGCGGCACGAAAGACCGCGGACAAGATCCTACAGAGCGGCTTCTACTGGTCATCCATCTTCAAGGACGCCCACTGTTTCTACACGGAGTGCCTACAATGTCAAGCGGCGATCAACATCTCCAAGCGAGACGAGATGCCGATGCGGCTGATCCTTGAAGTGGAAATGTTCGACCTTTGGGGGGATAGACTTCATGGGACCTTTCCCACCTTCTGACGGGAAAGAATACATCTTGGTGGCGGTGGACTATGTGTCCAAGTGGGTCGAAGCAATCCCCACCAGGACAAACGATCATCGGGAGGTACTGCGCTTCATCACACGATGCATCTTCGCCCGATACAGTTGTCCGAGAGCCATCATCAGCGACGGAGGCTCACACTTCAACAACTCGCACTTCCGAGCACTGTTGAAGAAATACGGAGTACACCACCGCATCACCACGCCATACCACCCCCAGGCGAATGGGCAAGTAGAGGTTAGTAATCGAGAAGTCAAAACTATTCTTAAGAAGATAATTCATCCAGATGGAAAGGATTGGGCACACAAGCTCCTCGACGCACTATGGGCATACCGGACGGCATACAAGACACCCATCGGGATGTCTCCCTTCCGACTCATCTACGGGAAAGCTTGCCACCTTCCGGTTGAGCTAGAGCATCGAGCCTACTAGGCCATCAAAAAGCTCAACCTCGCACTGGACGAAGCTGACAAGGAATGACTTCTCCAGCTCCAGGAGTTACAATAGTTGAGGCACGACGCGTAGGAGAACGCGGCGATCTACAAGGAGAAGACCAAGGCCTTCCACAACCGACACATCCGACGACGATCATTCCAGATCAGCGACAAGGTCTAGCTCTACAATTCCCCCCTCAAACTCTTCCCTGGAAAGCTGCGCTCCAGATGGGATGGTCCATATGTGGTTCTGGAATTGTTCGACGGTGGAGCAGTACTTATCTCCGATCCTAAGACCGGTCGACAATTCAAGGTAAACGGCCATCGTCTTAAGCTGTACTTGACTTCAGAGCCACCCGCACCAGCAGATAAGGTAAATCTGCATCTTCCCGAGCATTCGAGGACGTGACGGTATCACCCTCGACCCATCAGTAGTCTAGGCTTCATTTTGTTTAGTCTGGCTGAAGACATTAAACTTAGCGCTCTTGGGAGGCACCCCAAGATTATCTTACCTTTTAGTTTTGTGTTTTTGATTTCAGTTTCCTTTTAGACGTCGAAGAACTACATTAGGAAAGGGCGCACCTGCACCGGAAAATCCCACGAGCATCACGGACTAATGAGCTTTTCTAAACCCATCTCACCGCACTTTTATTATTTTCATGCCATGATTCGATGAGTTTTTCACATGACCATGTAGTATTCATTGAGGGCAATGAATGATTCTAGTTGGGGGGTGAGGATTTAGAAAAAGCTCTATCATTTTCAAAATATTTAAAATTCTATCTTCTAAAACCTCCTATTTTTCAAAATCTTTGATCTAATCTACCCCACCTTAGAAGTCTTTTCATCTAGAGATCTGACCTACTAGAGATGTAGAAGTGAGGACCTTATAGTCCATATGATTACATTTTGAGTAATAAAGCCAAATGATCTAGAGAGACCAATGGATTAGAGTAGTGGTTGACTTCTTTGGGGTTGGGTACCTAACAGGCACCAAGGAAAAAGAGTAATCAAGAGGTTGAAATGCTATGGATTGAAAAGGAGAGTATTTGAGAGAAAATGAAATTCTATCCTCTACCTATTATTAGCCCAAAACTGCTTGGTAGGAGGAATTTTCTGATTCTAGAATTTCCCCTTTAAAGAGTGCAATAATCCATAATCTTTGTAGCACCTATCTTTTCCTTATAGGCATGTAGTTTTCTCTTCCAAAGCAGTCAAGTAGTAACACCAATTTGTTTTAAACTTCGCTTTTGATGATGAACACTCCCAAGTGAACTCACATATCCATCTCACCTTCCATTTCCTCCCACATGTGCTTATACCTTCACTACACTTCATTTGCTACATACTCTCTTCAGAAATCCTAAAACTCCTCCACATCATCATTCTAGTCTTCTGAAATGCTTAAAAAAAATGAAGAAGAAGAAGAAAAGAAAGAGGAGAAAAGTCAAAAGAAAGAGAGAAATAAGAAGTTACAAGAAGGAAAATAAGTGGGAACATCTTCTACCCTTATCTTTACCTCCACTATCATCTCCACCATCTACCCTATCCATCATCATCCACCTCACTTGGGAGTATAATCATCATAAGTGGTACCTGATAAGCGTAAAAACACGGTCGTTGAATGCGCGATTTTACGTATCAAACAAAATTTATACTCAACTCTTCGAAACTGATTTTTAAATTAGAACAGTGGCAAGTCGAGGTCGAATCCACAGGGAGGAGGGTTAAGAGATTGAAATCAGAAGCTTATTTTTAGTATTTTTAGATTTAGAAACCGAAAATGATCAATGAAAGGAAGAAAATGTGTGTGGAGATGAAATGAACCGAACAAGTGCTTCCAAACCCTTTTCAGAGATTGAAAACCCTTGATCGATGGTGGAAAAGTATTTTTAGGGTTTTTAAATGAGAAAATGGTGATAAACAGATGACGAAATTAGAAGAAATGGATAGAAACCGATCCTAATCTAAAGATTCGTGATGAAAATACTATCTAGTGATGCTCCCTAATCAAACATACCTTCGAGAGCCGTATATTTCGCCCGGACTTGGCGTCTTGCATCCAACACGAAGAATGAATAGAGAAGGGAAGAAACTCACTAAGAATGAAGTTAAACACATGAACAATGATCCATCGTTGCTTTCTTTCCTTCTGGCTAGCCAATGCTAGAAGCAAACAACAAAAACACTGATAACCCTAATTTTTTTGTCTCAGAACTTTTATCAGCCCCAGCAGATTCGTGGAGCTTGAAATGACAATCACGCCCACGAAATTTCAGCGCGTAACTCCATCAAGATCGGGAGATATCACGATTTTAGTCTGGAGCATTTCTGGCCGTTGATCTGATGTCCTCTCTCTTTAAGCATCCCGGTCAAACCGCTCCGGTCAAACTCGCTCCGGTCAAACCGCGGGTCAGACCTGCAAAACCTGAAAAGAAATTTTCGATCTCGTTCTCTCTCATCTCCCTTCTTTCCTCTCTCTCTCTTGATCGCGAAGAACAACTGGACGAAGAGCTATCCTCCACGCGATAAACGAAGAACGGTGGCGGAAGAAGTGATAAACGACGAGCGGAAGAAGAAAGGAAAAGGACGAGAGAGGGGCGACGGAGAAAGCTTCCGCGCGGAAAATTTCCGTCGCGCGAGAAATAGGAAGAAGCAAGGAGAGAAGGAGAGAGAGAACGGGGAGAGGAAGAGATGAAGAGGGAGAGAGCGGGAGAGAGAAGGAAAGAAGAAAGAGAGGGAGAGGTTCCCCTCTCCGTCGCGAGAAGGAGAGAGGCGACGGAATTATTTTCCGTCGCCATTATTTCTCCCTCTCGTGCGCGGAAGAGGGGTGCGAGAAGAGGGAGACTTTTCCTCCCGCCTCTCCTCGCGACGGAATTTCCGTCGCGAGAGAGAGAGCGAGGGGAAGAGAGAGAAATGGAGAGAGAGGGAGATAAAGAAGAGAGAGGAGATGTTACAGAGAGAAAGAAGGAAAGGGAGAGACTGAGGGGAAAGAGAAAGAGAAGAAAGAGTTCTCCTCGCGACGGAAATGTTTCCGTCGCGAGAGAGAAGAGAAGAGAGCGCGGGTGAGTTAGAGAGGAAAGAGAAAAGAAGAGAGGGAGAGCACGAGAGAGAGGAAGGAAAGGAGAGAACCGAAATCCAGAGGGAGAGAGGAGAATCCGGAGGGAGAGAGCTCCACTCTCTCACGCGCACGCGCACGCGCGAGAGAGAGAGAGAAAATGGGAAGAGAGGGAGAGAGATTTTCTCTCCCTCTCGCCTCTCCTCGCGACGGGAAATTCTGTCGCGAGAGAGAGAGAGAGAGAGAGAGAGAGAGAGAGAAGAAAATGGAGAAGAAAGGCGCAGAGAAGGAGAGGAAAGAAGAAGAAAAGGAGAAGAATAGGGAAGAAGAAACTTCCTTAAAATTTATGCCATTAAATGCTCTTAAAATATTATAAATTTATGAAAAATTAAGAACATTCTTTTAAACCTAAAATTATCATTTTAATCATTTTAAATTATGATAACATGCATTTATGATTATATTTCAAAGAATAAATGCATGAAAATACATGATATTAATGCATGAAATTGCATGTTATCAGTACCTGCTTTGATTTTATCATCCACTTTGTTTTATCAGCATATTTGCTTTTAGCCAAGTCATACCCTTAGAAATAGTATCTTTTATTTTCTTCAGCCTCCTCACACGATGCATCCCAAGATATGAATCCATTTGAATTGCACTCTTTTAAGGAGGAAAGCGAGTTGAGGGGAATTCTAAGTACTAGGTAGCCTCCAATTTGAGGGAAGGAGTGATGTGTTTATGGAGAGGGTAAGGAATTTCATCCACTCATGAGAGAGTGAGTATATTTTCAGCACCATAGCATCATACCTTAGATAGGCTCACCTTGATTATAATCAAGAATTAGACTTGAGCATTAGCCGATGAGCACTACCCTAACATGCACTAAAAAAGTCAACATAGAAATGGAATCTAGATCATTAGGGCCTACACTATGAGGAAAAGGTGATCATACATTTATACACTTCACCTTTTTTAGTAGTAGGATCAAAGGATGAAAAGACTTTCTAGGGAGATCATATAGTGAATTGCTAAGAGACTAGCAATAATTTAAGTTGGGGGGTGTGATAACATGCTATATTGACATAATAAAACATGATTTTTAGTGCATATTAAGGCATAAATGATTTCATTTCCATGCATGTTATCATATTTATATGTATTTTTCTATTACTCTCTTAAAAAGTCATTATAATCTCAAAATACTTTAATTTAGGGTTAATTTTGATGAATTAGAGTTTAATAATTTGATAACCCATATTTTCTTGAGATTATAACTGTTTTTAAAGTTAAAATAATAAGAGAAACAATTTTTATAAACATTCATTTCATTTTCTAAAGTTTAAAATCTTAATAAATGAATGTATTTTTGAAATAATAATTTTAACTCTCATTATTTATTAATTTTGACTTTTTAGAATAATAGATAATTAAATTTTGGATCAAATGAAAGAAATTTGGATTAATTTTGAGTTATATATAAAAAGGTATGAATTTTCTATTTTTAGGGATTTTTTTCGGATTTTTGTGAATTTATTTCCTATTTAAATTAATTAAAATAAATTAAAAAAAATGCAAAAAGCGGGTTTTAACCGCGCGGGGCCATGTGGATGTGACGTGGCAGCGCCACGCGGGCCCACACAGCATATAATATGTATATTATTATTACTATATATAGATAAGTTCTTCAGCCTTCCCTATATGGGAAGGGGTTTTCGATCTTATAAACCGTCGGGTCTTATAAACCCGACGGTTTCCTCGAATTAACTCCGTGTGGGACTAAATCCCACACATTCTTTTGATGTGCAGGTGACATGGCGCGATGGAGAGCGTTGGATCGCGCCGAGCGATTGATCGACGCGCGTTGATCGAATGGGCGCGTGGACCACTGGTGATCATCACGCACATGCTAAAAAGGAGGCGTTATAACGGCTCTGATGTAACGGTGGCGGATCACATCATGGCCATTCGATCGCGATTCAAGGGGCGATATTCTCTGCGTTTTTAAAGCGTTATCTACAGATCAAATCTTGGCCCTCCATCCGCGATCCGACGGACGCGACATTTCCGAAAACGGTCCACGATGGACCGTTTATCATAACCGTCTATCGTTTCGATCGGACGGTTACGATCAAACCCCCTATAAAACTCTATGTTCTTCGTCGTTCTAAAGCATCCGAGTTGAGATTTCAATCTAATTGACTGTCTAGACACCCCTCTCTCTCGTTTCTCTCAATCCCATCGTGTTCCTCTTCCATTTCCGCACTCACGGAGCCCTTGAGATTGAGATTTGGTGAAGTATCGAGTGAAAAATCGGTGCTTGAAGCTCGTCATCGCGTTCTTGGCTTTCTAGACGATTAATCGGATTAATCTCTACGAATCGATCGCTATTCGGGTTTAGTGGAAGCGGTTTTTCATCATCTACCTCTCAATCACATTTAATTTCAGTTTAGATTAGGATTTAGAAGTTAATTTTATCAAATTTTACCTAAAATCGCTCACTTTCACGCTCAAAATTTTCTCTCCACTTCGAATCTTGATTTCTCCACGAAATCAAGTCCAAATTCGGCGATTTTTGATTCCGTGGAATTGATTTGAAGTCTACTTTCTTAAAATACCATTTTCCCCAATTTCTTCCATCGATTTCTCGTCCGATTTGATCAAATTTGAAGATTACGTCAAGAAATTCCTTAATTCCCTGTGGATTCGACCCATATTTACCATTATACCCCTCAATTCGAGTGAATTTCTTAAAATTGGTAAGTTTGGAATTATTTTTGACGCGATACCGCATGAAATCGACGACCTCGCGGTCTCGTCTCGTCAGTTCTCATAGAAGGTATATCTAAAAGAATTCACGTATCCCAAGGACCAAAAAAACTTGATTTGAATAATTTTTTATAAGAACTAAATTGGCTAAGGAACCGGACATAGTTAATATGGATGAATTTCATGGGAAAAATGATCTTCTATATATTTTCATGATATTTATTTTGGGTTCTATGGAATTTAAAATAAGATCATTGATCCTAGAAAATTCAATGACTAGTAAACCTACAAATCCTTTGGTAATATTACTTGATTGGCAACTCCTTTGGAAATATTACTTTAATGACACTTCTTTCTTGCATTTCAAATAACTTTGTAGTATTCTTTTAATGTTATGAGTACTCATGGGATTATTAACTCTTTTTTTGGAAAATGTAAATAAATTTTAAAATTCATTTCTTTGACAAGTAAAAATCATTTTTATTGATATTTTAGTAGCTCTTTGGTTTGGTATTGGAGAAACATTACCTATTCATTAAAATATTACTTCAGATGCATGGAGTTCTTCTTTAGAGGAACTAAACTTCCATTTTTCAATATTTCCTAAAACAATAAATTCTTGTTTTTCATTCCCATTTTTATAAGAATAAATATTATGATATCCATTTTGAATGTGCTTAAACATTGCACCTATAGGATACTTCCATCTTGGAAGTTAAGGTAGTTATTTGTTGTGTCTAGTCAACGCTTTCCATATAAGATATTGTTTTTAGTTGCTATGGTTTTGGAGCCTTTGACCCAAATAGATGCCTCTCAAGCGGCATATAGATTATTTATCAATGCAATTGCTTTCAAATTCCATTAAAAATGTTGTATTAATTCTACCATACCAAATATTTTTGAACATTCATTAATGCATATAGATAATGTTTTTTTATTTTGCTGATTTTATTTATGTCCCTTCAATTTCTTGAAGTAAAGCTTGATTTTGCTGATTTTGGAAAATTATCTCGTAGATCGTTCATAAGTTGGAACATAATAAAATGCCAATAATGTGAATAACCCAAAAAAAATTCCCTTTATGGGTTTTATCCAAATACATGGAAAGGGATGTTTTAATGTCAGCAAGGGATGCCCAAGATTATAACTTTATTGATCTTGTGGTAGTTATAAGTAAATGGGCTTTTGCACAAATTCATAATTTCATTTCAAATTAAAAAAAAGAGGTAACTTTAATTTGAGTAATTTAATACTAAATATTTTATTTTATCCAAGTAAAATAGCTATTTAATTTAAGGTAAATAATTTTTAAATATCAAGTGTAGACTGATCTAAACTAGTCAATTATGCTTCCATCATATAGATATACAATACGACAGCGCAAATATTAAAATAACTTATTATAATGCTAGACAACCAATCATAAATCTTACAAAATCTCTCAACCTTTCAAGATACCCTCGACATTGAGGGACATGAGTACACATGAATACACAAGTCACTTTTCTACTTCTAAAAACTTTTTATCATTTTTTTTATTTCTAAATTTTCTAGAAAACTTTTCCTAACCCATGTTTGGAGGAATAATTGGAATGAAATTAGGATGGGAGATGGGCATTTCTAATCATTCTCTTTGACAATGTTTGAGACTAGATAAGCCTTAAAAATTCTTGATCAAAACATCGAATGTAACAAAAGACATCAAATGAGATATTCAAAGACTAAAGAAACAAGAATATATGATCTTATCATCTAATATAAATTAAAATTTATATTGACAATGGTCATTAAAGGAGTTCCTTTAAGTTATTCAGATTTCTAGCCTCTTGATGTATATGTGCAGTCATTGGATGATTAGATTTCCTCTTCAAACTCTTCACTAAGAGAGAAAGGGAAGGGTGTTTGGCGTCTTGCACTATCTATAAAATTTTTGGTCTGACCTCTCAAGTGCCATATAGATTATTTATCAATGCAAGTTTTTTAGAATATTAATTCTGCCATACCGAATATTTTAGAATATTCATTAGTTACAGTTTTTTATTTTGCTGATTTTATTCATGTTCCTTCAATTTCTTGAAGTAAAGCCTATGGCATAGAAATTTTGGAAATTTATCTCCTAGACCTTTCATAAGTTGGGACATAATAAAATGTCCATAATGTGAATAACCCTAAAAAAATTCCCTCTATTGTTTTTATCCAAATAGATGGAAAGGGATGTTTTAATGTCAGCAAGGGATGCCTAGGATTATGTCTTTAATGATCTTGTGATAGTTAAATGTAAATGGGCTTTTTCATAAATTCATAATTCATTTCAAATTCAAAAAAGAGATAATTTTATTTGAGTAATTTGATATTATATATTTTATTTTATCCAAGTTAAATAGCTATGCAATTTAAGGTAAATAATTTTTAAATATCAAGTGCAGACTGATCTAAACTAGACAATTATGATTCCATCATATAAATATACAATACAACATCACAACTATTAAAATAACCTATTATAATGCTAGAAAACCAATCATAAATATTACAAAATCTCCCATCCTTTTAGGATACTCTCAAGATCAAGGGACAATTCAAGCACATGAATGCACAATCACTTTTGATACTTTTTTTAAAATTTATTAAGTTTTTCATTTCTAAATTTTCTAGGCAACTTTTCCTACCCCACGTTTGGGAGAATAATTGGAATGAAATTAGGATGGGAGATGGACCTTTCTAATCATTCTCTTTGACAAGGTTTGAGACTTGATAAGCCTTCAAAATTGTTGATCAAAACATTGAATGTAACAGAAGGCATGGAATGAGATATTCAAAGACTAAATCAACAATAATAGATGATCTTATCATCTAATATAAATTAAAATTCATACTTACAAGGGTCATTAAAGGAGTTCATTTAAGTTGTTCAAATATCCAACCTCTTGATGTATGTGTGCAATCATTGAATGATTAGATTTCCTCTTCAAACTCTTCACTTATAGAGAAAGAGAAGAAAGGGAAGGGTGTTTGGCATCTTGCACTATCCATAAAATTGTTCGTCTGACCTAATGTCAAGGAGGATGTGTCAGGGGTTGAGGGCTTGACGATGATAGTGCTTGTAGGATAAGAATTTTTAGAGACTCTTAAGGAGCTCTTTGGTGAGAATAATAGGGGATGGATGAGACATCGATGAGGAAGGTGGAGCAGCCAAAGGCAAAGTGAATGTGGTAGAGGGGAGGGGAAAAATGGGGTGCCTTATAGAAAAGTGATGTTGGTTGAGATGATGTAATATTTGAACATGAGAAGGTAGATGCAGTACCCCTTTTGAGTCCAAGAATAGCCAACAAACACCTCCTTGAGAGCATTGGGGGAAATTTCAGATTGAAAGGGCTATGATCATGAAGAAATATATTACATTCAATGGCACAAGAGGGAGAGAAAATAATGTAGAATTACCAGAGAGATGATGAAGTGGAGTAACACTACCAAGGAAGGAGGAGGGAAGGTAGTTATGAAGAGCATCAGGCCAAAGGCATAAAGGAATATTCATCTCAATGAGCAGTATGCAAGTAATGTCAAGAAGGATATGATATTTCCATTTGAAAACATCCTTTTTTTGGGAGGTGTAGGGTCAGGTGGATTGGTGGAGGCATCACGGTCAACGAAGAATGTTTGAAGAGATTTTTTTCTTCTGTGATATTGTAGCGATTTTGCGGGTGACACTACCATGACATTTAGATGACATCGCAAAAGGCAAGAATCATCACAATCAAGAGTTCAGCAAGAGGAATCTGCGGCCGACAACAAGAGTGCTGCCGAGTATTGGAGCTGAATTGATACCATCTGCGAGAGGGTAGAGTCAACCCTAGAAGTTAAAAACAACATATAACTGAAGTAATGATGAGAGAAATTTTTCAGTGGTAGAGAGAGAGAGAGATAAATGAGACTAGCCCACTAACAAAGTCAATCTGCAAAGTTCAATGGTAAGAGAACCATATGAATACCTAAATACCCATATACATTTATGACCAAGCATTTGATCATCTATCTATGATGGGGGCAATATACCTGTCATATTGCACCATAGATTCACCCAAGTATGAGTTGAGCATTGCTCAAGTCATATAGAACATTGGTTACTTGAGATTTGAATGTTTTGTAAATGTAATGAAAATGCCATGATTCAGGGCAAGCTAAAACTTCTAAAACAGGTGATCGGATGAGCCTCAAAGCTCATTTATTAACTGCCTAGACTATCAGTCTCCCTCTTTCTCTGCATGTTTTGAATCCAAGAAAGTCATTTCTCGCTATATGAATTTGTGAAGAAAATTTCTAACCTTAAATGAGGAGCCAAGAGACCTGCAAAGTGTCATGGGAGGCCAATTGTTGAGAGAGAGGAGGAGGAGAGATAACAGAGATAGAGGACCAATTTACAATTCCATTTGCTTAAGGAAAACGAAGCACGGCCGTTTCATCCATTGGTTTTCCCGTTGCTGACAACTTATCTAACAATTCAGAGGAACCCGATCAGGAAACGGATATGGAAGCGGTTTCTAGTATCATAAAAGCCTAAATTCTCAGATCAGATTCCAGATCAAAAGAACAGAGCAGAGAAAACCGATACCCACATCAGAGAGTATGAAATCCAAACAAATTTCAATAACAAGAGCGAAGAAAGAAAAAAATCACTTCTTCTTCCCTCCCTTTCCAGATCCGGCCTTCTTTCTTGTAGGAAGAACAATTTCTCCGTACTTCAAATTCGGAATTTCCATGTACTTCCCACCCAACTGACCAAATTTCTTCCTGAATTTCTCAACTTGGTCGTCTTCAACTAAGAGGGCAGATCGATCTCCGAGAAAAGTGGGGTGGATGCCCGACCAGATATCCACGTTGTACTCTTTCTGGGTTCCTCCGGTGGTCATCACGAGCTCTCCATTGCAGTAGACTTTAGCGTCCTCGAAGTACTCCGGATGAAAATTGTCGCCTTTGCGGCAGACCCATCTTCCTCCGTTGATATTTGCGCCCTGAAAATTGAAAACATGTTAACTGAAGAAGAGAGAGGAGAGAGAAAGATGATGGGTAGAAAGAGGTGAGAGAGAGGGTCGAACGCGGAGGGGAGAGGAGGAAGGAGGGCGGGTCTTGGCGATGAAGGACGTGGCGAGGTGGAGGGAAGCCATGGGTGACACTGGGCGTCGCTCCCGCTTTCTTCTCAGTTTTTCGGTGCTGGACTGTTTTTCCTCTTCCAACCCCCGTGTCTTATCTTCTCCACTCGTGCCGCGGGGAGGGAGAGAGAGAGCCACAAGTGGGTTGGTAGTTTCATGGTCTGGAGAGAGCTTACTTAGATTCCTAGAGTATTGGGCTTACGCTAAGAGAGGGTTTGGGATATGGGGTAGAGAGAGAGAGAGAGAGAGAGAGAGAAATTTGTGAGTAGGGTGGGTAGATCTGTTAAAGGAAAATTAATAAATTCAAGATTGGCAAGCATATTAAGAAATTAATGAAATTGAAATCATCAGTAGATCGCATCGATTGATCATGGTACATCAGGAAAAATATGGTAAATTAAAAATTAAATTTTCCTCTAGAAAAATGAAAATAATAAAGATATTTGGGAATAAGGATGAGAGAGAGAGGCAAGGAGAAAGAAGAAATATGTAAAAATCATGAGAAGGTTTGTGTCTTTACTTGATACATGAATGATTTTTATTTATGTAAAGATTCTAAAAGACATATAACAAATAAATCATGCTAGAAGGCCACATCTAACTCTAAAAATTTGAGGAATCATGATCAAATTGTTAAAAAGTGCATGTGTTGACCAAGAATTCTTGGCATTGACCTGATACTAATTAGATAAAAAAAGGATATTTTGAAAAATTGTGACTTGAGTCTTTATTGTTTAAATTCATTTGATTAGTTTATTTCAAATTTAACTCAAATAGAAGTAAAGTCAATGGAATATCATTTGGTGAAGCTCGAAAATTATCGTAATCACCAAAGAGTAAACAATGGAAATTTTAGTGAAATTGAGATCGATTTATTGACTATTTTGATGATAGTTGAAACATCAAAAGGTTATGAGATGATCTAATAACATTGATATTTAATTATATTATTTTATATATAATTTTAATAAAAGGACATAACAAGTAAGCTGCAAGGTTCTCCCTTCGGACTGACTACAACAAACATGTCTCTCATAGATGACGAATATTATGTGGCTTATAAGCCAACTACACTTCTATGTATCTCATTTATATTCATTGAAATGAAATTTATTCATTGTCATTCTTGTGTGATGTTTACAATGAAGTCCATGAACATATCTAAGGTTATGTAATAATTAAGTAAATTAGATTAAAATCATAATATAATGATCACTAGTCATTAACCAAATGTTGCAAGAATTCCTATTCGTGGGATATTTGAGAAGGACATCAAATTATCCAAAAAGAATAATACTATCTAATCTGACTAATCTTGTACCCATATGTGTGTAGACAATAAGGATAAATAGTGGGTGCTCTTTGCAAAAAGAGTTTCACTAAACTGATCTGTATGAATCCCAAAATGATATTATACCTAATTATCAATCTAGTTGATTCATTTCATGGTTTTACATATGATCCATTGACTTGAGACACGAAAGACATCTTATGAATAGATGACTATGTTTTGATTATGACTTAGAAATCACTGGCCATGCAATCTCTAAAATATCATATATTAGATATAACATTAAGTCCTCGAAGATGATGGTGTGAAAAAGATGGGATCATCTACTCTTGATATTTGAGGAGATTGACTCGAGGAATGAGATGTGATGAAATCCTTGACCAAAGTAATGTTAGGTTTGAGGTCAATAAGCCTTTTAAAATTTTGATTAAAACATTAAATACAACACAATACATTGAATCGGATATTCAAAACATGGAGGCACCAAGAACAGATAATCTTATCATCTAGTATGTATGAGAAAACAAACTTACAGGGTTCTCTTAAAAGAGATTTTGAAGCTATTCAAGTGTTTAGCCTCTAGTGGTATCCATATGATATCCTGATGGTTAGATCTCCTCTTTAAAGCTCTTCACAAAGAGAGAAAGAGAAGAAAGGAGAGAATTCCTACAAGGCTTGTATGGGCACCTTGAGTTGAGGTTATTCTCCCTATTTATAGAAACATTTGATATGTAGATTTTTTTATAAAAAACCCTCATAATTATGTCTATATCAACCAATATCTCTAGAACTTATGTGTGTCACCCTCTAGGTCTATATATCTCACTAGTTAATAGCTCTGTAGGCCCAATAACATATTATTAGTCAACCTTAATTAATTATCCATATCAACATATATTTTAGTTAATCAAGGATTGATTTAACCCAATCGATAGGTTGAGTTGCCAACTTGCTGGGTGCCAAGCTACACCACATACTATAGGAGATATAGAGTATATAATAACTCTCTTATAGAACCTTACATCATCAGTTACCATATATATATATATATAATCTTTCATCTGCACAGGACTCATGAATGACTTAGGGTATGGTCAATTGTCAAACCCTAATTGGTCACTTAAGTTAATACTTATGCGTGTAAGAAATTACCAGGCAACTCCTTCTATGATATTTCTACTACCTTGGTTGAGGATTTCATAGCATCTTATTCTTGAGTCTATCTCCTCAAAAACCTAAGGTGGATGGTGACAAAGCGAATCTTTGAGGTTGTTAAAAACACGTGGACACGCATCAAAATAATTACTAACCTCACCAATTTAAGATTAAAATCACGAATTAGATAGTATAGAGGTGAATAAGAGTCCAATCCACGAAGAATTAGGGTATTTTTGAGCTATTCTTTAAAATTTGATCAAATCAGATAATGAATTGAGGTGAGAAATTAGAGGTTTTGATAAATTTTTAAAGAGAACTCAAAGACGAATCTACGGAATAAAAAAATCACTTGATTTGGATCAAGATTCACGGAGAAATCAAAGAGCAAAAATTAGGTAGAAAATTAAACGCGAGGAGAGAGAAAAACTAAAATTAAATCTAAAATTAATCAAATCTACGATTCTAAATTACAATCTAATGATACATGACAAAATATTAAGAGGAAAACACATAATCTAACCCGAAATAGCGTTCAAAATGATCAAATTGATCACTGGTTTAAAGGCCTTTTCATTCGTGATTTCAAAGACGATTGTTAGCATTCAAGAGGCAAATTCTCCGTAGTCTTTTGACGAAATCTTTCTTTCAACCACTCCTTGGATGTGGAAATGAGCCTTGAAGAAGAAGAAAGCAAGAGATTAAGGATGGTGATGTATAGATAGTTCGATTACTCAAAAATATCTAAGAATACATTTTTTGTCGAAGAACATTCGTATAAATTAGAAAATTTGGGCATAACTGTCGGATTCGACATTTCATATTTGAATAATCATTATCTTTAAGTCGCATTCATTCGATCCAGAATGGAGCGCTGAGACCTTGCCACGTCGCGTATGAAGAAGTAATACTAGAAAATGCTTGTCGTCTGATCTTGATCTAACGCTCTAGATGCCTTTTGGATAGTTTTAATCTCAGCCGTTATAACTCCTCAAATAAATGACTGCGATTAAAACGTTACAAATACGAAACGTCGTCCAATCAGATTGCGCCGCATTACCCCCCCCCCCTAACGAAACGTTTTATGCGGTCAGTAAAACACGTAGACGTCGATAAAAAAATTTATAATTCCAAAATCACAATAACAAAGATATAAAATCAAGTATAGTGTAAAGATCGGGTCGATCCATAGAGAACATGGTTGACTTTAATCACATAGTTGACTTGGTCAAACTT
The DNA here is from genome assembly GCA_024174645.1 of Lemna minuta. Lineage (NCBI taxonomy): Eukaryota > Viridiplantae > Streptophyta > Magnoliopsida > Alismatales > Araceae > Lemna > Lemna minuta. The sequence goes on from CM044105.1 coordinate 417,566, forward strand.
AGGTTTAAAAAGGGTTTTTAAAAAGTGAAAATGATATTTAATTAATGGTAATGATATCAGAATGCCAAATAAGATATTTTAAGAATTTAGAATCTGATTTTAAGAAGAAGTGTCAAAAGTCAAGATCAAAGCGTTGACTTTGACCCATAGTTGACTTTCTCTAATCAGAGAATAAAAGCTCAAAATATTACAAAAATTATCTATTCAGAAACTATAGAGAAAATGAAAATTATTGATATATAATTTGTGATTTTTCGATGAGAAATGGATTTATTATGATTTATTGAAAATCAAAGATCAGAAAAAATCCCCAAATGAGTACTTCGGAGTAAATCCTCAAATTGACTAACCAAATGATATCCAAATATTTAAATTAATGTATGAATGGAAAATCAGAGGATTCCAAAGAAGCTAAAATTATCAAATTTCACCTTGTATTTGAAAAGTAATTGCACCCGCAAGTCCATGCCCAAATTCGGGTTGAGAATGAACAATAGATGGTCAGACGTTAAATTGAAGGGTCAAATGATGATGAAATTTTATAATTTTTCTATCCATGGAAATTTGATAAAAGAAGGAATCCAATGAAATAAGAAACAAACAATTTGGACTTAATATCAGGGAGAAATCCTTGTTTCAAAACAGCAACAATCCGAACCCAATTTGGGTGACAATGAAGAACAATTCGACTTAAATGATGAAATTAAATATAACTACCTAAATCTAATCTAAATATAAATTTTTGCAAGATGAGTGATCGTTTCACACTACTAACCTAGTTGATGCCAAGAGTAGGCTCCAAATCGTGTCGACTGAAGTGAATTTGATTGGTTTCTCTTCGACGTACCTTCGGCGTTCAAGGGGAGAAATCGATCAAATCTCAAATGATTCGCGATCAATCCTGTCTCAATCCAACCGGAATTGAGTCTAGGATGCAGGGGGATCATGAAGAAATCAAGATATGCCTAAAAAATTGCTTAATTGCTTGAGGATTAATCAAGAGTTAAGATACAAAGAGGATGAACACCATTTTATAGAAGAAATCCACGCGAAAATCACGGACCGTTCGATCTGATGAGGATCGGTGGGACGGGCACGATCGTGCGCTTAAGATGAGCCATGATCCCATGACGCGGGCCCACGTTCTCCCTTTCCTTTCGCCCGTCCGATCTTGATCAGAGCATCTCCATGCGGCCACGTGTCTCCCCACGATGCGCCGAATTCGTGATTAATCCGAGGCCATCCAATTTCATTAATGAGATCAACGGCTTAGAAATTGTCACGTGCGTTGATGAAGATCCGGTGGACTGTGGTCCACGTGATCAATGCATCTCTATCGTCGCGATCGCATCCAACTCACCACGCGATGCCATGTCGCCTGCAAAGGAGAAATTAAGAAGGAAAATAGTCCCACAAGGAAGAAATCGGTGGAAATGACGTGTATAAAATGGGAATGCTTTTTACACCTTTGTATTACCGCCCCAAACTTATTACCTCGGCCCACTAACCCGTGGGCCCATCATCTGATAGCCCGAAGACCCTCTTACCACGTGGTGCCACCCAAGCGTCCTCGTGGACTCGCGTGGGCCCGCCACTCGTCCACGCCACATCAGCGCCACACCAGCGCTTGTGGGTCCGCGTGGCGCTGCTACGTGGCCTTGTGTGCCATGTCGCATTCGCGTGGGTCCCATGCCGCGCCATGTCAGCCCGCGGTTCTTGCGGGAAAATAACCCTATTTTTGCCATTTTTAATAGAATTAAAATTCATAAAAATCAAAATAAGTTCTGGAAAAAATCTAGAAAATTCAAAAATCAATATTTTTAAAAATATAACTCTTTTTTTACTCAAATTTTCTCCATTGGCTCAAAAATTTATTCCTTTTTAATATCATGCCATCTAAAATAAATTAAAAGAAGAATATAAAATGAATTCAAAAATAAACTCAAATAATCCTCTAAGAAATGTATTTTATATCATCTAATCATCTACTAAAGTCAAATTAAATCAAGGAAAGTAATTAATTTCTATTTATTTAACCTTGTAAAAGATTAAACATCCATAGAGCACATAATTAACCCGAAATAATGCATAAATATGGACTTTAGTAAAATGGCATACGAATGGGAGAAATTCATAACTATGATAACATGCTCATCATAGTACATAAAACTAAACTTCATGAATATTTGTAAAACTCATTTCATAAGAATTTTAAGTTAAATATGCATGTCTAGCTGCTTCTCACGACTTTAAAGTGACGCGATTTGATGGTTTTCAATTTAACGCAGTGGGTGGGCAGCTCCACGTGACACCACATGTACACATGCTATATGATAAACCTCAAAAAGAGATAGTCCACACTGTTTGACATAGATAAAAGATTCCGACTTGTATATAAGATTTACACAATTTAAAGAGATATCGTTATCTTAAAAAGGATGCTTAATCTCTCCAATTACACTCGCGCACATACACAAGCGCACACACATATGTTGTGCGCCATGTGGCGTGTTCATATGCCGCCACACAACGACGTTCTTTTTGCTCGCACCACGTCATCTGAAACATCAGCACACGATAAAATATGTTTTTTATTCTTTTTAATTAAAAAATAAATCCAAATAAATTGATAAAAAAATAAGAAAAATTCTAGAAAATCCCTAAAAATTAGAAATTTAATATCTTTCAAAATATAACTCCACATTTGTTTTGTTGGATCATAAATTTAATTATCTATCATTCTAAAAACTCAAATTATTTAAATAAGAAGAGAAAAAAATTATTTAAAAAATACTCTCATTTCTCTTGGAAACTAAAACTTAAAATAAATAAATTAGTATATAAAAATTATTTTATCTTATTATTTATCATTAAAATCTAATGATAATGTCAAATATAGATGGGAATAATCTACTCTAAAATATAATTTTAAAAATGCATAATTATCCCTAAAATAGTACATTTTGAGATTATACCTTAAAACTGAATGGAATGATAGATATGCACTCAAAGTATGATATTATACATAAAAATGGAATATTTATGCCTTAATTTGCATTAATAATCGTATAATTATATGTTAAAATTGCATTTTATTAAATGATCCCATGTTGACCACACAATTATCTTCGAGGAATTTATGTCTGTTAAAGCCCACTTCCTCTCTCTCTCTCTTATTGGGCTGAAGCCCACTTACCCTTCTCTTCTCTCTCCTCTCTCCTATATATGTATCTCTCTTTCACGCATGAAATAGTCACATCAAACCCTAGCCGAAATTTCATCGGTTTTTGCCTTACTCTCGATCGTCTTCTTCCTTTCGATCGTCCTCTTCCTCTCTTCCCTTTCAACATGGTATCAGAGCGGGTTCTGGAGAGGAGAGAGCTGCCTTGCGACGCCCTCCCTTGCGTCGCGACCCCTGACTGACGTCGCGACCCTTGCGTCGCCTGGCTGCGGCGTCGCTCCGCGAGCCGACTGCGACGCAAAGGATTTTTCCCTTGCGACGCCTCTGCAGCATCGTCGACCACTGCGACCGCAGCCTTGCTGCAATGCCGTGCGATGCCGCCCTGCTGCCCTACCTCCGACGCGGAGATCTTCCTGCTCCGGCGATCCGTCTCCCTTTCACGTGACCCTTCATCTTCCGTCGGCGATTTGTCTGCGCTCCGCTGATTTTGGAAACGTCATCGTCTTGAGTTTGCGTTCGTCTGCGTTCCGCCTTGAGACGGCGTCTCGTTCCGTCTTGAGACGGCGAACGTTCGTCTGCGTTCCGCCTTGAGACGGCGACGTCTGCGTTCGTCTGCGTTCCGTCTGCGTCTGCGTTCCGCGTTGCGTTCCGCCTTCAGCCTTGAGTTCCGCCTCGACGACTGTGCGCCCTCGCCTTCAGCTCGCTACAGATCAGCCTTGAGTTCGCCTCGACGACACATGCACGACGGCGCGATCGCCGCGAGTTACGCTGCGACACGGCGCGCTGCGAGATTGATACCGAGCAGCTGCCGCCGGCGCCTTTATGCGCGGCTTTCTGCCGGTTGCAGCACTTACTCATCTGCGCCCAGATACATCTACGCCGCCGGTTCCACTCCTCTCCCACATGGCCGACCTCTTGCCGCATCGTCATCTTCGGATGTTGCACGCCCTCTCGGCTTGCGGAGTTGCCCAGGCAATCCGCGAAACACTCGATTGTGAGTGCAGCTTGGCCAAGCACGCACACATTCGATGGGTCCAGTATGGGCCATGGAGATGCGCCTTCCTCGAGTTTCTCAACGCCCATGGTCTTCGGCATCACTTGACCGATTCCTCGCCGAAGGAATCGGACCCAACATACTCGAATGGAGCAGGTCGGAGTGCGCGGTATGTTCTTGGCTTATTTCTAGTGTAGCGACGCGAGATCATGGAGCCGCTCAGCATGACCGTCCTGCTCGCTCCTATGGCTCAAGTTGGAGACGATGTACGCCAACAAGAGCAACGTGAGGCCGGACGGTTCGCCTATGAGGAGTTATTTGCATGTCGCCGGGAGCACCGGACTCTCCGGACTTACTATGGAGCGGTCGATGCCATCTTTACCAACCTCGAGCTCTATCAGCCCTTTGGTCACGGATATCGATCCGCGAGACGGTATCGCGATGAGCTCCGTGCGGGAGGCGTTTCTTAGCGGGCTACGTCCGAGGTTAGCGGATATGATTCGGGGTCGAGGGTGCTTGGGGGATCGAGTTTTACCCACGGGAGATCTTTGCGGCTCGCCCTTCGAGTGCGGGGCAGCTTGCACTGCTTCCCGGTCCTCACGGCCCATCAGAGACTTCAGCACTCATCGCATCCGCTCCCAGGGCATCTGCGGGAAGAGTGCACCTTCGGGAGGACCAGGAACTCCTATCCATCTGCAAGTATTAGCGGAGAGACGACTCACCCATCGGAGAAGTGCTGGAAGGAGTTTGGGAAGCACTGCCACAGGCTATGAGCTGCTTCTTTGGAGGCAAGACGTCTGCGACTATGTCCCCGGCGGATGGATCATCCTCGACTACTCCCTCGAGCTGCGGGAGCAGTCGGCCTCACCTTATCTCCCTCGGAGCTGGCCTATATTCGAGCATCACGAGCCTCCTCACTTTGTCAGCCCACGGCTCCATCGGCCAGTCTTGCGGCACGGCGACGAGCAGCTTGGTGTCCTATGCGGGCGGACGGGGGATCGTCTCCCGAGTACGCGCGTCTATCTCAACTCCTCATACTACTTCTTGGATTATTGACTCGGGGGCTTCTTCCCACATGGCGGCCTTTCCACTATCCTCACCTCTTATCGGCACTGAAACATCCATTCTGACGTCCAGTATTGCGGCGGACGTTCACTGTCTGTCCTTGGCTCGAGCGAGTCTAGTGCTACTTCGTCCCTACCTCTACGAACGTCTTGTATATTAGGGATTTCCTGTAGAATCTTGTTGTCCATCGGTGCGATCACCAAAGCCCTTCACTGCGGTGTGTTTTTCTATCCTCATCTTTGCGTCTTCCCGAAAGGATCTAGAGCACGGGCCGGAGGATTGGGCCCAGGCCGTGAGCAGTGCGTGGCATCTACAGGCGGTGGGCGACTCTCCATCTACGGGACTTCAAGCCCTTTTTGCACTCTCTGCTTCTTCTAGCTCCCTTCATGACTCTTTTTGTGGCCTTTGCCGGGTCGGGGGCATCTAGTTTTTGTCAAACTTAAAGAAACTCTACCTTGGTTAACCTTATCGAGTTTCATTGTGAGTCTTGTGAACTTGGGAAGCATCATCGATCGTCGTATCCATCGCGCCTTTGGTCCACCTACCCATCGCCCGTTTGACTTGGTCCAGCTGTGACGTTTGGGGGTCCGGCCCCGCATTCATCGCCTACGGGAGGGAAAATACTACATGGTGTTCGTCGATGACTATACAGGGCGAGTTGGACATATATCCTGAAGAGTCGCAAAGAGGTACTTTCTCGTGTCCAGCACTTTCTACTTGAGATTATTACCCGGTGCGCGACAACTGGGTCAAAGTTCTCCGCACGGACAATGCGCTTGAGTTTACTCGAGAAGGCCATTGAGGACCTCTGTTTGGCTCATGGCATCGTTCATCAGGACTACTGCCCTATACCTCGCAGCGGAACGGGGTGGCGGAGCGGAAGCATCGACATCTCTGGACATGGTACGCACTGCTTGCTACTTGCTATGAGGGTCCCCGGTATCTGCGGTGTGAAAGGCTGTTACATTTGCTACCTATCCAGTGAACCGTCTTCCATCTGCTGCTCTTGGAGGAGCTATCCCCCTTCAGCGCTTGACTCTAGCTGCGGATATCTTCTCATTACCCCCTCGAGTGTTTGGATGCCTTTCGCCTTTGTCCGAGGATCACACCCCCGGCCTCTCCAAAGCTAGCTCCTCGTGCCCAAAAGGGTGTGTTCGTTGGTTATTCTCGGACTCGAAGGGATACCGTGTGTACTTCCCCGAGCCAGGCACCCGATACGTTACTTTCGGCGAGATGTGACCTTCCATGAGGATGTTCCCTATTTTTCCTCTACTCAGTCTGCCGAGGATCTGTCCCCTCCATCCCTCCTGTCCTCGGTATCTGCCACTCCTGTTACCGATCTCCCTATCCCTGTCCCGAATCCTATGCCTGAGGCGTCACCCTCTTCGGCATCCCTCCACTCCGATCCATCCTCTGAGCCGGACCCTCCTCCCCTGCCGCCCTCTCCTGCTCCGGCCACATTGCCACCTCCCCCCTCACCACCGCCTTCCGTTTCCGACCTTGATCTTCCCATCGCTCTTCGCAAGGGCACTCGCCAGTGTACGCAATATCCTATCGCCCATCATGTCTCTCCTGCCCGCCTCTCTCCTTCCTATCAGTCCTTTGCCCTTGCCGTTCTAACTCAGAGTCAATTCCCAAGTCGTATCTTGAGGCGTTGCGAGTGCCCGGCGTGGAAAGCGGCGATGGATGTGAGTACTGCGGCCTTCCTCCGGCGGGAGACACGGACGTTGGTTCCTCGGCTGTTGGCGCCAATGTTGTCTCTCTGCAAGTGGGTGTACTCCCTCAAGTACAACCACGATGGCTCCATCGCGCGCTATAAGGCGCGTCTCGTGGCTCGTGGCTTCTCTCCAAAGCCTATGGTCTTGACTATCATGAGACTTTCTCGCACTGTGGCGCGCCTCGGCTCCATCCAGTGTTCTCTTCTCCATTGCTCTGGACCAGTCCTGGCCGCTTCATCAGCTAGATGTGTCCAATGCCTTTCTTTACGGAGATCTTGATGAGCAGGTATTCATGGAGCAACCGCCTAGGGTATGTTGCTCGGGGGAGTCGTCGAGGTGTGTCTCCTCAAGAAAGGCGATCTATGGGCTGAAGCAAAGCCCAGCGTGCGTGGTTTCACAAGTTCTCGCAGCTGCTCTTCTCATATGGCTTCGTCTCCCTTTGTATGCTGATCCGTAGTCATGCGGAAACGCACCCCGCATGGATGTGTTATCTGAGCTGTGTATGTGGATGACATCATCCTCAGCTAGTAGTGACTGACGCCGAGGTGGATGCGACCAAGGCTTATCGGCTCAGCACTTTGTCACACGGGATCTGTCTCCCCCAGTACTTCCTTGGACTTGAGATCGCTTCACCGTCGGGGCGGATGTCCATTTGTCGGCGGAAGTACGTGCTGGATCTCTCGGAGGGAGACGGGGACGGCTGGGGGTGCAAGCCGGCCTGCTCACCTATGGAGCGAGAATGTGGTGCAGTGGGATAATGCGACCGCACTTCTTGAGGATGCGGGCATCTATCGTCGACTTGTGGGGAAATTGATCTTCCTCACCGTGACTCGCCCAGGACATCTCTATGCGGTTAGTATCTTGAGTCAGTTTATGCGGGCTCCTCGCATTATCCATGCGGAGGGTGTCTATCGGCTTCTAGCGTACCTTAAGCGAGCTCCGGGGAAGGGTCTCTTGTATCGGCAGACAGGGGTCACCTACGCATTGAGGCCTACTCGACTCGGGGGTTTCTGCTGGTGACAAGGAGGATCGGAAGTCACATGGTGGTTATGCCACCTATGTTGGTGGCAACCTGGTCACATGGCGCTCTCGGAAAGCGAGTCTATTGTGTCCAGCTCAGTGCTAGAAGCCGAGTATCGAGCTATGGCGGATACCACGGCAGAAATGTCTGTGGCTACGCTCCCTTCTCACCGAGCTTGGCTTCCCGCCGGATGGGCCTATGCGGATGTCTTTGCGATAACATGGCTGCTACCTTTATCGCCAGTAATGCTACGTTCCATATGAGGACGAAGCATATTGAGATCGACTGCCACTTCATACGACAGTACGTCGACAATGGTACCATTTGTACCCCGCATGTCGCTTCCGCACATCAACTGGCAGACATCTTTACTAAGGCCCTATCGGGCCCTGCCTATGAGACCATTGGATACAAGCTGGGCATGTTTGATCTTCACGCTCCAGCTTGAGGGGGAGTGTTAAAGCCCACTTCCTCTCTCTCTCTCTAAGTGGGCTGAAGCCCACTTACCCTTCTCTTCTCTCTCCTCTCTCCTATATATGTATCTCTCTTTCACGTATGAGTGTGTCACATCAAACCCTAGCCGAAATTTCATCGGTTTTTTGTCTTCTTCCTTTCGATCGTCCTCTTCCTCTCTTCCCGTTCAACAATGTCGTATCTAATACTTGACATTTTAGAGATCCCGTGGCTAGAGATTAGTAAGGCATAATAAAAAATAGCCATTCATCCTTAAGATGGCTTTGGTATCTCAAGTCAAAGGGCTACATACACTAACGTGATATGAATTAACTGGATTGACAATTAGGTATAATACCATTCAGGGATTCATATGGATCAATTTAGTGAACTCTTTCCCCAAAGAACACCCACTCTCATCCTTGGTGTCTCCACACAAATGGCCACAAGATCAACAATACTCATCATATGAGTTAGATCATATAGTGTTATTCTTTCTGGATAATGCGATGTCCTTCTCGAATGTCCCACAAAAAGGAATGTTCAAAACATATGTTTAAAGACTAGTAATCACTGTGTTGTGATCTCATTATAATTCTCTTAGTCATTGTATATGCTCATGAACTTCATTATAAACATCACACAAGAATGACAATTAATAAATTTGATTTCAATAAAATTAAACAAGATACATAGAAGAGTGATTAGCTTATAGGCCACATAACATCCATTAGGTAGTGGAAATGCCAGAGAAAGAGGTCTTGATGATTTTCTCCACGCATCAGTATTAACTTCAATGATTGATTAAGGTTTGATAGTTGACCATACCTCAAGTCTTGTGTAGATGAAAGATTATACATACATAGTAACCGATGATGGTAAGGTTCCATATGATAGTTTATATACTCCATATAGAGTATGTGGTGTAGCTTGGCACCCAATGAGTTAGAAACTTAATATATTGATTGAGTTAAATTGATCATTGATTAGTTAATTTACATGTTGATGTATATAATTAATAAAAGTTAACCAAGAATTTGGTGTTGGGTGTATAAAATTATTAACTAGTAAGATATATGGACCTAGAGGATCACACACATAAGGTCTATAGATATTGGTGGATATATAGTTAATTATAAGAGTTTTTATAAAAAAATGACATACTAAATTTCTATAAATAGGGAGAGAAGGACCACAACTGAAGGTGCTCATGCAATTCTCCTCGGGATTCTCTCCTTTCTTCTCTTTCTCTCGTAGTGAAGAGCTTTGAAGAGGATCTTTAACCATGTAGATATCGTATGGATGTCACTAGAGGTAGACACATTAATAGCTTCAATAACTCTTTCAAATGAACCCCGTAAGTATATTTTTCTCATAAACACCAAATGATAGGATCATACATTCTTGGTGCCTCAGTGTTTTGAATATTGAATTTAATATATTCCACTGTATTTGATGTTTTCAAAGGCTTACCGACCATAGAACTAAAAAATAGAAATAAGTGGTAAGCTCTCTACTATAAAAGCTTGCAACGCTAAGCCTAAAAAAAGTATGTGGATGGCACAAGCACCTCATAACCTAGATCTATCCGTAATGCAAGTTTTCTTGAGGATTGGAGAGGTAAAGCTAAAGAACGGGATGGATTTAGGAGTCTTTGTATGAACTGTATGCGGTGAGAGTTGCACATAAGGTAATTGGGAAGGGGGTTGGGAGGGAGGGGGTGACTCGAAACCATGACATCCAAACAAAGTTGCCTTGTGTGCAAGAGACTTCTTTGTCAATCTAGTCTTGGCTATGTGTTGAGTATCCCAATTATGTTATTCGAATGTACACAAGAAACATTGATTTAGTTCATGTTCTATATTCATAGATTCTAAGTGATTTGGGAATGAATTCAAAAACTCCACTAACCTTCAGTTTTCTTTGTGAATTTTCTAATGATGTTTAGATTGATTTGTAGAAATGACATATTACCCACTCAATACATAAAGTTCATGCATTATCAATCCTAGTGAATGATGCAATCTTGTTGCAGTACGAGGAAGTGTTGTATTCTTTATCTCTTATGGCATTGATAGGTTGTAATCACCCAAAAGGCAACAGTATTGCAAGTAGTATCTACGACACAAACTTCTCACTTTTAAATATATGATCTATATCTCTCTCTTCCTTATGATATTTTGTGACTCACAATGGAATCTTAAGTTCATCTATAAATAGAAATAATAACCTTGAAAATATCTTTCTCAATCATTGTCAAGCTTTATGATCATTCACCTCTTACCATTGGAAATCAATAACAAGGTTGTGTTGATGATACTGTGAATCATAGTGATCTTGATTCCATTGCCTATTGTGGTAGTCTCTATGACACAAGAAGGCGATAGGAGGCCATGCAAAGTGAAACATATATGATGAAGTTATTGGGACTAAAAATAATTTAAGGCGATGGGATAGTGCTAGTAAAAAGGATGGTGATGAGATGCACGTACAATTAATAGTTGTAACAAGAGAATGGGTATCAAGGTTGATGAGGAAGGAGAAGATATGAATACAAAAAGAGTATTCCATGTAATGTCCTTGAAGAAAGAGGTCACTAAATATATTGTATAAATCTTTGAGTGATATCATTCCAAATTTTCAATTAGTTTGATTTATACCATTGTTATGTATGTAGTCCCTCGACCTCTATGCTAAAAGACATCTTTTATGAATGGATGATTATGTTTTGACTATAACCTACAAGTCCATGCCCACAAGATCTCTAACATCATATATTAGATATGACATGAAATTCTTGAAGGTGATTGTGTGGTCACGATGAGGTCATCCACCCCTTGGTACTTGAGAAAATTGACTCAAGGAATGAGATGTGATTAAATCCTTGGCCAAGGTAGCGAAAATATCTAGAAAGAGTTATTATTGCTTTCCTTCACTATCAGTACTAACTAAAATGACTGATTGGGATTTAATAATTGATTGTACCTATTGTCATTCATAAGTCTCGTATGGACTAAATATTATATATATAGAATAACTGATGACATCGAGGTTCTATCTAAAAGTTCTTATTGACTCTTTATCTCCTAAAGCTGGAAGGATAGCTTGGCACCCAACAGGCTAGTAACTCGATATGCCGATTGGGTTAAATCAATCTTTGATTAATTAATAAATATGTCGATATGTTAATTAATAAGGTTGACCAATAAATGTTATTGTGTCAATAAAGAAAGAAGAAGTTCATAGGACTCCCTTTCCTTTTCTTACAATCGAGATATATGGACCAAGAGTTGATGGACGTTGGTGGATTTAGACATAATTTTGAGGCTTTTTGTGAAAATTTCACATACCCAACGTCTATAAAAAAGGAGAGAATGACTACACCTACGAGTGTGGTGCAAACCTTGCAAGAAACACTCTCCTTTCTTTTCTTTCCCTCTTAGTGAAGAGCATCGTGGATGAGATCTGGTTGTCGAATGATTGTGATAATATTGCTACAGGCAAGACACTTGAATATTTTCAAGAAGTCCTTCGATGAACCCTAAAAAGTATGGATAATGATCTAAATAAGATGATGAGATCATCTCTAGCAGGCTCATAAAAATAATATTTTTAATTAAGAAAAAAGAAAAAAATATGATAACTTTTGGCTAAGTTCATATGTTGGATAAATGAAGGTAGGAAAATTATATGAAAATAATACTCTTCGAAAACCCTATGGGGGCTGTCACCGCATTTCGCTTACCTATAGGAGAACTCTCTTTTGGAGGATGAATTAGAGAGAGAGAGAATTAGATGGGAGAGAGAGGTGATCAGATGGGCCTTAACGGGCCTTATGGACAGAGAGAGAGAATTAGATGGGAGAGAGAAGTGATCAGATTGGCCCTTAACGGGCCTTATGGACTGAGAGAGAGAGAGAATTAGATGGGAGAGAGAGATGATCAGATGGGCCCTTAATGGGCCTTATGGACTGAGAGAGAGAGAGAGAGAGAGAGAGAATTAGATGGGAGAGAGAGATGATCAGATGGGCCCTTAATGGGCCTTATGGACTGAGAGAGAGAGGGAGAGAGAGAGAGAGAGTTAGATGGGAGAGAGAGATGATCATATGGGCCCTTAACGGGCCTTATGGACTAGAGAGAGAGAGAGCAAACGAGAGATTCTTTTGGCGTTCTAGAACTTTCTACTCTCTTCTTCTTCTTCTGCATATGTCCTTTTCGATTGAGGCTTAAGGGTTATGTTACAGAGACTTCTAGAATTTCGACTTGTCATCCATGGCCGAGGCACATCAGGAGCAGGAGCTACGGCTGGACTTGGAGGAGCTTACCCGGCTTCAGGGTTTGGCCAAGAGACCTCGCGTTCTTTCTCTTCTCTCCTCCGAGATCCACACTTTATCCGCCAAGGTACCCATGATGAAGTTGCCCTGCTCTCCATTTTAGTCTCCTATCCTCGTTTCCTTCGTAAAAATATGATCTATTTTTATTCTCAACCGTAAATAGTCTTCCAGGATACGAAATTTAATCGGTTGAAGTATTTCGAGTTTTATTATAGTTTTTGCCATTATAATTCTTCTAGTCAGAATATGATCCTTTTCAACTTTCAGAAGTGAACTGTGTTTCAAGCTGCGGTTTTAATCGTTTTAAATGTTTTGGGTCCTAGTTTAATTGTTTCATGCCAAAATATGCTCTTTTTGGAATTTCTGCTGTAAATAGTATCTCTCGCTTATACGTAATCTACTTGTTGCGCTATTCATTCCTCTCTCTCGCTATACTAAAATTTTCGAATTGTAGAAGTAAATAACGTTTCAATGTCAGAAGTTTATATTGCTTTAACTGTTCGAGTCTTGATTAAATCCTTGCCCTATTCATAATTCCTCATCTGAGTTTTAAATTTTTCGAATTTCAGTAATTAATAGTATGTATATACTTGAAATGTAATGTTTAAATTGTTTTGGTTCTTAATTTAATCGGTTAAATATTTTGAGTTTGAATTTCATCATTGCCCGAACCTCCAATCCGTTCTTCAAATTCACTTCCTTGTCAAAATTCAGACCTTTTTGAATTTCAGCAATGAATAGTATCTCAAGATTCGGAATTTAATGTTTAAAGTCTTTTGGGTCTTAATTTCATGTTAAAAATGTTTTCACTCTTAATTTAACCGTTGCCTGAATCTCCCCTCCATTCTCATGTCATTCTTCCTCTTCAAAATATGAAAATTTTCGAATTTCAGCAATAAACGGAGTTTCAAGATACGAAAATTAATCTTTAAAGTGTTTTGAGTCTTAATTTGATTCTTGCGCCGATCAATTTTCCTTGTCGAGTTATAAACTTTTTTTGAATGCATAATTAGTTTTTCCAAGATGCGAAATTTAATTGCTTAAAGTGCTTGGTTATTCAACTTAATCGTTGCCCTTATCTTCAATCCATTCTCCTTTCCCTCTTACTCATCAAGATTTGAACTTTTCTCTAAGCTCAGCAGTAAATAATGTTTCAAGATATGAAATTAATTGTTTGAAGTGGTTTGGATCTTCATTGAAACGTTTCTAAATCTTCGTTTCTTTCTCCTATCCATCTTAATTGTTAAAATCTGAAATTTTCCAGATTTCAGTAAACGGTGTTTCATGATACGAATCTAATTGTTTTAAAACCGTTGACAATCTTAATTTCATTCAGAAAAGTGTTTTACGATCTGAAAGTGATTTATTGAATAGCTTCCAAAAGCGGGGCCCATTCCTGTGAAGGATGTTCCATCAACAGCTGCATCTGCCCTCAATTATGTTTCTCTGAGCTCCTTTAGTTGGGACCAGGACAGTGACAAGATCAAGGTAATGACTGTGTTCAGAAGAAAAAATAGTTTTCAGATGAGAATGGGTTTGAGTTTCCAGTCCGAGTTAAATAGATGGGTGAATATATTGCTGGTAATGCAGCTGGATCATTGGATAGATGCGTATAATCTCTATAGAAATCGACCGAAATGAAGATAAATAAGCAGATACGGATAAAATGGAACAAAAAGATGGTTAGATTCATAGACAGACAGGTTAGACAGATTGAGAGATATTGATATAGCAAATAGATGAATGGGCAGACAACAAGATGGATACCGATAGATTGCAAAACCAAGATATACAGTGGAAGATCTAGGGAGATAAAGGAGAGGAGATATAGAGGATGGAAGTAGCTGAAGAGAGTTGATTAGTGCACAGATTGACTAATAAGATATACGGATGTAAATCTTTGATGGCTGTCTCATTCTCTTCAGATTTATATTTCCCTGGAAGGGGTGGATAGTGAAAAAGTGGATGCCACATTCAGACCGACATCAGTTGACATCAAAATGCATGAGGTTCAAGGCAAGAACTATCGATGTGCTATTGCAACTCAACAAAGAGATCGATCCCGATAGATGCAAGATCCTCGCTGTCAAGCTCGCAGTGATCCTAACTCTTCAAAAAGCATCCAAAGGCAATTGGCTTGATCTGCATTACAAGGAAGATAAGGTTAATAGCTTTTTCCTGTGTTATCCCTCCTGGTGGATTGTGTATCAAATATGTATGGATTGCGGCTGAGGAATTCTAGGGATCTCTGATCTTTCTTGTTTTTATGTGGTTCAGTTCAAAACCGAGCATGGAGAAAGGACAAGGATCCGATGGCAGGGATCATATGGATCTGATGAAGGTCGGTCCTACTTTATCTCTCTCGACCCTCACTTGTTCCCTCTCTGTCTCTCTCTACTATTTGTCTCTCTTCTCTCTCTCTCTCTCTTTCTTTTTCCCTCTCCTCTCGCTCTTCATTTCTTTCTCTTCTCTCTCTATCTTCTTCTCCTCTTCTCTCTTTCTCTTCTTCTCTCGCTGTTATTTGCCCTCTTCCTTCTCTTCTCTCTCCCCCTATCTCTCCTGGAATTGCAAACACATTATCTAGAAAAATCAAATTCCCCTCACTCTCTCTCCCCGTTTGTTTGACTGGAATGGTTTCCACTGTAATGGGCAGAACATGTACGATGAAGGAGACGAGGACATGAAGCGGACCATAGCCAAAGCCTGGATGGACGCCCGGTCGGGGAAGACCGCGGATCCCCTGAAGAGAGGCTTTCCCTAGCTCTCTCTCCCCTATCCCCTCCAGGTGTTCCTAACTAGTTCTTGGTAGAAAATTTTGTCCTTGTTGAGAAACAGTTTCCTCAGACTGAGTCTTCAGTGACAATTTGCTACTTTGAAACTCTCTTCTCTTCTCTCTCTCTCTACATTTTACAAGTTCATTTGCTTGTGTTTTAGACTCCTGTGAGCCTAATGGGCCTATTGGGCCTATTTAGGCCCACTGCATATCTCTCTCTTCATGGTCTCCGACCCCAACCGAGCAGCGAATCAGATCTCCGACCCCAACTGGATCCATTTTGCCGGGCCTGTCAGACTCGCCACGGCTGAAAATTAGATCCTGGACGGCATCTACCTTATTGGGTATGTTGGATCCACAACCTCCCCCAATCAAATCCTTGCCACTTTTGATTGCTTGTTGGGTCTCGCATTGACTCACTAACCCGTTTAAACCTCTTCGTTTACTATTATTGGGAGAGTTCTATCATTCTAGCTCCAATTTGGCTGATTCAAAAGCCAAAAAGTCTAAAACAGTTAGAAGAATCTACGGGCGACGATTTGAAGCCCAAAAACATTCATAAAAATAATGTTTCATCGAATTTTTTTTGACAATCTCATGCTTAATGCAGAGGAAAATAGGGGTTTCACGTCAATGGTGGCCATTATTCTTACAAGGGCAAGTATTTTGGAAAGTCTGGACATTCATGTGAATAATGCTGGCAGAGTCTGCCAATTCAGCGTTGTTAAGTCTATAGATATCTTTTGTAGTACTTTCATGGTGAACTTATACTTTCATCTAATCTGCCCTTCCCTTGCATCTCAAATATTTATTTTCTTACATCTTTCGCCCCATCTCTTTTGCATCTTTCCATCATCTTCGGCTCATTGCCACGGTGCAATGGCCCAAGTCATGTATTGAGGTTTTGCAGCTACTTGCATGGCGGCAACTATGGTCATGGAAATTTAACACCCTTATTGAGCGGAGCACATGGGAGTCGATTCCCTCGCCTATTTTATGCCTATAGTTTCTTTTACTTTTTAGGTTGGTTTTCTCACCTTATCAAGTATGGTCCATTCAAACAAACGTCCATCATTATAAAGCTGTGTTTGGTGGCTGATGCTTCACATAGAGCTTATGTGGCTTTTAGCATGAACTTCTCATTCATGTTTTAATCTCATTTCTTGCTATCTAATCACATGCTTTCTCCACTTTATCAACTTGGATATTTCCAATACTCTTTGCTTTATAGATTCATTTGATCATGTTTCTATGGATCACCCTCTTGAGCGGAGTCTTTGAACATTTCTCAATCCAAATGTGCCATTTATGAGTCATAGAGTCCTCTCTAACACACCGTCAAACAAAGTTCAATCAGGTCATTGCTTTTTATGACTCGACATACATGGTGGACCCTAATGCCTGACGACATAAATTGATGGGGATTGTCACTCTTGCTCTCTTTGTGGATGAGATTTCATATATCACTAGGAGAGATAAGGCAGGGGATTGTTCATGCCAAGCGCTACTCATACAAATACACTTTGTTTGCTTTTTGATTTGCAAAACTCGATACTTCTTGGTCAATGAGTTTGCCTATCAGGTTGGGTAGATAATTCTCCACCAACGCAAGTATGTGCAGCGTTTTGGAAGATTAGCCTTCTTGGATGGAGAGCCAAAGCCCACACTATTTGATTTATGAGGCAGCTTTAGGAAACTCACATCTCTACACCTAGAATATCTTCATTGCTTGGAGAGTCATATGAGTCTTGGGATCCCTCAGATACTATATTGCCTATCATGGAGGAACCCTTTTTATCTGGTCTATTAAGAAGCAAAACTTGGTATCCCTCTCACCCCTTGACATTAAATATTGCTCTATGGTAATGACCTCTTGTGAGATGATATGGATACAATCTCCACTAAAAAAATGTTGAGCTTATATACATCTACCCCGTGTCTATCAACTGCAGAAATCAATCAGCCATCTTCATTGTGAGCAATAGAACTTTTCATAAACGCATCGAATACATTGAGGTGGATTGTGAGACAAGGTGCTTAAAGACTAAACCACTACTCTTCATGTCATATCATCGTAGAAACTTGTATATATTCTTCATAGGATCAGGTGGATTTTTTATGAAACTCTTTTCAGAAAACTAAGCATGCTTGAGGTCTACACTCTAGGTTTAGGGGGAGTGTG
This sequence comes from Lemna minuta, assembly GCA_024174645.1. Lineage (NCBI taxonomy): Eukaryota > Viridiplantae > Streptophyta > Magnoliopsida > Alismatales > Araceae > Lemna > Lemna minuta. The sequence goes on from CM044105.1 coordinate 435,286, forward strand.
AGAAGACATATGGGCCTAATTGGCGTGTTTAGCCATTATATTTCCCTCTTCTTGTATAATCCTTTTTTCCTCTATGTGAGCGAAAGGAGGGCTCTCCTTTGTTTTTTGAACCTTTTATCTATGTGAGTTTCTCACTTTTTAAGTGTTGTAATCAAGACCCCATCCTCTCTTTGAACACTCAAGAAGACTAGGAGATATGAAGAAGAAAAAAATGTAAGAACTACTCAATCTTTAATCAAGATTACTCAAAATTGAAGGTAAATAGTCCTTGTATCAAGGCCCTTCTAGTAGGAACAAAGATAAGGACTCTAACTTGGGATGCACTCAAAACCCAAATCTTATAACCCGACTAAAACTAGGGTTTAGGGAAATCAATCCATCTTAGTGCTCCCAGATTTAGCCTTCACTAGTTGATTCCATTCCCCTAGTTACAGAGTAGAATGTATGGGTCCAGCAATAATAATAGAAAAAATTCTCTCTTAGAGGCAACAGAAAGGGTGAATTAAATATTTGGAGGCTAGGCAAGCTAGAGACTAGGCTGTGGCTCACTCAACTAACCTCCTTGGGGCAATCCCTAAATTTTTGGAGGCTTGGTGCCTACACAAGTGACCCTAACAAGAGGTTCCCTCTCTCTATCTATCTCTGGTAGTGCCATAGCTTGGAATAGCTACTAATCCTCAGCCTCACATATATGTATACCTTTATGTATGTTGATTATGCCGATTAGTTCTTATAAAATTTAATATACATCTATAATTCAACCTCAATATGCCCATCTTTTTATGAAATTAACTCCTTATGAATTTTGTCCCAATGTTCCATTGTAATTCATATATTAATAAATGTTTGTATTTCTAGCTATTGAAATATTTATTGATAGATAACTATCTATTTGATAAAAATTAAATGGTTTTAAAATATCTTAGTTTCTTAGTATTATTTGACTTGTCAAATGGAGTGATCTATAGCACTCTGAAGCCTGGCGTGACCAATGGACCATGCTTTGATTGTTGGATCATGAGCTCTTGTCCTTACATACTCTCTCCTCTAAAAGCCAAAGAGAGAGAAAGAAAAGGACCTGAAAAAGGATGCTCAAAACTCAAATCAAGTAGCCCAAATATCTTCTAATCTAGAACCAAGAAAGGAGAATTCCACATCCACAATGATCAGGTCAATTTGTGGGCATTCTCACACCGTCAATTTCTTTTATCAATTCTTCTCAATCTTACTCAGGTCTCTCTGATGAGAACTACGACAGAGGAGAACAGGAAATTTGCAGAATTCTTGGCAAAGAAGCTGAATCGATCATCATCCAGCATGCGAATTTGCCTCCCAACACAAGGGTTTTCAGCTCTAGATGCGCCAGGACAGCCATTCTATGATCCCCTGGCTACGAATTCTCTGATTCACAGGCTGGAAGATTTAATACAACAGAATGAGACCCGACAGGTGCATGCGAAGTTTTCCTTTTTGAGGGCGTTTTCTAATGAACTATCATGTTCTTTATTTCTTAAATTGGAAATTGGGGAACTCAATTCATAGGTGAAGAGTATCCATACCACATCAACGACCCAGAATTTGCTAGAGCAGTGGTCGAGTCCTTTGCTGGAGATTGCTGGTCGTCTCCTCGGCAGAAGAACACCCAAGTCAACCGACAAGGAGAAATTCTCTGCGGGGTCAACCATTTTGAAGAGCCTGGGTTGACTTCCCTAATGCTAAGACAGTACAACTCTCTTCTTTGTGATCAATCCATCGTCATTTTGATAGACATAGATGTTTTAAAAACAGAGACACTGGAGAGAAGGCAAAAGTGTGTTGCAGCGTTTGAAGGAACATAGCACCATGAGGCTCTACAAGTCCATTTCCATCTCCTAAGACCATTTTCCTTTGGATCTATATCCTTCACTCTGCAGCTTTAAGCAAATTATCAATCACCTAAGAGTTCTTCCGTTACTAAGAAACTACTCATGACTTATGCTTGTAAAAGAAATGAGTAAGTGCCTTATGGAAATTAGTGTGTAATCCTCTTGAGACATTGACTACATAAAGTTTATGGATTATTGTGCAATATTTATTCTCTAGCCATCATGGTCAAATTTCTGAAAATCTTATTAACGGGATATCTTGATATTTTTTTCTGAAATTTATGCTTTGATGATTCTATTTATCATTTGAACTTAATCCCCTGATTACCATAATTTTATTATAAATCACTCATCTGATTTTGATATAGCACAATCTCTGATTTTAATTAACTTTGATAATTCAAAAGTTTCATGTGGAAAGCTAAAAATAATCTTCATCAATAGTGATCTCAAAATATTCTATGAGTTTAAATCGCCCCGTGATCATATTGATCAGTCTGATTTTGATGAAGTGAGGCATAATAATTTTGTACTGGTACCACCTTCAACATTTATGTATCCACAAGTTTGACTACATGAGTGATGTGTCACAAAGCCATCCTTGAAACTTTATTGTTAAAATCTTCAAGATCGTCATTTGATAGTCATTGATTCATTGTATCCAGAAGTCGTCATTATTCCAATCATATAATCACACTCAAAGTATCTTGAGATCATCAAGATCAGAGTAGACTACTTGTCCTCTATGTTCGCGATTGATTTTGAGTTTCAAACATTCCTCCCGTTTATTGAAATACGTTATGGAATAAAGGGCAAGGCATAAAATCTAAGCCAATTGAGGCCTACTAAGATTTAGCAAAGACTCAATAAGCTCATTTTTAATGGGACTGATGGCCCAACTAGTTGAGATTGACTGGTTTGTTGTGTTGCCAAGAGCTGTAATATACAGCAAAGCCCGTTTGGAGATACGAAGGCCAGTTAGGAGCACATGAAGAAAAATTGAGAAAAATCAACAACAGAATGCAACACAAAGAAACATGGTAGTTTTGATGATGTATATTTGTGTGGTTGTTAAAAACACACATTAATGAGTTAAAAATTAAATCCAAACTCACTTAAAAATCAATATTAATCAAGTATAATAGAGACAAAAAGTCAAATCCGCAAAAAATTAAGGTTTATTTTTGAGAGATTTTAGAATTTGATTGAATTGGATGATGAATTGGCAAGAGAATTGATGGAAAAATATAGATTAAGAGAAAACTTCAATATCTTTTCACTAAATCCAAAAATCACAAAAATTGGATTTAAATCTTTGATCACGAGAGAGAAGTTAAAGAGAAAAAGATTGCTTGTGATGAGGAGAAAGTGACAAAGGTGCACGAATTTCTATCAAATTATGATTCTAACCCAAAACTAAACCAAAATATAATACACATGATGATATATTAAGGAAAATAAGCAATTACGAACCCAAAACCATGATGAAGTTGATCCATTAATCATTGAATCAAAGGCTTTTCATTCCACGGATTTTCAAAGTGGAAGATTGAAGTTGAAGCTATAATTTCTCCTAAATGTCTCATTGAAGTCTTGATTTTAAATTCTCATTCAACGTGGAAATGAGTCAACTACATAGTTTTTGTCAAAGAGATTCAAGGAAGGTGTCCAAAAATTGGATTAATCATATTTTCCAAGAATACGTCCACCATCTGGAGAGAGAGGAAATTTATAGAGGGCAATATGGGCATAACCATCAGATTGGTCCTTTAGATGCAATCAATCATCAAGGTCCACGAGAAAAGGTAAATCAATGCCTTTAAGTCGTGGCCATAGTGATGATGTAGATGAGTCTCCATGTAGTGCACATGGTGAGGCTTTGATTCAATGCTCTAATATGCACCATTTGTCACGGTGAACTCCAAATGGTGAACTAAATCCTAGCCATTATAACTCCTCATAGCAATGGTTGGGATCCTGAAAAATAAGACAAGTGACATTGAATAAGAAGCCACTACGTACCCCCTCCAATGAAGTGAAACGAGAGGGCATCGGTATCGAAGTGTTTGATTTAGTTGAGTTGACGTCCTAGCTCGCCACTCGAAGCACAAAGTTATTTATTTATTTAGAACTTAAAAGAATCCAATGAGATTTTCGGCAATAAAAAGTTAAGTCTTTCTGAGACATATGCCATGTGTGGCGCAAGCCCACACAACCACGTCAACGCAGCCACGCGCCCCACATTTTTCTAATTGTAACTAGAATTTAAAAATTAGTTAAAAAGTTAATTCCAAAAAGACCTAAAAATTAGAAAAATTCATATCTTTGAGATTCATTGTTGAACATAAGCGTTAAGGAAATTTGAATTTATTAGAAACCTTCAAAATTAAGTCAACTTAATATTTCAGACTCATTTATTTAAATATTTAGGGAGTTAAATCATTTGAGTTTGATGTTAATACTTTCAAATTGGATAAATATTTAAAATGTTTGATTTTGAATTTATGTGATCATGAAAGTGCCATAGTGATTTGATTCTCCCTAGAATATTGGCAACTTCTTTCCTACTTTCAAATATATGGTTAATTATTCATTAAAATGCTGGAGTATCATTTGAACTGCATGTTATCCACTATATTTGATTATATTCATCTCAATACCATTCCTCACGCCATTTCTCATTTTGGATGTTTTTATTGTCTTTATTTGATTAGGTGTGTTTGACCATGTGAAACCATGGCAAACGCTGAAAGCTACTTTCGAATCAGACTATTTTTCTAGTTTTAATGATTTCTAACGGCTTAGGTGAATTCAAGGAATCAAAGAAGATAAAAAGGAGAAATGATGAGTTTTCAAAGAATTACTTTTGACTTGCTTTGATTTTTATTCAAAATAAGTCAAAATATTAAGTACCTATTGCTTACATTTCTATTTTCGGTTTACAAATTGCACCATAATACACGATTGTTTCATTTCCTAAAATTTTCACTAACTGGATGGAACAACCTTATATTTTGAAAGATATTATTATTGTAAGGTTTTCTTGTGATGATAGTGGTTGAGATATTTTCAAGGCTAAATCAACACCATATGCGGGGCCCTCTTTGGTGTTGATGAGTATAGCGATGCTGCTGTGGCAATGCGTGTATTTGTGGCATTGGGCAATAGTGGTATTTAAGGGAACCACATGGCTCTAAATGAGGGCTTGCATGGCCCTAGAGTAAGTGTATTAATAGTTATTTTTAAAATCGGGTGTCCATGGGCCATTTAAATAAGAGGGTTACTCTTCTTTATATGCAGATAATTATTTTTCTAGCACACCATCACCTATCAGAACTATAATTATCTCTTCCAGGTGATGTGGGGGCATCAATGACTATCAAATGTCGAATTATCAGCAAGGAATCACACTATGTACTCGCCTCATGATGAGTATGACTGATCTTGTAGCCATTAGTGTGGAGACACTAAGGATATATAGTGGGTGCTCTTTTTGGAGAAAGAGTTCACTTCGAGATTGATGCATATGAATATGTCTGAATGAGTAATTATATCTAACTATCAACTCAAGCTGATTCATGTCATGGTTGTGTATGGAGTCCTTTGACTTGAGATGCCAAAGGTATCTTGTGGATGGATGAGTTGGGTTTTGATTGTGACTTATAAATCCCTAGTCACGAGATATCTAAAAATAGTATATATTAGATACAACATGAAGTCTCACAAAGATGATAGTGTGATCAAGATTGGATCATCCAACCTCGATATTTGAGGAGATTGACTCAAGGAATAAGATTTAATAAAATCCTTTAGCCAAAGTAGTGGAAATATTTGAGGAGTTTCCGATTGATTTCCTACACGCCGACCGTCGCTAACTTGAGTGGCAGATTAAGGTTTGAGAGTTGACCATACTCTAAGTCATTCACCAGTCTTGTGTGGATGAAGGATTATACATGCACATTAATTGATGATAGAAAGGTTCCACAAGCGGGGTTCTTACATTACTCCATATCTCCTAGAGTACGTGGCACCAGCGCGTGCTGGCAGCTCAACCTATCGATTGGGTTAAATCGATCCTTGATCACTAATCTATATGTTGATGTGGATAATTAAATTAAGGTTGACCAGTAAAGTGTTATTTGGTTTATAGAGTTATTAACTAGTAGAGATATATGAACCTGAGGGTCACACTCATGAGGTGCAGCGTATTGAATGTTGGTGGATATATACACATAGTATGAGGGTTTTTATAAAAGTCACACGTACCAAATGTGTCTATAAATGAGAATGACCACGATAAAAGGTGTCCATGCAAGTCTTATGGGAATTATCTCCCTTTCTTCTCTTTATTTATTGGTGTAGAGCCTTTAGAGGAGATATAACCATGCGAAGATCGTGTGGATACGCAGCTGAGGCGAGACACTTAAATAGCTTTACAGAACTCCTTCAAAGGAATCATGTATGTTTTTCTCAAATATACTAGATGATAGGGTCATTTTTTCTTGGTGCCTCAATGTTTGAACATCCGATTTAATGTATTCCACTGTATTTGATGTTTTGATTGAAAATTCAGAAGGCTGATCTACCTCAAAACCCAACACTTGATCCATGTAGCAGAATCCTAGTCGTCGATTTGCATCAAGATCATTCAATGGATGGCTATTAATGTGTTAGACTTAAGACTCATGCAATTGTGGCCTTTGACTATCACGAATGACAATCAGATGACCATGATAAAACATCCCCATAAAGCCTTATCAAAAGCTTTCTCTCTTGTTGCATTAGATCTATCTCTTGAAATTTTGATTGGTTGGACCATTATGGATTGTGTTTTAGACTCGTGGATTGCACTATAGGATACTTCTAATGAAGATTTATTGAAAGCATGAGGTGATTTTGATGCTTGAATCTAGAACTTTGTCCAAGAGAAGGTGGAATGAAAATCCCTTGATTCGCTGATTAATAGGATAATTTCTTTGCATTTTCCAGATTTAGTTTATCTTCTAAATCTCCATATTTCATATTTTAGGTTGAGATTAATTTTTAGAAGCTTAGATATTTTGAAATCATATTTTATTTCAGTTTTCTCTTCCGCTAATCTACATATACTGTCTATGAAACTTCTCGTTGAATTTGTCTTTTCTTCAAACTTTGAATTTCTTGGAATTTGATACATTGGAATAATCTAACTCTTTTAATTTCTCATTCCATAATTTCTAACCTCATTTTTGCAGTTAGACATGATTTTGATAATTTAAATTTTAGTTCTATTAATGTTATGAAATATTTGTTAACTTTAGTCAAAATCGTTTGAGGAAGGTATATGTTCATGACTATAGGAACCAACAGCTTGAGCAGCTATCCACACCAACATTTGAATGTGGACACTGACATTGAAGAATAAGCTTTACAACTTTATTTTTACTTTTTTTTTCCATTTTATTATTTTTCTTTACCAAATTTATAATTGATTAAAATTTTTAGTTTAGTCACTAATTAATTAACCAATCATTTAATCAATGTCCACTCTTAAGTGATCCCTAAAAAAGACACATGAAAAGGGATGCGCTCTCTCATTCAGTTGGGCACTAATCCTCTCTCTCCCTTAAGCGATCCTCTCTCTCTTAAGCGATCTTCTTCAG